>VZTD01003112.1:834-51415 GCA_013397725.1 Rhagologus leucostigma
CTGTGCCCGCAGGCTCCCGACACCCGCCGCCAGTGCTCCCGTTTTGGGGGAGCGCCCCTGTGCCCGCAGGCTCCCCACACCCGCCGCCAGTGCTCCCGTTTTGGGGGAGCGCCCTTGTGCCCGCAGGCTCCCGACACCCGCCGCCAGTTTTCCGTAGAGGTCCTGCCTGCCACACTCGGTAGGGAAGGGGTCGGGTGCCCGCCCTTCCACGGCACTGCTTTGCCAGATGGAGGATTCGGGATTAAAAATAACCCTAAACCCCCTCCCAAAACCCATGAAGGGTCAGTGTTATGGATCATTGGATCCATTGGCACTGGAAGGCCGGACCAGTATGTGCCTCTTGAAAGCCTTCAAGACACAACATATATTCTGTTAAAAAACGTGTGTTCTTCGGTTTTTCCTGTCCCCAGCCCTTGTTTTCATTTTCCAATGGCAGCTGAAGCATATTGGCCCTGTGATTCCCAGCAGGATTTGTGGTTGTACTGGGCAGCACCAAGTGCTGGCAGTAGCAGCACCAACCACAGCTAGGGCAGCTCTGCATCCCAAAGCCTGGGATGGAACAGGAAAGACCTGGCTCCCCAGAGAGGGTCAGACCCATGTCCCCTGGAACAGGACAGATGCGGGTCCTGCAGGCCTCTGACGGCTGCTGGCCTTGCCAGCACTATCCCAACCCACCCCAGTCCCTCCCTTGTGCCTCCCTGACACAGAATACGGACAGCAAAAAGCATTTTATTCTGCTGAATTATCTCTATTTGTTCCATCCCCAGTTTTTCAAGATGTGACATCCTCAAGTGTCCATGCAGAGAATCATCTTGAATCTCTCAGCTCCTTCTGCTGTCAGCTTCATTTGGCCACCGGGGTTTATTTTTTCCATTACAGCTCTTCCGAATCCCTGTCCTTCCCTGCTACCCATGTAGTTTCTAAAGCTTCACCGCACTGTGCTCATCCCTCATCTCCATTACTGCACATTTCATGTCCTTCAGCTTTCCCAGCACTATCACTTCCCAGCCCGTCAAACAACAAATTAAAAGGATCTCCCTGGCCAGCGCTTTGTGCTGTGTGTAGGTTACCAGCAGCTTTCTCTCTGTGTTTGCATGGGACCTGCCGTGCTGAAGCCCTGGCCTCTGCTGTGTAATGGTAAGGAAAACGCTGATAATTCAAACTGCAAATTGAGTTCTAACATTAAAGAGTTTTGTTCGCAGAAGGGAATCAGCTGTGTGACAGACAATGAAAAAATTTGTGAAAAAGCTGTCGGTGACTAAAAAGCACAGTTGAGGTGGCACAGTGGGGACACAGGGTTTGTGCCTCTCCTGTACATCACTAACTGTTCTTTGTAAAGAGCCAATTGCATGGATCCATTTCAAGAAAAACCTTTAGGGAATTGTAAAACTAGGTAAATACTGTTCTATTTTGCATGTTTTCCAATTCTGCTGTAGTTGGGAAGCGACTTGTGTTTGTCTCCTTGCTGCTTGTTGTAACACATGCAGTTCCTGCTCAAAGCACTTACTCGCACAGCCTCAGTCACTGACAGCACAGACTTTTAATTGAGTAATAGCATCTGAAGGCAGCACAGCAGCCTCGCCAGGGAAGAAGCAGTCACAGGGAAGTAGAATGGAATCATTTCTCCCGACTCCCAGTGGATGTTTTCCCATGTCACACACCACAGGCTGCCTACATGTTCCAAGTCCCCCAGGAGTCCTGGCTACAGCTCATGGATGCGAGACCAGTTAAAAGAAGTGACATTACAGGTCTGTACTCCGACTTGTGCCATAGGGAAAATGTGTTTGATTATGTTCCCCTTGCTAAGCTAAAAATGGCAACTAAAGTTTTTAAAATACATCCTCGGATTTATTTTAAAGTCACCTGGTTTGCCTTTTTCTGCTGCTGCCAGCTGAGGTGGTGTTGGATGAGGAAGGAGCACCTTCATCCTCACATCAAATGTCAGGGGTCTGAATCCATGGAGCCTGAGCCCCCAGCCCTGGCAGCCTTAGAGCTTCTCCCTCTCTCCCGACCCCTGCTTCTCCCCCCTTTCTCTTTCCCTTCCCAAGGCTGCACCAAGGTGAATAATAAAGCAGTTAACATTATCCTGCTTCTTTGTACTTGTGCCTACACCCACTGATTTCCCCATGGGTTTCACCCAGCAGCACAGCTTCCTGAGCACGGCACGAGCGAGCTCGGGATGATCCACGCTGGCTGCAGTTTCCCTCCTTGGAGGCACTAACCTTGAACAAAGCCCAGCTATCCTCAGTACTCCATTCCAAAGAGCTCGGAGCAGCCTACCCATGTCGGAGACTGCAGGATGCTGATGTCCCTGCCCTGCCTGGCTGTGGCAATGTGGTGTCCACCCCAGCAGAGCCATCCTGCACCAGCCTCCCCCTCCAGTGCTGCTGCTCTGGTATTCCCTGGATTGGGCTTTCTGAGGACCATGTGGTTTTATAAAGGCCTGTTTAACTCAGACCACAGGCAAACACTTCAGAGAAAACCTTGCTTTGTTGAGATAGACAATGCCTTTGTTCCGAGGTAGGAAGGAGCAGATGTAAGTGGCTGCAGTGGAGGCTTGAGAAGGCTCTGCTCTGGTTATCTTATCCTTTTGGCTGGGATGACAAGAAAGAATCAAACATCCTGTGTGAGTAGGAGGGAAAATAATTAATACTGGAGACTGAAAACAACAAAAGGTCATGCAGGCAGCTCTCCCCCATTCCCTTTTTGCAGCTAATTATGCCATAAACAATTCAAAAGAGACTGAAGGAAGAATATTACAGGCTCAGACAGTTTCTCTAATATTTACCAGCAGTTAAAAATAGACCAAAGCAGTTGTCTGGGGTGCAGCTCTACAGTTAGTGCATTTTGGCAGCAGCATCTGGTCTGGCTGAAGCAGCAGGCTACTGTAGCAAACACACAGAGACTAGCAAATGGGACAGCACTGAATAAATACAGATAAATACAATCCCAGCTCCCGTGCAGGGGACGTGAGAAGATACATGGGAAGAAGTGAAAGGCTGTGATAGGATGCATGTGGTAAGACGTGTGTGAGGATGCATCTCTGTCCCCTCTCCCTCCTCTGTTGTGAAGGACAGAGCAGTCAGAGCTGCCACAACCCCTGACTGTCCCAAACCACGCTTGCTGGGCCAACAGCAGCAGGCAGAGGAGAAACGCCCTACCACGGAGGAAGCTAAAGAGATCTGCCGGGTGGTGTCTGTCACCGGCTGATGGAAACGGCTGCAGCAGCCCCTGGCCAAGGGCAGGAGCAGGACCAGAGGGATTCACCCAAGGAGTGAATGCACTGTCGTCAGTGGGAACAGCAGAGATACAGAAGGTATTTATAGTCAAAGTTGTTTACAGGGTGTCTGTGAGAAATAGTGGAGGGAAAGGGATATGAGGGATAATCATGAAGACCAGCGGTGGGAAGAAAAAGAGAACAGAAAAAGCAGGCAGACCAACAAGGAATATTTCTTGGTAGAGTAATTTCTGAATGCAAAAGCGATGATAAGTCCCCGGGCTTTTACAAAGCCTGTGGCCCAGCTGACATCGAGTGTGTGCGTGAGGGACGTGCTGGGGTTGCCTGTTTGCCGTGCGGCGAGCGGGCACAGCCGGACCGACGTTCGGCCTCCGGCTGCCGGCGCTGTCCCCGTGCCCGGCGGCACCGCGGGGCCGAAGGGACAGGGCCGCGCTCCCAGCGTGCCGGCGGAGCCGAGGGCAGTGCTGGACAGCGTGTCAGAGGGAAGGGCAGTGCAGACGTGCCGTCCCCCCACACTGTCACGCTGCGTGTGGGCCAGCTGCCCGAGGGGACATCTCGTTTGTGGCTGCGGGTATCGGATAGCGCAGCAAATCCCCCCGTCCGCCCCGGCGGACTGCCTACGTGTCTGCCAGCAGGGACAGCCTGCGACACAACAGCCTTTCCCAAAGGGAGGACAAAAACACGCTCCTCACGTGCTGTCCCCAACTGGTTTGAGTCAAAAGTCAAATTCATCCTCGCCTGCATCTTTCGTATTCGCTTTCAGAAGCAGACTGAGCTTTTGGTGCGTGGATAAGTATCCATGGAGGGGGGAAGCAGCCAGCACAGCATAAGGAAACATAGCCAGGTTACAACAAAAGGAAAGGCTTTAAGAGAAGAGCCACAAAAACTGTTTCCTGCTCTGTTTTGGACCCAGTGTGCTGATAGAATAAACACATGCTGCCAATTTTTTTTTCCTTCACTCCCGAAAATATGTTTAGACACGAAAAAGTATTAACTGCATCAAAGACTTCGTGAGCCCTGGCAGTACTACAGGGAGAAATCACCACTCAAACAGATTTGTTATGAGTATGCGGAACATAGTGATTACTGAACTAAAAAATCCAATCCACAAATACTGATTACAGGTGTGGACTGTCCACAGGTCCACTGTAACAGAAATAAAAAAGTAAATCACAGTGATAAGTGTGACATACTAGTGCACCATCTGCTTGCTCGAGTGCACCATCTGGTTTTTCTACTGCTGCTATTCGTGCCCTGATCCTATTTTAGTGGCACCAGGAGATGGATTCAAATACTAGCAAAAATTAAAATTACATGCTATTTATTTATTGTTCTGCTTAAGAGGATGTCTTCATTATTTTCGCTGTTCCCTTGACCTCAGCATTATTGTTAGCTAAGCCTGTACATATTTTCTGACACACAGTATATTAAAGTATTAGCAATGCTGATGGATGTTCCCCTCTTTTGGTCATCTCAGGACTTGCTGGGGCAGGTATCAAGCCTATGTGCAAACGTGTTTCATCCTGAGTGGTCTTCCACATGTTAACAACCCTGCAGTGTTTTCATGCAGCACTCAGGTGCTGGAAGACATCCTGTGTGACCAGAGACCAACTTCTGGACCACTGGACCTCGTTCCTAGTAGGGGTGATTGGTACCACGGAGTCCCACGGGGCAGCAGTGGCCTGGCATTGGCAATGGCTCCCCCAGTACCAACTCTGGCATCTCTCCTGGGACATTGTCCATGGGCACCCGAGTGCTGTGCAGGCCTGAGCACAGAATGCTGTCAAGCCCCAGGGAGGGTTCTGGGTGGTGGTGGGGACTGTGGCTGATCACAGGTGTCCTGCTGTCTTGTCGTGTGTGTTATCTTTCTTGACATCAGATGGGGCTTAAGATCCTGCTTTTTCCCGTTCTTCACAGTGGCTCTGGAGTACCCAGCTGATATCAGAGGGGCTCTCTGCATGGCTCAGATGTACAACCTCTGTCCCCCCTCTTGTTTGATATTGTGAGACACTACTGAGCACCTTCGAAAGCTTCCCCCAACACCCCTTTCTGGGAATGGCCCCTTCTTATGTGCCCGGGAATGGCCAAGACATCCCAGACCTGGTTGTCTGGTGCAAGGTTGCTGCTGCTTGAGGTCATGTCTCTAAGGAGACCCTAAAGTAAGAGTCCGTGTTACTTCTGGTCTAGTGCCTTATCTGTATCCCTGCCCCCCTCCCCCGCCCACTTCCAGGGTGACTCCTGACTCTGCACTTCCTGGGGAATTAATCACTCGCATATCCCTGCTCCATATCATCCATTCTGCAGCTTTTCTGTCTCCTCCTCCTTCCTGGAACTGCATCTCCTATGCTTTCCTCCCCCAGCCCTGCAGAACGAGCCTCTCCCTGTCCCTTCTTGGCCCTCTCCTGGCAAAATAAGGAACATGCCTGTAAAAATGTCACTATCAGGGGTTGCGGTTATTGACCATCACCGGAAGTCAGACAAATGAGGGAACTGAGCAGGAGCAGGAGACTAGGCAGGGCAGCCCCGGACAGAAGTAAACACAAAGCTTGTGTGGAAGAGAACGGGACAGATGAGAAGGCCGCCTTCAAGCCACGGTCCTTGGCACCACACGTGCCTCTAGTGCTGCTCTCCAGCACGTGGATGTCCTCATGGACACCAAGGCTCAGCCCTGCTTGCCCCTGGATGTGTTCTGGCCAGGGCTGAAGAAGCTGGCTGTGGGGCCACCAGCACAGCGGCAGTGTGGTCCTCCCCCCTTGCCGCTCACAGATGCACAGGGTCTGCAGTAGATGAGCAAGAGACAAAGCTGAGGTACCCCTGCTCTGCGTGCTCAGCTTTGCTTGCTGCTTCCTACAACAACACACGCCTATGAAATTGTGTCAGAGCGAGTGCACTGTGAATTTTGCTGTACAAGGTCCTCCCCATGGCAGCCAGCTGTCACACCACACACATCCAAGCAGGGATGTGATTGCTAACTCATCATGTTTATAAATAAACTCCTCACCAACCACTCTGGCTACACCATCACCTTCTTCCAGTTTCCTTGGGCTGCGCTGTGCCCACTCCCATCTCTGTTCCTGGTTGCAGGGTCTGCATCCTGCTCACCTGACACCTTCCGCTGCCTCCCCAAACACTCCCAAACTGTGCTCTCACAGACGTTGTCTCTAGCTGAGCCAGCCCGTGCTCCCTCATGGGTGACAGGGTTTCTGTGTCCCTCTCCAATGCCACATTTGTCTCATTGGGCATCACAATGCCAAATGCTGAGGGGCCAGAGAAGAGCTGCAGCTGGCAGGACAGACACCAAATCCAGGGGCAAGGACACGTCTCTGGTAAATGACAGCCAAAGCAAAGGAGGGCATGAGCTGAGGAGATTGCTCGTAAGGGTAATTCCCCCCCACGCCCAGTGCTTGCACTCAAATTATGCCACCAATGATTATATACCCTGAGCAACCTCCTACATAAAATGCTGAATTAACTATGTTGAAGGATGCAGTCAAGTATAGGATTTTACTGCTGAAAAATACATTTTCCATTTATAGTTAAATAAATAAAAAAGCCACCTTCTGAGCTTTTTTGGGGGAAAAGTCAGTAGCAGCTGAGTTGTTTAACAGTTTAAATCCCTGTTCTAGTGTCTAAAGGGAGGTGTCTCACCCCAGCAATGGCCACATCCCATCCCTGCTCCAGCTGAGGAGCTGGAAAACTATTGTTTTACTTCCTTAGCAGCTGTTGCAATACTTCCTTAGCAGCATTGGTGGTCATACATGACTCAGTCGGCTCCATTCACTCGCTCAGCTGCAGAACAGACCCTGCCTGTTGTTTGGATCAGGTATCCAGTTGGCTTGATGCTTTTTCTCCTGACTAGTGCTTGCCTGGACTTACTCGCTGCAAGTCCCCTTGCACAGTGGAGATCCTAATATCTCCTTTCAAAAGCACTTTCCGAGTTAGTTTTACACTGTTTACATAAAAAGGACAAGGAGTCCCTATTTTTTCCCAGCATGGGTAAATCCTTACGTCAGCCCTGGGTGTGCACTTCCCCTTCACTACTGCAATGCTTCAGGACATTAAGAGGTGCAAGAAGATGACTAATGTGAAATAAACTCAGGTTCCAGTTCTGGGCTGCAGCTCTTCTGGTGCGTAGCTGTGCTATTTTCCCTTCTTGAGTACAGGCAACAGTGTTTACACTCAATTTCTTTCCCCCTTGGGCATCCTTCCATGGTGGCAGCAGAGCAGAGAACTGAGCTGGCACCACACCTTGCAGTGCTTTTCCAAGGGGTGGATGTTGTCCAGGGATACCCCCAGCTGCACACCCCACTCTGGGCTACTGCACCTCTCTTCCCCATGGCTGCAGCTCACCTGAAGCAGCCTCAAATCACCACTTCATCTCTGATCTCTTGGTATTATTTCCTCCAGGAGACCCAGCACATACCTTCACAAGACAGAGGGCACAAACTCAGCCACAGGAGGAGTTTCAGAACATCAGGAAATACTTCACTGTGAGGGTGATCCAGAACTGGGATGCCCAGAAAGGCTATGGAGTTTCTGTTTCTAGGGATATTCAAAACCCTCTGGACAGGATGCTGTGGGGCTGGCTGGGGGTGGCTGCTTGAGCAAAGGAGTAGGACCACATGCCAGACATCCCTTCCAACCCCAACCATGCAGTGACCTTTGAAGAGCACTCTGAGGCTAAACATTCACAGGTCGCAGCTCTGCTGGATGGGAAAGGCTCTGGACTGGGGAGAAACACTGCTTTTACCCCAAAACTGTCCCCACACACTCAATATGGCCAAACTGAGCCCTGGCCACAGGTCCTTCTGCTCCGCAAGCACCACCCCTCCTTTTCTCCCGAGTGATTGACCAAAGTAAGTTGAGCGGTGACTACCCCGCCTGAGTATCTTAACCTGATGGTTTGGGCTTCCATTCAGTGCCAAACACAGATCTGCCCAGCTGGCAGCTTATTTTTTGCCCCAGCTAAGGTCAAGTCCTTCTCCCTTCATGAGGGCATGAAATCCCAGTACTGCTGCAGCCAGCCAGGTCCCCGCTGGCCAGCTTTCCACCTGCTATCCCTGCACTTTATGGCATTCACACGCTCTGTCACGCCGGATTACATCCGCCCGAGCGCTGTTGGCAGGGAGCTCAAATATGGTTCATAAAAGCCTCAAGATGTACCTTTGGAGCAAAATAACAGCAGGGTAATGGGTAGATGTAATGCAGCGTGAAGAAAACCTTGAGGATCAGAGAGGGTTTTCAAAGCAGGTGATGGGGGGAAATTCCACCAAGAAATTAAATATTGCACGATTTGATGGTGTTGAAGAGCATCACTAACCCCCAGCACTTAGGAATTGAAAGATGGACCTGAAGAAAAAAAAAGCAAAGGAGAGTGATTTAGGGTCAAAATCATAATCTTCATTTTTCTTCCTCTTGAGGTATCTTCCAAATTTCCTTTTCAGTCCTGGAGGAGGGCTCAAAATTTTTCTTTGAAAAAAACAGTGGAAGTCAGAATGGGGTCTTGGGGGTGCTGCTGGCCATGAATGGGGCAGCACTGTGGGCCCTTGCCCTGCAGCATGTACAGAGGAGCAGGGAAAAGCTGTGCCTCTACAGAGATGAGGTGGATTTGGGCCCTTGTCTCATCAAAACCCTCCCCCCTGTTGGGGCCGGGCAGCCCAAGGCATTGCAGCATCCCCACAGGCAGAGCTCAGCTGGCCCCCAAGGCTGGGCTGGGGGTCACTCACAGGCAAAGCTCTGGACAGGACTGCCATCAGGTGCCAGCTCACTTGGGAATGGCCACGTAGCACAGCAGGGGGTGATTCAGGCAGCAGTGGATGTTCTTTTAGCTTGCCATTGCTGATTTTATAACCGTCTCCTTTTGTCTCAGGCATTGCCCTGACCTGAGGCTTTGTAGGCAGCAAGTCTCGACCCTGCAGCCGGGGCTCTTTTTTAAGCACGCAGAGCAGAGGCAAATGGGAGAGCAAGGGGTGGTTTAGGACCCTTTAGGATAGAGATACCTCTTCCCCACAAGGTGGGGGACTCAGCACAGCTGCTCCCCAAAAGCCCTTGGTCAGCACCGGCTGACAGGCTCAAAGCATTTCAAGCAAGAAGCAAAGACTGTGGGCACACGACCTGCAAAGCTGACCACTGTGTGATCGCTTTTCCTTTATTTACTTATTAATAGCTCATGCAATTATTTAAGAAAAAAAAAGTCAAGCAAACCTTATCATGACAAGATTAGAAGCATCATCAAATCAAGCACTGGCAACAACCCATATGCCACTGGCACAGCTGCTCAGCAGAGCCAGTGCCAATCCCTGCACTCCTGTGCCCTTATCCCAGGCACCTGTCACCCCCTGAGCAGGGCTGAGCATTGCTCCCAGCGGGGTCCCTGCAGACAGCAGCTGCTCTGGCTGTGTCTCTCCAGGCCAGGGACTGGGCTCTGTCTGGGCACATTCCGATGGCTGGAGCAGGCAGGTTGGTTCAATCTGAACTCCTGGGCAATGGCCGCAGGACTGCCCCACTCATCCCAAACTACCAAGCTCAGAAGTTGGAAGAGCAAATTCAACAGGTTGGCAGGGCCAGCACTGCCTGGCTGGGGCTCCACCCAGCTCTCCTCGCCTGTTAGGCACTGAGGAATCAAGGGACTTGATTTCCCTGGTGCTAGGGAACCACAGGACTTCATTCACCTTTCCCCATGTCACTTCACCGTCTCCAAATTTCACTCCAATTTACACTGTTTTCAGCCTGGTGGCAGCAGCCACACGCACAGCATGCTCCATCATCCCTCACTGCTATCAATCACTGAGCCCAGGGCTGTCTCTCCTCCAGCTAACAAATCCCCAAGCAATCCAAACACTTTTCCACCGTGTTCCCACTCATCAGAGTTCCTGCCAGGCTCAGCCACGCACCTTTCCTCTGCGTGGTGCGTGGTTCCCGAACTGCAGTGGTGGTGACTGACCTGCAGGCCAGCTCGGGTGCCACTCGAGGTGCCCAGCGCTGCAGCAGGGACACAGGTTCAGTGCTGATGACACTGGTTGCCAGCTGGTATTGGCACATGCATCTGCAGCCTGCAGGGTGGCCACGATGGAGACGTGACAAAATAAATCTTGCTTGAGCCAGAGGGCACACCAGCCATCCGCGAGCTGCATGCGCAGGCACATGGATGGATGGGGCAGGGGAGCACTGCCCTGCGGGAATAAGAAACTGCGGGATGTGCCAAAAACCCTGCAACCACCCCAGCCACAGCAGCTACTGACACTAGCCAAGGGGGGAAAAAAGCCAAATATTCCTTCTGCGGTCCTGTGAACTATGCAAAGGTACCCAGTCGTATGGCAGGATAGTTCAAGGACAAGCAGCTAAACAAGTTCTGAGAACTCATATATTAGATCAATTCATCTAGTTGAGGCATCAACTACATACTGTCTAATAATTAATAATTTAATTGCAATAATAGATCCAGTGATCTAAAATACACACTAACCAAATAGAGGAGCATGTAAGCTCCGTGCTCTTGCAAACCCTTGTTAGACAAAAGTGCCATCGAGAAGCTGGAGACTGATGCAGAATTCAGCTTTCCCATACAAAAATAGGTCAGATCTTAAAAGCTTAACTAAATGTTTTCAATATTAGAGCCCCAAGTCATGCCCCAGGAAGAAGCACAGCGCTCCATGTAAGGCTGCCTGCCTTGGGAGCTCAGAGCTGCACCTTTGGGGGTTCACCTTCACTTCCTTTAGACTCACTTGAATAGAAGAGGGCTGAGGGGTGTCAGGAGGAGAAGGGAGTGCTGGCACAGACATACACACACCACGTGAAGGCTGAGGAAAATGGTGGTATCACACGGCCAGGGAAGAGGGGGTAGCAGCTGTTTCTCAGCCAGCCTTGCAGCAGATTCTGTCTCATGCTGAGGTTTGCTGTGAGATGGCCACACACCAACCGTATGGGGGGCAGAACCCTGCCCAGTCTTCCAGCAAGCACAAACTCAGGCAGAGATGGCACAGGGCATCCCCCAGCACTGGTGCATCACCCAGTCACGACACACTGCAGCATCTTCCTGCATCTGGGACAAACTCTGTGAGCCTGCACAAGAACTACAAATAAATAAGGAAATAAATGGAAGTTTTCCTGGCCTCTTCCTAGCCCACAAATCTTCTGCCACCCACGCTGCTCCCCACCCAGTCCCAGCATGCTGATGCAAGCCTGGAGGTTGGGAAAATGCCAGCACAGGAGCTCCTCCAGGACAGCAACTGTTGCAGGTGCTGGGAGCCAGCTACAGCAAAAGCTTGTTGAGACATTTTCTGACAGTGAAAAAGAGGAGGTGAACACCACTCCAGACACCATGGCATTAGGACTGTCCTGGAGATGTTAGCATGAATTTTGTTTTCAGCTCAGGAAAGTCAATGACTGCAGCTTCACTGGTGGTCCTGCTACACACCTGATCTTACCCGTGGATGTTCTGCTCTCCCGCCAAAGGAAAGGGTCCTATGGAAGCCAATGCTGCACAGCTTCCCCACACACTGAATGAGGTCAGCTGGAATAAAGCAGGGAATGAGAATGGGGCTGGCCAATTCCTACGTCAGAATAACAACAGCAAGGCTGGCACTGGGATTATTTTCTTTTGCAAGGAGAAACTAGGAAACAATCACCAGGGTTTTACAGATACCCTGTCAAAGGAAAATTGAAGAGATAAGAGCAGATGCACTTGTTATATAAAAGACTCATCATTAGAAATGAACATATAAAATTTAATAGCTTGGTTTAAAATACATTTTCAATTAAAAAACAGCAGGCAAAACAAAAAAATCAGTTTCATAAAACATACATGACATTGCTGCTACTGTTATAAGACCCGTGTCCCAGAATATCTTATAGTGGAAAACAATTGTCAGATTTAGTTCACATACTTCATTAAGCAGTAAAAAGAGATAACATTCATGTCAATCTTACCTCTATGGAGACTCTAAATCTACTTCCCTGACCCTAGACCAAGTTTTTGTAATAAAACTTCAATTTTCAATAAAAATGTGTAAATATATATATATGTATTCTATATATCAGGTTTTTTTAAAAAAATTCCCTTGCCATAGTAAAATTCCTGTGACTGCTGAAGGGAAGCCCAGGCAGGAGGCTGGTGTTGGCTGGGTACCAGTCCCGTGGCTGCTGTGCCGGCCGTGGATTCCTGTATGGGGTGGCAGGTGTTGGCCAAGGCTCTTCAGCATCGTGCTGCACATCAGCCTCTCTCCTTCGGCCTGCAGCCCACGTGTTCTGGCCACGTGCCCACGGTCAGAGATGCATCCATGTGGAGTTTGCTCAACTCCAGCCACAGGGCAAAGAGGAGAGCACGCAGTGCCCAGAGCATCGCCAACCCTCTGGTGGGGCCCATCAATGGAGGAGGAGGAGAAGGAAGGAGGGAGGAACAGAGGGGGGAATGGAATGAACCAGCTCAGGATTGATCCAAATACAAATTCCAAAATACTGTATTTCATATAAATCATTAAAAAAGAAGGTGGGGAGGGACTTCAAGTGGTCACCTGGACTCACCACCAAGGGAGAGTCAGTAACACCTGTGACAGTCCAGAGATACCTTTGCCCAGCCTGGCTCTGAAGACCTTTGGTGCCAAATCACTGCCTCCATGGGCAACTTCCTCTTCTTGCTAGAGAAAACTGCCTCGACACCCAGCCTGAATTTCTGCGATTTACACCCGCTACTCCTTGTGCTTGCTATGAACAGGGAGGACACTTCCATGGGTTGGGAGGCTGCTCCCATCACCCATCCCATCTGAACATGACCCCTCACCAGCCAAATCGTGCAGGCCTTCCTCCTCAGAAGCCACAAGCTCTGGCTGAAGGACCACACGGTCTGGCCTGAGACATCTGCAAGGCCTCGGCTCTGCTGGCAGGGCACCATGCTCCAGTGGAGGCCTCAGCGATGCCAAGCAGAGCCAAAGGGGGGGGTCTCCTATTTCTTGCAGGTCATGCTTCTGTTGATCAACTGAACGTGGCATTTGCTTCCCTCTTCCAAACAGCACCATGACAGAGCTGAACAACAGTAGTTACAATTTGTTAACCATTAAGTAGAATCGTTAATTATTAAATAAAATCATATGCTACTTTTCCGGACTATTTCTCCAGTCTTTCCAGGTTGACCTTCATGTCCTAGGTGAGGTATGTGCAGCTTTGTACTGTCTGAAAACGTTACAAACCTCTTTCATTACCCAGATCCCTAACTAAAGCTCTGACACTGGACCTGGCACTCATGTTCATCTGCTCACTATATAACGGAGGTTTTTGCCTTAGAACCAAGTGCTGCCCTTTAAATGCTCCTCTCTCACTTGCTATTAACCAAAGGGTGCCTTTCCTTCATAAGCACATGCACACGATGAGTAAATAGCACAGAGCAGTACTTCTTGGAGGTGTCTGGCACTCCCAGCTGGGGCTCAGGATGCCTGCTGTGCCCGTTGGGTCTCTCCAGCTCCGCAGCTGGTCCATGGTACGTACAGACACCAAGAATGCATAACTTACTAGCAGGGCCTACTCCTCGGCCTGGTGAGCCATTTTGCCCCCTTCCTCTGTCTGTGCATTTCCAGTTGTTGACATCCTAGGCCTTGCAAGCTGGCTCCAACCCATGGGTTCATCCAGTCTGAGCTGCTGGTGCAGGCAGCATCCAGCTGAGCCTTAAGTACACTGCTACAGAATAAAATCCACCCTCCAGGAGACCTTCTTCCTGACCCCCAAAAGCGAGACTTCAAAAGAACTGCATTGCTCAGCTCCTCTTGTGACCCAACTCTCAGACTTGGCCCAAATTACCTCCCAGGACAGCAGTACACAGCTGTTTCAGGACTTAGTGGCAGTTCATGAGAGAAACCAGGACTTCCATTGCCTGCCTGTGCATGAGGATTTAGGAGAGAGCCAGTATATTTTTCCTTCCACATAGGAAGATCCATGTTTAACAAGCAGGTCTCTTGTGTCTTCTATGAATGTACAAACGTGTGCTCACCTTTGGTGTATGCTAAGGGTTTGTCCATTTTTAAATATCTACGTTAAATATGTTTTCTCTGTATATGGCATCCTTTTAGATGGGCTTCATTGCATATATTCACGGTATATACAGAACACCATATTTTATATATATTATATATCGCTTATATGTACACATTTACAAACCTTCAAAAATATATTGCACTTATATACAATATAGCTTCATCTGATGAGAGTTCACACAGTTACTAAGGCTAGTTCTTCATAAGCAAGGCAGTTTTACATTCCCCCCAAATGACACAAGTGATTTCAACAGTCTGCCCTGGTCACAAGTAAACACTATAAAGACTTTTCTCCAACCTGCATGCAACTCCTACTAATATCAATTAGTAGTTTTGCAGCTCTCCCTAGCAGAAAACAGTCCATTAAAATGGTATTAGCTGATAACAGGCTCAATCATGGTTACTGAATAGATAAATAAGACATCACCAGGCTAAAAGGCCACCTTCCAGGAGATTTCCCCTCCCGTACCTACTAGTGGTTCATACACTAGTAAAAATATATACATGCTCTCCATTTAATTGCCTATCTTTGCTTGCCCATTTCAAGTGCAAATAAGGTCATGAGCAAGAACACAAACACAAATGTATTAAGCAAAACCACTGCTCTGCTCCCCAGAACAAGTCAAACACCTGGCTTTCTTCTGGAGGTGATTAGTGTTTTGCCCAACATACTGAATTATGGGAAAATGTTCACTTCAGACCTTTGTTTAAAATCCACAGAAGATCTGTGATCTTAGATCTCAGTCAGAGTGAGCTTGTAAGATCCTCCAACCTCTTCAATCTGCAGCTGGAAGGTATCTTCATTAGAATAGTGTTTCACAATGTTATCATCCATGTTGACCAGAATTCTGGAAAAACAAAATAGATCAGATGTTTTACAGTTCTAAATGCCAAAGAGAGAAAAGGCATCCTCAAAGCTAAGAAAGCCTGGACTGTCCAAGGGTAACACAAGATCCCTGCTCATCTCTCTCTGACTCATTGCTTCCCATAGCAGATCCGGCTGTCCTTACCCAAATCTGCCATCAAGGCTGGTAGCCACACTTCTCAAGAGTCTGAGTGGAAGGGTTAAATCTGGCTCCTGGATAAGGGAGGGAGAGAGATCTTGGAACTGACAGAATCCTTCTGAAGCTGCAGGCACTTGGGGCTCTGACGGGGTTTGCTTGTCAGTTATGAACTATCAGCACAAAACCCTACAGAGCTCGCAGGGCAGAAACCACCCATGCTTGGCCACTTCTTTCATTTGCCAGAAGGGTCAATAACTGTGTGTTTGTGTGCACACACACACACACAAAGCTGTACTTAGCAGTGGTTTAGCTATCACAAATTCTAAACTTTTGCAGCTGTTCTGGTGGGGTAATTCTGCTATGAAAGCACAACCCTGGAAGGGTGTAATTTTCTGGCTAGAAGGGCTTTGGAGAAGGGGCTGAGACACCAAAGTGACTTACAGACAACCCAAGAAAATTATTGAGAAATTAAAAGATGGAACAAAAGCAGACAACGTTCAGAAACTCAATTATTTATGCTACAGAATAAAAAGATCATGAAAGTATGGCCTCTGGGAGAAACAGAGGCTTCACAACAAAGTTCTCTCCAATTTAGCCCACAAAAAGATAACCAGGGCCTAGTAATTGTAGGCAAATGCAGATATAGTGAGCCCAGTCAACCACTGGAACATGGGTTGAAGGAGGTTCTTCATCACTGGGAGTCTTTTAACAAACTGAACTCTTCTTCCTCTGATATGATCAACTCTGGTTCAAATAACAATTAGCTCAGAGAGGTTCCGTGACTTGTATTTACCCAGGAAGTCAGACTACATATTTCTATAGGACCCTTCCTATAGTCTTCCAGTCTTCAGCTGTGGATGATGTTGGAATGTGTGTACATTGTGTGCACACACACACAACTGCAAATGGCATTGGCATACCTGCAGTGCATGGAGGAATTATACAACAGTTCTTAGGCAGTTGTTGCACAGGTACATACTCACCCTTTTTTACATTTTTTGAAGATTTTTCCTATTTTATCAAAAGGAACATCGTACTTGTCAGATATCTAGAACAAAAGAAAGCAATGACTGGTGAAGCAAGGAGACTGCTGTCATTGTCTTTCACTTCCTATTTTACAGAAAAGAACAACAACAAAAAAAAGCCTGTAAAGGAAGACAACTGCTCTGCCCTATAAAGGCAACACTAAATCCCAAACTATAGTGTAAGTCTACGGATGACAACTTCTCTGCATTTAGCCAATTTCTGTGCAACAAATTTAATCGTGTTTAAAACCTGGCTACTTACTTCTCATACAGCAACCTCTTGCCCCTACACTCAAAAGCCCATCCATTAAAAACCACTCCACACCCTGACTCTCATTCTCTCGTGCCTCTCTGTTCTCTTAGCATACTGAAAACCATTTTTAAATTTAGTGTCAGAGGGATCAGGTGAAAACTAGTCATGAGAGCGGCTGAAAGAAGAAAATAGCAACAGAGAGAAGACCTCTGGTGCTAAGGGCATGAGGTGATCAGAAACACTCCCCTTCCCCAGCAGGGTGACATCAGTGTGGAGCCACAGCCACTGACCATGGCACTTCACTGCACAACCTCCAGGAAGTCAGGAGGTCAGTAACCTAAGCCTGGTTTACTTTGGCAAACTGCTCTATCACACCGACAGCAAGTACCAAACCAATACACTGCTTTGACATGCAAATGTACAGGGAGGTTCCCCCAAGCTACAGCTGTGAGCTCTTGGTTCACTGCTTTTAGAAATCCAAGTGAAACAACAAAGGTGCAGCTTCACTTCAGGACCACGGGTAAGGGAGGACTTCACAGCCTTCAATCCCTCTCTCCATTAGCCCTCACCCTCCAGCTGGCAAAGCCTTTCACCCAGGAAGAGATAAAGATTCTGGTTACAGAACTATCTCTGCAACCAAAAGTTAATGTCCAGACCTGCCTGTACACCCCCAAAGCCCCTGTTCCCTGAGCAGAGGCATTAGTCACAGAAAGAGACAGGCAGAAACGTCAGTTTTGAGCTCATGCCAAACATTACACCATTCCTTGGACTTAAGCTCTGTACTTCCCTTGCTCTGCAGCAGCAGGGATAGTGGAAGGCTATTTTGGAAGTCAAGCACCAGAGAGCAATTTCACACATGTGTGCACAGTTATATGAAAGTCTTCAGCAACACACAGAAGCTGGGACTTGGAGCTCTGCATTACTGGCTTTCGAAAGGGCAGTGGAGGTCCTCAAACATGGCTTTGATACAAACCCAAACCACTGGACACAATCTGAAAATCACTCCATCTTCTAACTAAAGTACCCCCTCTGAAAAGAGGAACATCCAATCATCAAGTTTGACACATCTGGATTTTCAGAAAGGCTTCTTTACACCCAGACCCCACAGACTGGGGTAAGGTACTTAAAAGCTTCCTGAACTCCCTTAATAATAAATTAAAGCATTATTTGCATTAATTTCCATGTTATTGAAAGGAAATCTTCCTTATTTTCCTTGTCCAGAAGAGCAGAAATATGTGGACACAAGCTGTGACTGAAAGTCTGACTCCTGTGACTGGCCAGTGTCTAAGCCCTGGGTAGCCAGGGCTTTTTCTCAAGGACTATAAACCAACCTTGTTACTTACCGCTTCCATTAGGCCTTTCAGAGATGGTGTCTTTAACATTAGTGCATCAAAGACTTCCTCTGACTCTTTTCGGACATAGAGCAACACTGGAAAGCAATTTGGAGAGGAATTAACTGTGCAATTGCTTCTCAGGAAAGATCTGTATCCCACAGTGGCTAAGCACATGGGTACATCCACTGAGAATCTAATGAAGAAATATACATACATACATTCAATATCCACTTAAAACTGTAGCACAAACACGCACAGCTAGGTTAGCTCAGAACTTACTCCTTGCACATAAAGCCACTGTATGCTCAAGCATCTTTACTGTCAATATACTTTTGTATTTTCTTTATTTTCTCTATTATTAGAAAAAAAAGGTCATATTTGAAACAAAGAAAGGAGGAACACAAAACACAAATCTTTGAGACTCTTGGGTTCCTCCATATCTCACAGTCATTTGTCATGAGACTTTTCACAATCAAATGATTTGACAGATGCTATCACAGCAGGTGAAGCCATCCTGGCCACCTCCTCATTTTTAAATAATTTATTTGTACAGTTCTCTGCTCCTCCTATGCTGTCTCATCTTTCTTCCTATCCCTTGCTGTGTTTCAGTAATACTCATACCACCACACCTGACATACAATGCAGGCTTGGTCTCCTGCTAGGAGGGGAACCAAAGAGCAAGAACCCCAATTAGGTGAGCATCCCTAGCGTTCTCAAGCTAGCACAGACTCACTGTATGTAACATCAGCCTCATTAAAAACTGCATTAAGGCTGAGGAATAAGCCAGGAGAGCAAGAAAGCTTGGACTTTAACACAGCTTTTCTGTCTTTAATCCATCTTCTAATGACTAGGTATTGCAGCCTGGATTGTTTGCAAGGGTTCATCAGCCACAGCTTTGACACACCTGCAACACGGACAATTACTGGCATTTCTAATTGAACAAGGTGAACTCAGGACAGCACAGGACCTTGATGCATTTCCCAATTTTCCTGCTAAAGGCAGGTTTAAAAAGGGAGGACTGTCAATTTCAGAAAGGAAGACCGGACACATACTCTCAGTTACAGCACAGGTCAGATGAGAGTCAGCCAAAGGAGAGAAAATCCCATGGGCCTTGTTGTATGGCATACAGCAACATGGAAAAACAGAAGTCTGATTTCCTTCTGTAAGATTCATCCTTCCTTACTAGTTTATCCAGACTGCAGAAGTGCAGCCCTACTATGGTCAGACTTGCTAGACTTAGGATTTTCTGCTTCACAGGTTTAATACTTCAAGCTTTGATGTGGTCCTTCCACACAGAACTGTCATCAAGCAGGCACACCACCTCCAACCCCCCAAAGGGACCTCTCACCTCCATCCACGACACCATAGCAACATTAAATTGCAAAGATTGAAACTCAGTTAAAAATTAGCAGGATGTTCTCTTAGCTTGGCTTTCAGAGGTGAACATCCCATTTCCTGGCACCATGAAAGCTGCAACAGTTTTATATCCAGAACCAGTGCTGGTGTTCATTGCTTGAAGTCCTGGAGGAGATTTCCAGAGTATTTTGTAGCAGATTACATGATGAATTCTCTCCCGCAGTCCATTAGGGATGCTGGTAAGCTGCTCACTACCTCCTCTTGACTCTCTTTCCTTATAGGTTCAGAGCCAATTACTGTCTGAGCTGGCAGAAACCCCCAGAAATTCTCACAATGTAAAAGATTTGCACAGCTGAACCACATCCTGATACATGAACTGTCACTACTCAAAGCCAGAAAAATCAGGCTGAAGTATACATCAATATGAATTAAAAAATTCTCTAACCTCAGATGCATCTCTTATTATGATGGACAAATACTCCAAACATTCAGTATCTGAAAGAAGAAAATACCTCTTTTTGGCTCTTCTATTCTGGACATCTTATTTGGAGTAGCAATAAAGTCCTCTTCACCAATATAAGCTCCTCTTTTCAGGCTGGAGCTGTCATTGACAGGGCAAAAAGTCAGCAGTGGTACAATTACAGAGACTTATCCCTCTGTCTGAGGGCAAGGTGTCAGGAGGTTGAAGGGCAGCTCTTACCTTTCACCCTCTAGTTCTTCTGAAGCAACAGGAAGGACCTTTAAAAACAAGGGGAGATTTTGTGACTATTTCATCCAGAACTCGAATTCATTTTCTCTTATAATCTTTCAACACTTAATCAAATGACACCTTGGCTCAATCTTCCAAAAGCCAGTAAGCATCTTCTTCACCTTTTTTCATAAAAAGTATTAAAGGATCTCAAATGAGAGACAGGAACAAAGAGGAGCTAACCAGCTTTCTATCTGGGCTAGTGTAGAGTCTTCTGACAAAAGTCAGCACTAGGGCCTTTGTAGGAAAACATGCAGGACTGTTGGCCTTATGGATACAAGTTTATTCTCCATCCCTGCCAGGAGTTCAGACAACGCTCTTAAAAAGTAAACTTTAGATGCTGTGAGAGCATGGCAGAACTCCTAGCACAGGAAAGTTCAAGATTTTGAAACCCGGTTGCATGCTAATTTTTTCCCTTCCAGTTTCTTGTAAGCTGGAACTTTCCAGGAATGCTGAGGCAGGGCACTCTGGCAGTGGATCACAGAGCTGACACATGTGCCAGTTCCACAGGATAGATTTCCACTCTGCAGCAGGCATCTGGAGGAGCCTGTGCTGCACAACAGCACACCACGATCCCAAGGGATGTTACGAGAGAAAACCAGCCTGCAGTTCATGCAATGGAAATGCTATGGAAAAAATCTTTCAGGTTCACAGAAACTGGACTTGATAGGAAAATAATTTCATGATAAAACATCCCCAGTTAACACCAGCCAATATATCTTGGTGCAACATCTCTTGCCCACATGAGACTCAGCCTGTATTTGATTACAGCACTGATGTGATCTGACATTCCATATGTACATATGCACAAATAGCATCCCAGGCCTTTTGCAAACATATGCCAGAGCCTCCTCATCCTCACATCCATAAGGTTTACTCACGTGAGCTCCACGCTGCAGGTTTGCAAAGTGAACATCAGGAATGAAGAGGACAGGCTGAGTGTCTAGGTCCATGAAGGGCTTGAAGATGGTGATGTCGGTACGTTTGTGTGAGGGAAGCATGGGCACTTTGACGTCAGAAACTGCAGAGACAAAGATCAGGATAGAGGATACTGAAGGCCCTGATGGGGCCCTACATCATTTAAAAGGTACACATGCTGCTGAACAAGGGTACTCTGCAGTCAGGGTCAAAGTGAAAAGTTCCTGTGGTAAAGGAGTTCAAACTTTGGTTGTCTACCTCTCAACTGAGGGCCTGGGCCCTGAGGAAACAGCTTGTTTAACAGAGTAGTCAAAGCTTTCTCCATCTTTCCAACTAAGCTGCTCAATTTTGTTTAGATATTAATTAGGATGGACAATAACCTGGCACTCACCTCAAGAGAGGAACTGAGGTCTTCCATGTACCAAGTAAGCCATCCAAACAGAGGGCAAATGCTAGTCCCTGCCCCACCTTCTCCCTATCCATTCCCTCAAAAGCTTACTGGTGTTCCTATACCAGGAAGGTAGAAAGAAGACAAAGGGACAACTTGCATGTTCCCAATTGGGAGCCTCTCAAAGAGACAGCACCACAGGAGCACTATACTACAGAGGCAGTACAAATATTGGTTTGTACAAGGTGTTATGTTTAAAGTTACATTTTGATTCCACGCTTTCAAGCTTCACATTTTGGTTCCTCTCATTGTTCATCCTGGTCACCTCAGGGTGACAGCCCCTCGTCCTTCCCCCTAGGATCAGCACTGTCTCCCACACAGCACTTTGGCTCTCACAATGTACCAGCTGATGTGACACAACCCACCAAGAGGACAGACTTCATCCAGAAAGACCCTCTGAGGAGAAAGTGAGGCAGGAGGTGCCTTAAGCTGCACTTCAGACACATTCACATCAAACTACCACAGCTGAAGACTTTATTTTACCAAGTGCAAACATTTCCATCTGAGGTCAAGCCAACTGCAAACAAAACCATTTCTCACGTCCTCAGTAGAAAATACATGTATTTTCTCCTTGCAAAACTGATTTTTTTAAAGATTGCTCAATTTCTGTAAAATTAACTTTGACCAAAAGCCACCAACTGTTTCTGCTGTTGAAGAGTTCATGTTCACGTGGCATTAGTGATCTTGGAGGTGAGCATAACAGCTTATGGCTTAAAGGAATCAAAAACTTCCCACATAAGAACTGAAAAGCAAAGGATCGCACTTTCCAGGAAAATAAGGGTCTCATCGGGCTAAGCCCAAATCTAGAAAATTAACATTGGAAAGCAGCTTTTGTAAAATCATAAAATTCTGGAAATACGTACTGAAACTGTCTTCCCTTTCCAGCCATTATGTGAAGGGCTGCATGCAGTAATCTTTTGGAAGCCGCTGGGGCTACTGTGCTTGCGAAACGCTAACAGTGTGCTAAACCTGCCTCTCATGATGTACTCCGAAAAAAACCAAAAACCCAGCCCGTTTCCACAACTGCCCTTGAGCAAATAAGTTCCCTTCAGCATTATCTTCTGAAGCTGCTCCAGCAGCCTGTACCTGCTGCGTCAGGAAAATCCTGCCCGGCGAGCTGGGAGGTGCGTGCTGGCTGAGCCAGTTGGGCTGTTAATAGCACAGGGAGCAGAGCAAGCGAGAGCACGCGCCTGCCCCGTGCCAACGAAGAACAGGGAGATACAGCTTCCTCCAAGCAGCTCTGCTGGTGAATAACCAGTCATCCAAATGCAGGATCTGTCATCTGCAGCAGCTAAAGGAAGACGCTCAGCAGGAAGAAACTCCTCATCCTTTACGTAATAAGGTGCTGAGGTCTCCACATGCTTCACAAGTGCAGAAATTTTGAAATTACTTGCTAAGGACCACTTTGCTCTAGAAGAGTAAGCACAGGGCTGAGAGGCTGGAGGCTCAGCCCCAAGGCTGCCACGGCCTTGCTGAGGAATTGTAAACACATTTTTAATGTAAGTTAAAGCCTAAGCTTAGGATCAAGCTGAAAATATTTGGAACAGATCATTCTCACTGTCACCTGGATCAGGAGGGGTTCTGGCACTGCCCAAAAATCCCACCCTCACCCCACCACTTCAACTGCTACAACCCATACCTGACTGAATACACAGCAGGACCCTGTCTTGGACAAAAAGAACTATACAAAATGAAGCCCTAAATGACCCAGTGTGTTGCAAAACACAATGACTGTTCCATAAGGAACTGCTTAAAACAAGCACTAGTCCATAGAGCATAAAAATTGACTTGAGAGTTCTACAAGTAGCACAAGCTACTTGTAGCCAAAATGAAATCCAATATTTAAAATACTGATGGAATAAGTTATACTTACAGGCATTCAACTGAGAGCTGGGATCAGTGCACTTGCCTTTTCTTTTGCTTTGCTTTCGCTCTTCATCCCTGATCTTCCTCTCTGCTCCCTGTCAGACAAGAGATAAAGGGAAAGGAATGGGGGAGTGAAGAAGAGGGGGGGGGGGGGGGGAAAGGGAAGGTCTTTTTATTTTTCTGAGGTTTTTTCAGCTGCAGAGGCAGGAGCAGCAGTTCTTCCAGAACTGTGTTTGTGGAGGTCAGTTCCACAGTGCCCGAGCTGCAGGTTTGCCAGAGTGTGCCAACTTTGAGATCTGCTTACTTTTGAGTCCTATCATTTAATGAAATCCAACAACCATATCCAAGATGCAAACACTTGCTTTTCTTTCAAGTCAGATGGAGATATGATGACAAAAGATACCCACATCTTACAATTGTGTAACAATTGTATAAAGCGTTAGATAAAAATATAGTTGAAGTGTTTAAAACAATAAAGATTTGCAGGTTCCCCCAGTTTAGGAGTTCACTCAATGGTCATTAAAATCTACAGAAGTCACACCACACTTGGATCACCAAGTGCCAGATACCTCCTGCACATTTCACACAGAGCCTGCAGCAGTTGCACCAGCCTTCACTGAGCTTAAGCTGCAGACGTGCATTGCTTTAAAGCAGGGACAATATCTTCTCTTTTTATCAGGGCCAGGCCATGGTGGAATCCACAGATCCCTAACTGTGTTCATGCCTGCACTGTTCCTGGCCTTCCAAACCAAGCAGTAGAGGGGACAGGGCCATATTGCCATATTTTCTGCAAGGTGCAGACAGCCACGACAGAGAAAGAGAAGGAAGAAACTTTGGAATAGTGTTCAGTCCTCCAGCTCTGCCCAGACCTCACATGTGACTACGGGTTAAGTCAGGGATGTCACATTGCCAGCTGCATGAAGTGATAAGCCCACAGGAGATCCCCAACACTCAATCCTGGTGCTGCCACCAGATCACCAAAATTGGTATACACAAGTTCTACCTGTCTTCCAACACACTCCTGCAAAGCAGAGCAAAAGGTAACAGTTATCTGGCCACACCAAGCCATTATTTCTCATTCCCTCCCCTTCAAAGCTGCCAAAACACACCCACATCCTTGCATGGTGCTGGAGGAAGATTCGATGAGCTACAGCAAAGGAGGTGTCAAAACTCCTGTGGCCATGGGGTGGGAATCCACGCCTAAGGGTATCCAGCAGAAGGGGAACAGCCCTCCTTATTTCCCAGTAAATCAATGCTCTATAGATGCCAGGCTGCCTATGCCTGCTGGTAGCACTGGGCTCATCTGCACTAGCAAGAAAAAGGAAAATTAGCCAAGATAATTGATTCACATTAATACATAGCATCTTTTCTCCCACCCCGTGAGAAGGAAAAAAGTAGCTTCAGGCAGCTATGGTGAAAAAGAGAAAAAATTACACATGAAGACATAGGCATTGCCGGGTTTGCTTGACCCCATAAAGCTGATATGGCCCACTACAGTGAAGACATCCCACCTAAACCTCAGCACAGCTGGACCTGAACCCCTCTATGTCATCCCTTACCAGAGTAGTGACAACATCTCAGCTTGACAACAGAAAGATCAGATTTGGCTCCAGATCTGATTTTTACCTTTCATGTGGAAAGTTGTGCTACTCAAACACTGTGCTAGAGAACAGCATCTGCTTCCTTGTGGAGAACGTGCTGATTCAACAAGAGCACACATTTTGAGAAAACCTCTGCCCTCCCATTCCCTGCTTGAAAGTCAACTTGATGCAGGCTACTGGTGCCCAGGTAAATACATCTCAAATCCCACATGAAAAAAAATCAAGTTATGTCTTGATAACAGGCTTTTCTGCCCTGCCAGCAGAGCTCAGGGAGCAGTGGTTTCAAACTGAAAGACGGTAGTTTTACACTGGACATAAGGAGAAAATTTTTTTATGATGAAAGTAGTGAGGCACTGGAACAGGTTGACCAGAGAAGCTGTGGATGCCCCAACCCTGGAAGTGTTCAAGGCCAGGTTGGATGGGGCTTTGTGGAACCTGGTCTAGTGGAAGGTGTCCCTGACCATGGTGGAGATCTAGAATAGATGACCTTTAAAGGTGCTTTGCAACCCAAACCATTCTGTAATCAGGCAACTGAAGGAACAGTCTCCGTGTTGCTGCCCCTTCACATCAATGCTCCAGCAGCCTTGCACCCGCTATTTCCTTCCAACAGCATCTCACTCACTTGTTCCTACCGTCCCATGAAAGCTTTCCCACAGCACTGCCCATCACTACCAGAGTAACAGCAGATCCCAGAGGGCAACACAAGCTGTAGTCTGTGAAACCCTGTATCTAATTTTCCTCAGGTAGATGTACAGCTAAGGTACCATTCAGAGCAGAGGTCTTCTTCTGGGACAGGTCAGCCCCATCCCTGCTCAGCCTAAATATTGCTGGGCCAAGCCTGAAGGAAGCTTGTGCCATAATATTCTACAGGATGACACCATTATGCCTGTACTTCTTTACTCAGGTCCTGAAACCACACAGGAGTGGATGAAAACCAAACATCCCGGGCACTGCAAGCACAGCCTTGACAAAGGAATAGAGGAGACATCTGTGTTAGGTGGCCACAATATCACAATCATCTGTTGGTTTGGGTTTTTTTCCAACAGACCTCCACACTATAATAGACTTGGCCCTCCATGAAGAAAATATGGGTAACAGAACTTCTACAGGTAAGAGTGGTCACATGAGGACAAACACATTCAGGGCTGTAACAGGTGTGGATATTATAGTAACAATGGTCCTATAAACATTCAAAAGCAGCTGGCTGATTACACAAGATTCAATACAGGGCAGAAAACAGGTGCTTTTTCTGAAATGCTAATGCTCTTATAGGAGCCTGGAGCAACCAGCCAGCATTAGGGTCCGTAAGTACATGGGGTTTGTGTACGGTATGACAGCATGCAGGGGCTACAGGGGTGGCTTCTCTCAGAGGATGTTTATTCCAAGAAGCAGCTTCCCTCATGCCCAACAGAGCCAACACCAGTCAGCTCAAGATGGCCAAGGCCCATTGGCAATGGGGGTAGTGCCTCTGGGCTTATGTATTTAAGAAAGGGAAAAAATGTTCTGCAGCAACAGTCAGAAGTGCAGTGAGAATACGTGAAATAAACAGCTCTGCAGATCCCAAGGTCAGTGCAGAAGGGGGAAGCCAGGCACTGGAGCAGAGATTCCCCTGCAGCCCTTGGTGCAGCCCATGGTGAGGCAGCTGCACACCTGCAGCCCATGCAGGCACATAGTGGAGCAGAGATCCACCTGCAGCCTGTGGAAAGCCCCACACCAGAGCAGGTGGATACCCAAAGGAGGCTGTGATTCTATGGGAAGTTTGTGCTGGAGCAGGGTTCTGGCAGGACTTGTGGCCCCGTGGGGCACCAACACTAGAGCAGCCTGTTCCTGAAGGACTGCATCCCATGGAAGGGACCCATGCTGAAGCAGTTTGTGAAGAACTGTAGCCTGTGGGAACAATTCATGTTGGAGAAGTCTGTGGGAACTGTGGGCACTTTCATGGGAGGGACCCCATGCTGAAGCCAGGGAAGAGTGTGAGGAGTCCTCCCCCTGAGGAGGAAAGGAACATCAGAGACGTGTGGTCAACTGACCACAGCCCCCATTCCCTATCTCCCTCTTCCCCTGCAGCAGTGCAGCGGGATAATCAGGGAGTGAAGTTGAGCCTGGAAAGAAGAGAAGGGTGAAAGGAAGGTACTTTAAGATTCAGTTTTATTTTTTATTATCCTATTCTGATCTTGATTTACATTTCTCCTTCCTTTCTTCCCTCCTCTTTTAATTCAGGTACAATTGGCAAAGTATCTGGAGGACTAAAGCAGGAGAGTAAGTCAAAATCCCAAAGGGAAATAAAAGATGTACTGGCATTACTGTATTACTAGATTTGCTGAAATTTCTGCCATAGCTTGAAGGAAGCCATTAGAGTCTATGTGCTGATTACACATCTGCCTTTTTATTAACCAATTTGTCTTATTAGCAGTGACACAAGCCTGTCAGTCATTTTAGCATTGTGTCAGTAACTGACTGGACAATTCTGGAGTAAAAGATGCCCCCCACCCTGCAGCAAGTCCGTCCTCTCTGTATTGTAGAGAATACAGGATGATAACACACAAGACTTCCATATTACTTTGGTGAAAAAACTTTAGATGACACACCTACCTCAGTCTCATCTTGAAGCAGGAAAACAAAAATAGAAAAAGAAGGAAAAAAAGGCCTGAAGAAAGCTCAGGAGACCCAAGTCACTTAGGCTTACTGGCAAGTCTTTAAGATGGCTCTGGAGAGCCTTTGCTAAGTCCCTGTAAATTCTTTGCAGAAAGCATCACAACAGGAGCAGCTACAGGCAGCTCTCTCAGGCATGCAGGAAGGCAGAGGGACCTATTAAAAAGCCTATAGATGGACAACAGAATGTGGCAGGGTGAGTTAATGGGATGCTACAGCAGGGGCACAGTGAAGAGGGCACCATATTTTGGGAGGTAAGCAGAGACAAAACAATGGTGCATGAGATGAATCTTTGTGTCAGTGTCCTGGGGAACACCAGGCAAGACCACACAGTTTGGTCAAACACATCAGGGTAAAGCCAGCACAGGACTGGAGAGGAGGGTTACAGACCTGCCTCAGCCCTGCAGCTGCACAAAGAGGCATTTGAGGTATCACCTCTAAGAGTCCGCCCTATGGAGTCAGGATTCAAAGAATGAGAGGCCCAAATCAAACAGGGTATCAGCAAAATAGGAAATCACAATGGTTCACAAAAATCAAAAGGACTGGAGAAGTCCAGGAAGCACTTAGCACAGCCTAGAACAATCCCAGTCATTCTGGAAATAACATTACACATTACTTGCCCTGCACCTTCAAGAGACTGCTCAGGCAGGAACAGGTTATGAAGACTGTGAAATTTCCTTTCTTTGCAAACTCAGTTAAGCTTTTACAGCTGCTTTCAGCACAGCTTCTGCTGATTCTTTCACAGCTTCTGTTGAACAGTGGCTTTGGGAAAGGCATTAATTCTGTGTGCTAAATGCGTTAGGTAGAGCAGTCAAATTACAGCACCCATCCACCTTGTAAATGGGCTTTTTCTATGCTGCTGTATCTCACAGTGGTACATCTTTTGTTCACAAGGTCTGCAAGTTACTGGTTTGGGTTTTTTTTTATAACAAACACAGTATGAACACATGAAGAAATTTAAAAGGACCAACATAACAGAGAGTGGGCAAAAAGACGAGCCTGCACTTGCTCCAGTCAATGGCAATGATTTCTCCCGCTGAAGGCTCTTCCCACTGTCAGTCTGCCACTGACTGACCTTTCTTTAACGTCAATGCTTACGAACACTTAGCACTCTAGCATTTTGAGAGCAGCAAATTTATTTGAGGTCATCATAACATCTATGAGCCAAGGAGAAGGGGTTGAAATTTTTTCCTTGCAAAGGTTAAACAGGACTTTTCAGTGAGCCAAAACAGCAAGTGACACAATTTTGGAAAAAAAAAAAAATGCTGCTAAGCTGTGGAATAGACTTTTCAAAATGGTATTGGCACATTGACCCAACCTTACCTTGTCGCAGAAGACTTTAATTTGGCAGTAGGCTCTGTGGACAGGTTTGTTACTCCTGTTATTGTAGCTGTAAGTGTCAATCTGAAGATTCAGGGGCAGGCCTTTAACTCCCTTCTGAGAGGAAAAATCTGTGCTGAGGCAGTTCACAGAAATGAAAACCTGCAGAAGAGGAAAGCAGCAGCTGTCAGTAGTGACACACAGAATCCTGGCTGACCACTGAGCAAGGGATACTCAGGAGTGCCAAGGCCCAAATGCTGGCCCTTGCTACTACAAGCAGCACCTTCTTTCTTCAGACACATCAGGTAAAATCCCCAAGAAGCAATATAACATTCTTACATCTTTACATAAGCCATTAGAGGGGACAAAGCCACTTTGTCCAAAATAGATTTCAACAAACTCTCCAAGCTTTAGGAAGACCCCACCCATTTTTGCACCCAAGAACTCTCAAATGTCACCATCAAACTTTTAGCAAAAGGAATGCTCCTACGCTCAATCCTCACTGCTCAGTGTTTATTATCATCTTAGTAAGAACACAACCACGTTTCAAAAAAATTCATGTTACTTTGGGCATGTTAAAACAAATCTTTCCATGAGTTTTACACAAGCACAGCTTATGCTCGAAACTACTTGGTTGAGGTTTTTTTGGTTGTTTTTTTTCTTAAGGTTATTAAAAGCTTTTAAAAAATATTAGGCAACATGTAATCTTTAAACACAGAAATAACACCATTATTGCAGTGAAGGTTTCTGGGCTTTACACTAAGTTGCACACTACTTTGAATACTCCTTAGTAAGACCTGCACTACCCTGTTAACACTCAGATGGCAAGGGTAAGAGAAACATTTCCATTATTCTCATAAAAAATTAAAAACAGGGAAAATTAATTGCATTTTTGAACATATCTAATTTCATTTTCATAACTGCCTGAAAAAACAACAAAATAACCCTCTCAAAAACATGAATTACATACAACCAGAGAACAAGTCTGATGCTGCTTAACAAAAAGAAGAACTATCCTTAAGTGGATACGAGCAGACAGAGCAGATTACTCTGTGTCTAGATAACGGGCTTGCAGTGTGCCTGGCTTTTCTACAGACACAATGCCCATTACTGGCACATCTCAGAAGCTGTAAGGATTCATTATCAGGAATTTACGAGCCATCAAGACCTGCAACAGCTCCTCTCCTCTCTGCCTGAAGAATAAAGGCTGGGAACTCACTGCTTAAAAAAATAATCAAAGCCATGGGAGCCAGAAGCACCTTCCCAGCGATTTTGCAGGAGGACCGTCCCAGGACCCGATCTCTCACCGTGGTGCTTCCAGCAGCACCACCGAGTCTCGGCAGTGAGCTGGTGCCACCTCCCGGAGCTGCAGGGGCTCACACGGACTCAGGAAAGCTTACAGGCTTTGGCTTTGCTAAGTGCTGCTTATCGAGATCCTCTTCACACAGGTTCTGCAACATCCTTTACCAGTTTTAACAATGACGGGAAATGGAAATGTAAAACCCTGATCTGGTGATAGTTTATAACCACTGTTTTTTCCCTGCCATGTATAACACAGCTGTACAAAAAGCCGGGGCACGGAGGAAGGATAGTACAGGTGAGGGACTTATCTCGTAATAACTTGTCTGAATATTGGAGGTTCACATGCAGCTTCCTGCAGCCCCTGTGCTCCGAGAGGGCAGCGCAGGAGCTCGGCGAACAGCCCCCCATTCCCTCGTGTGCACACACCATCCCAGAGATTCCAATGTCCCCACCAAGCCCTGCTGTGCCAAGGCACGTGGAACGTGTGAAACACCACCCAACCCAGGCCAGCACAGCACATCAGCAGAGCCCCAGCCCCCGACCCGCGCTGCTGCCTCTGCGGGGACTCAAGCCAGGAACGCGCGCAGGACGCAAGGTGAGCTGGTGCTCGACGCCTGCTCACCCTCCAGCCTGTGTCCCAGCACCCCAAACCTGTGTTGTTCCGAGACAACTTTTTCTGAAAGCATTAAATACATCCCAAATCACAGTCAGGAAAATGTTAAAATAAGCTGTTCACAGTCTTCCCCAGACTAACCCAAAGGATGGCTTTGCCTGCTTTTATCCACCCTGCTTCCCTTTTTGCTACCTTTGGCTTTACAAGGGCATTTTGCCTGCAGCACTGGCACACCCCGGGGGACAGCTTCAAGGAGTTTGAAGAGCTGCTCTCACCAGTTTGGGAGCCTGGTAATCAGATGCATGCACAGCCTGAATAATTGCGTTCCCTGAGCAGGGGTTTTGTTTTTTAAAAGACCCTCAACTCTGGTGTTTGCATATTTTTACATTTTAAATTTAACTACACTGAATATTCACACAACTCATTTCTGTATGAAAAAAAAGACTGCATTCTTTAAGAAAAATATGCCCAAGCAGCCACATCAGCAGGTCCACCACCACCTTGATATTTCTGTGAAATCCCTCAAATGAGTTTCACACCACTGGACACAAGAAGATTCAATGTGCAGCATCAGTCCCCAGTTCTCCAGGACATAGTGTCACTTCTCTTCTGAGACTTCAGGTCAATGTTTTCAGTTCTTATGGCTTACCAGCCTCACAAAGCCCACTGGGCTGAAGGTAGAAGAGTTGGTCTCAGCACACCAGACACATGTTACTACAGCAGAGCTGCACAGGTATCCCATGGGAACTTAGCATTGCCTGTCAGATGACAAAGATTATCCTCCTACTTTAGAACATTTTCATTTGATTAGCTTTGGCTTTAAGCAGCTGACTTCATTTTCATGCCATTTAAATCTTCAGGACTCTAGGCAGGAGATGACAACTAAAACCTCATCACGTCTCTGAAGCAAGAGAGAGCCAGCTTGTCTTCTCCTGTTTGTACTAAACCATTTCAGTTCAAAAAGAGCATCTACTTCTCCCTACCCATCCTGTAACTCCTATTTTTAAGCAACTTCAGGTTGCCTCAGGTTTCACAAACCAGAATTTTAGCAAACAGCTTTTCCAGTTTGGGTTAAAACAGTTTCAGCCAGGTTCTTTACGTACAGGAATATTTGACTTACATTAGAAATGAAATGTAAGGCCAAGTGACTGCGTCAGCTACATCCCCACCCCAAAATTGCCAGAAGAAAGAAAAACGTAACCGCAGAAGTTGCTCTGCGTCTTCAGCCTGCTGAGCAAGATTCCTTTTCATGTGTCCAACCTATTTTTCTAAGGGCAGTTCCGCATTCTCAGCTATATTAAGATTTGTTGTTACTTAAAAAAAAAAAAACATTTTCATCTCACCTCCCAAGATTCAACATAAAGACAGCGCTTAAAAATAGAGCACTGTCAAGCCTGGGCACTTACAAATGTGAGCCAAGCCCTCAAAAGTTACTCAGATTTTCTTTAAAACTGAGATTTCTAAAGGGATTAGAAACCTGTTCTCAAGTTATTTTGCTTGCTTGGTAGTTGAGCCCTTAGTCTATATTTGACTACATACGCCCAGGCTATTTGACTACGTATGTATCTAGGCTATCCTGTATCTAGGCTTTTCCCTCCAACCAAAGACAGGTTTTATTTTCCTTTTTTTCTGTTGATTTTTTCCATGCTTTTTCTAACTCTTGTTAAAAAAAGCTGAGATACTCATTGAGGCAAATGGCTCCACAATAGTGGCATCTCAGATTAAATCAAACAGCATGAAAACTGTGAGCTGCTACAAACTGCTAACCCCCCCACATTTGGCATTCACCCCAACACTCTAGAGCCTCCTTTCCCTAACACCATGCTGGGTTTCCTGCAGCCTTTGGGGCAGCCCAGCTGCACACAACAAAAGACTGAAGGCAGAAGGATTAAAGCACCTCCTCTGGGATCATGCTGGAAGTTAGCGTGGGAAGAAGTCAGACCTCACGACTTCTCAGTCTGCTTTAACCATCCGACCCCTCATGCCCCTCCTCACCTAAGGTGGGAGGAACACACCATGCCTACATTCAAATCCACGAGAAACAATCTTCCATTTTAATAACGCAGGAAAAAAAATTAATCCGACAGCTCTGCCGTGTGCCCTCAAGGAAGGGCAGCAGAGACAGCCAAGTTCTTTCCACACAGCACCTTTTTCTAACAAGATCTGCCTTTCAAATAAACCAGGAAAAACAGACATAATTAAAGGGCAATCAAAGCGCTGCAGGAACCTCTCTGTCAGCGAGATGAAAGATGCCTTTTTTAAATGAAGGCTTGCATACTCAGATCTCTTCTCTTCAGTTTATCTTGGACGCAGTACTCTTTGTCACACAAAAAGCACTGGCAGTTCTAATGAGTCCAAAGGCTACATATGCAGCAGCTTTACATGAAATGTCACCTCATGCAGGCTCATCTGCCCTAGTGCAAAGCTGAGTTGGAAAGGAGCAGTGTAGGTACTCACCCATGGCACCCAGGGCTGCTACAAGAAACGGGGAGCAACTCATGTTAGCACACCATGAACTCTGACCAGTCACAGCAAACACAGGCATTGGTAACACTATCCTGCATAGTCTTGTACATCCTTCTGGATAAGGCCCTACACAGGCAGACTTGGACTTTTCCAGGCTGATTGTCTCGCTCCACATTTATTTCATTTCAAGAGAAGGCAGGTAAATGGTATTATCCCCTCCTATTTATGCTCCTTTATATTTCTGTGCCCAAAGGATTAAGACATTACTCAACAATCCAAGTCCATTGGATATTTCTTTCTATATTGAGAATTCAGATAAAAGCTTGCAGCTCTTTTCTCACACTAGTAGGCAAAAGCCTCTCACTTTAACCACAGAATAGTTTGGGTTGGAAGGGACCTTAAAGATCATCTAGTCCAGCCTCCCCCTATTATGGGCAGGGACACATTCCACCAGACCAGAAGGCTCAAAATCCCATCTAACCTGGCCTTATCCACTTCCAGGGATGAGGCACCCACAGCTTCTCTGGGCAGCCTGTTACACTGCCTCAGCACCCTCACAGTGAAGAATTTCCTCCTAATACCTAATCTAAATCTGTCAGTTTGAAGCCATTCACCCTTGTTCTATATCATTATAAACCATTGTAAAATGTCCCTCTCCAGCTTTCTTTCAGGCCTCCTTTAGGTACTGGAAGAGGTTCTAAGGTCTCTCCAGAGCCATCTCTTCTCCAGGCTGTACAACCCCAACTCTTCAGCCTGTCTTCACAGGAGAAGTTCCAGGCTATGTTATACTCAGGCTGTGTTATAATCAACTTAAAAAACTGTCAGGATGTTTTTGATTTTGGATTACTGTGTTTGTACAGAATACAGAGTTTGGAGCCTACAACAAACACAACAACCAGAGAGGTTAAACTGCAATGAGCTTCTTTCCAGGGAATGCAGCTGGATACTGCTTTTTTTGACCTTGGCTAAATAGTTCCAATGTTATGCCCAAAATACAGTAGGCAAAGAGATTCTAGTGGGTCTGGAGACCACTTTCCTGACACAAAGGCAGTGTCTTCCCCTCCTGTAAAGAAAAAATAACCGGAAGCTCAGAGTTTGTAATTTCAATGCTGATAGCTGAAATCATATGGTTTCTTTAAAGGCTTAGACAAATACAAACATCAAAGAGAAAAAAAAAATAGTCTTTTCTAAAGATTTGTCCCCATATGTTTCATCTCTGCTGCAAGCTGGCTGGATGCAAAACATCTCCAGCCCAAAAGCCTTATGAAGTACACCAGCAGAGTTCCTCTCTCCTGTGAGGCAGAGCTGTCAGCCTGGGCACTACCTTGTGCCAGTGTAGTTTTGTGGCTTCCAAGACTGGCTCTGGGTGAGAGCCAGGCAGCTTGGAGTGCAGGCAGGGCAAGCACAGGTCTGCCTGCACACATCTGCGAAGGCATGTCCTAAGAAAGCCGTGCTGGGAAGACTCTTCTGTGTTTTAAAGAAAAAAAACCCAAACCCACACTTTGGTAAAATCACCTGAGAGGTGGCTAATCTTACTGCTCTCACATTCGTTTCTTCACCTCCCACATGCACCACAGGTTTTGCATCAGCAAGAGGTGAGCCAGGAAAGAGATAAAAAAATTGGGCAATTCATGCACCTGTGGGCTCCTCAGCCGCCTCCTGCCTTCAGGATCGGACGCTCCAAAAAAGGCTTGTCTGGCAGATAGGTGATAGGGCTGCATCCGCTCCAGCTCTGCTCAGGCAGACCCAGCACCATCCTTCTCGCAGCCCAGCGGAGTTAGTTTGCATTCAAACCTACCAGTCCCAATTTGGGTGACTGACGCAGAAGCCATCATGGGTCCCACACCACGTCAAGGAATGATAAGTGGGAAATATGATCCACCTCCAGATAAACAACATCCTCCTAGCAAGTTTACTCCATCAACAAAACAAAAAGGAATGGTAATGAAAGGAAAATACATATTCTTGCTCACAAAGAGCAATGCTGATTGTTATTCCAACCTGTTCCGAGGCAAGGAAATACAGGAATGTCTCTCCTCACAACATGTGGGAAACCCGGGGATAATGGTTCCCAGTCATACTGATGCTTCCTCCCACCCCACACTTTGAAAAGATAAAGCTGCTGGGCCAGGTTTTGTTAGATTGGTTGGAAAGAAAGTAAAACCAGCAGTTTGGCAAAAACAGTGACAATACACTGAAAAAAACCCAAACAAAATGCCACAAAAAAACCCCCAATGCACCCCCCCCACATCAACAACACCACCACAAGTCTCCAAAAACAATGACAAAAAATGAAACCTGACAAAACAACACAAAATAGAGAATTAAGTCTATAAAGGCACAAAAATGGTTGAAAATAAAAGAGTTGCCATCACGTAAAAAAGGAATAGAGAAAAGGGAAAAGAAAAAAAAATCACCTCCTACTTTTCTCTATAGAAAAGCTAATGTCAAGAGATTTTTCTTTCAGCTTTAGGAAACACCCTGTGAGCTCCTACTTGGAAGACCAGACAATAGCAGAGGCTTGGGACACCAAGTTCAGAAAAAATACTGAGTTGAAAACTTGCTTCTAGTGGGCAATGCTTAAAATCAAGGGTAGCAGATGCTTGTTTTTCAGAAAACCCAGGACAGAGTAGGGAGAGGTCAGTGTTAAGAGGAAGGTAAGCAATACTTGCTATGACTTTCCTATGTCACTGCTCCAAAGGCTGTGTGTACTTGTGCCTCAAAGTATTTGTGGTCTGCAGCCTTGGCTTCACACCAATCTCTTTCCTTTAAGTATGTTTGACTCATCACATTTCATAGTTTCATTTCCAACTAGCCAAACCTGTACCTACTCAATGCTGCTGAAGGCGGCAACACCTTCTTTAATGAGGCATATGACTGCTGCTTCATTACAATGGCATCCATATAAATGTATGCAATATTCATCAATCAAAAAAGCTGAAATTCTTCCTACAGTGAACACCAAGGGAGGATTATGCTAGAATAAACTCTTAAAATAAATCAGTAGTGTACCGCCCAGCTTCACCTGAAGTTGTAGCAAGAGATCCACCCTCTCCAAAAATTGAACTCCTCTAAACAAAATAATCCTGCCAACACATGGGAGGATCTGCCAAGAAGACCACCCTCATTGCCTAAGTTTCTATTTCAAAAGGCTATCCCAAATTAAACGCAAATTACCATAATATAGGACCATTCCACTCTTCTTGGACAAAAAGTAAAAGTAATAAAAAAAGCACTGTTTAATTGCTCTGTCGTTCAGGGCATCACTTAAGAGATACCACAGCATCTTCCCTTTGGTGAAAAGGCAGCAAAAAGCTCTGTCATGATATTCTCGAGCTCAAAATGCCTGTTACATTCACCGTGTATTCCTTTTCAGTAGAAAGGGTCTTTTCACACAGACCATCTGGCTTACGATACTTTTTTTGGAGGAAGGGAAGGAGTAGGACAATAAAACCCTTAATGTGCAGTGACATCATTTTTGGCTACAGTCCCATTATCCAGCCTAAAGCAAGCCAGACCAAAGACCTCCACAGGGGCCCTTCTCTGGGAGCTGCTGGAAGCAATGCTACTTTTCAGAAGGGACCTATTGGGAAGCACAGATCCTTGTCCTGTTAGAGCTACAGAAACAGGCAGGGAGGCTCTTGCAGTCGCTGTGCAGACGACAACTTGCCCTGTTCAGACAAGAGGCCCCAACCCTCCTGCTCCACAGGGCAAGAGCTCAGACAGGATTTGAGCAAAGCAAGATCCAGCAAAGCCAGTTAACCCTGGGGAAACCAACCTGTCCAGATTGTTCAACTGCCACTGACCTGAGAGCAGGCCATGTCCCCAGGCCAGAGTTATGGGCAGAATTTGCTTTGCAGCCTAACGGGTAACACAGCAGAGATAACAGGACAACAGCCACCATGAAGAGCAGTATGAAATGTGCATTTAACCACACACATAGTGGCAATTTTCATTAAAAGACCCTTAATGGGTACCAACGAAGAAACAGAGAGCCTGGCATGTTTTACAGACCTGGGAAGAGATGGCTCCCAGCCTCAAAAACTCATGACCTGAACCTACAAACACTTCTCCTGACTGAGATATGGAGGACAAAGACAAGAAGGGCTGCGAGGATTCCTATTCCCTCCTTCTAACATCCCCACATTTCAAAGACAATCAAGCCTGCTCAGTCAACGAGAAGGGGCAGACAACTCCAGAGAAAGCTGCATCCCAGCTCTAGACACCCTGTCACTAATGAAGTCATAGACGTGAAAGATGACGAGCTTGTGTTCAGACATCTAAAAGCTTCTTTGCAGGAGAAGAACCCCACCTCGACTGTCTGCCCAACACAGCAGACATCTAGCATGGGGTGGGAAACTGTTTGAAGTCTCCACAAGCCTCAGGGTAGCTCCAGCATTACCTGTTGCATGCAAGTGAGTATCAGCTACACATCTCATCAGACTCATTGGATCATGCTTCCACTCAAGCAGGATGGCTCCTGATTGAGTAGCTACACTGGCTTTCTTAAATATCCCATTCAACAATTCACCAGCTCATCAACTAGTTTTCCAGTTCATCCTCTTCCCTTTTCTTCTCACAAAGCATGACTGTCTCCTCATTCAATTATTCCCCTCCCCTGCTCCGTCAGGTGATGGGATCAGACCTCACCCCTAATACAGACATCTGAAAGCCCACCTGAATCACTGCTTCCCCACTGTTCAGTGTCTCCTGACAATCTTTCTAACCCTGACCTTGCTGTCCTTCAAATCTCAACAGCACCACTTCAGGGTAGCTTGTCTCTTTCAAAGCCTGGCCCTCCTCCCCACCCTCAGCTTCCTTCACTGTCTCAGAGCAAGAAGGCTTTGGATCATGGGCCCTTTCCCAGCTTGAACACACTCTTGCAAAGGTCAGAGAATACTTAAACAAGCCTCTGCTATGAAGCGGCTGCTTCCAGCAGCTCCTGTGATGTCCCAAAACAACAGAAGAGGGCAGAGGGGAGCTGCCAGAGAGAAGCACATTTGCTCTGAAATCCGTGGACCCGGTCTGGTCCCAGAGTGGGAAGTGTCGGTCATGCATGAAATACTCCTGGTTTCTACACCCAAGGGCTCACGAGCAGCACACCAACGCAGGCAGCTGTGGGACAATTCCAGCCGTGCAGAGCCAGGCTTATCCAACGTGTCCAGTGACCAGAGCCCTGGCCTTGCTCTCGCCTCTCCCAGCACAATGCAACTGGGAGATGGGAAATACTTGTTACCGAGGGCACATCAAACATCCTTTTTCCATTCCACAAATCCACAGTTGCAAAATCCACACAATTTTTCTTGCAACAGAAGGAGCACATGACTTGTATTGTATGAAAAGAGCATTTCTTCACCAGAAAGATGCAGTTTACTAAACCCCCTTACTGCCCCAAGGGCACTGGCAAAGCACTCTCAGGCAGGTGACACTCTCCTGAACAGACACAGTGGCAGAGGTGCAATATTCCTGTATGCCCCCACAAGAAGGCAAGTACCTGGTCCCAGAGCTGCTAGGGGCAACTCCTTGTGATAATATGCTATTTCTGCCTTAAATCTGACACACACTCTGTGTGCCCAAATGAGTAACTACATCAGAAATCCCAGACACAGAGCCTCATCACCTCCCCTTTGACATGGCTGCACATGATAAATCATTTCCACAGCAAACTGGAAGCAAAAGCAAGACGGAAATGAGAGAAGCAGCAAGCCCAGAAGAATAACCTGGCTCCGGTCCAGGGAACTCCAGGGCTCAGGAAGCAAATTTCTAATAATCAAGGCTTGCTGGCTGGTTAAACATACTGTCTATGCAGCACTTCTGCTGTTATTAAATATAAAACACTGTATTTATTACTGTGAGGAATTTCTGTACCATCAAACTCAGCTGTATCTATTTCTTGCTCTCTTCATATACCTTAAGACTGCTGTCAGGGGCTGGGGGGGCAGGGAGGGAAAGAAAAAGAGAGAGCAAGAGCATACAAGGTAAATGAACCACGCAATAAAAATTGTTGAAATTGGCTCAGACATCTCCTGATAAGATCAAAGAAGTTGAGAAAGAACTGCAGCTATACTGGTGAGAAATTCGGTCATTGACAAAACACATCTACTCAGGGAAAAAATGAAGTTAAACAGACACTTAAACACACAAAGCACTTGCTAAAAATGCAATTTTTAAAAATACTGAAGTTGAAAGTATTTTTGTCTTAATATGATTCTGATCCCAGGAGGCAAGGCTTGCACATTTGGTATCAAGAGTCCCCTCTGAAAGTTCATACAAACCAATACCCACAGTATATGGATCCCACATACTAAGATTGTGAATCTGGAAGCAAATTTGCCTCTGTAGCTACAAAACCAGTCTGTCTTACACCTCCCCACACCACTTCACCCCATGAAGTCCAGCCCCAAGATGAAATATCACCATGAGGATCCTTAGATCTTTTCAAGATGCTACCGGCAATTTCACTATAGTCTGAAACTACCCATTCAGGGGTCTGTAAAGTAACTAGGCGATAGCCACCTGGTAGGAAGGGATGGCTTTCCTTGGGGCAGCCACAAAGTTCTCAGCACCAGCTGTGAGCCCTGCTCCTGGGTTAGTGGCCCATTCCTGCTGCTGCAGAGTGGCTCAGCCAGCAGAGAGGCAGATGCAAGAAACTGCTTCCAGCTCCTTGAGGACTTGCATTGTTCTGTCTGCATGAGCCACGCCATGTGCAAATCCTAAGCCCTTGCACACCTCATGGACACCAACTCCCTGGGTTTGTTAAATGTTTGACTGGCTATGACAGCAGGATAATACTGACTCCTTCTGACAGCTCTTCTGAAGCATCATCTGTTTGTTCACAAAGTGAAGTGCTTCACATTTTAGAAATCATGTCAGCCTTTTAGCATCCTCCAGCAGGTAAGGCCCTCCCTGCCAGCCCTCCCAGCCTGACTGAAGCCAAATCTGGTGCAAATGGAATCCTGGCACCTGACACCAGCCTCACAAGTAATGCCCCACATGCTGCAAAGCAGCGCTTTCAGCAGCAGCACACACACAGCTCCTCACTGCTGTCTCCTAAGCATCCCAAACTTCTCCCACAGAGCTGAAACCTAACAGCAATTCCCAACATTTTCTCCACAGCCCTTGTGCAGGACAGAGCACAGTTTGTGGTGACAGCAAGCTCTGTGCAGTGACACCAGCCCTTGCTCCTCCTGCAGAGCAGTGGCACGCACAGCTCCAGAGAAGGACCTGTGTTCTTTGCTGAGAGTTCCCATGTCCCCCCAAGCCAAGCTCTCCCTAGACATGGCACTCTGCAGCCCTTAGTACTTTTCCCCATGATGCTGGTGACTACTGGTACTGCTTGCTGGTACTGGTTACTAGTACCAGCAAGGGGACAGCCAGTCTCCAAAAACAGATGGAAACCATTCCCAATTTTTAAAGAAAATCCAGGCAGTAACGAAAGTCTCCAAAGAAAACGCCTTCACTTTGACTCCAACAACAAACCAGTGAGAAATGCCTTTAGAACTGAGTTGGCTCCATGCTCTGACCTGCTTTCTGTGAACCTAGAACATGCACAAGCCTTTTCCAGAAGCCAGAGTGGCTCACACTGCTGCAGTTAGCTACTAGCTAGGGAAGCTGCCTGTACTTACACACCTACCAAAGCGCTCACAGTTCTGAGGAAAGATCAACCCAGAGTTCACCAGGAGGCTGCTCTAGTTTGAAATAGGTCACTGGGTGTTGGGATCTGCGGTTTAAGCAACGCATGCTTTGGGAGCTCAGAGGAAGCAGCTGCTCCCTCTTCAGTGGAAGGCAAGCCCACTGCAAGAGCCTCAACGCCCCAGCAGCTGCCCCCCGCCTCCCACAGGGATCCTGAGGGAGGCTGCGCTCGGTGCCGAGCCCAGCTATGCTCCATCACACCTCCCTCGCCACTTCGTGTGCTCGGGAAACGCTCAGTGCTTCCTTCTGTCAGTACTTGTCTCTCAGGCAGGCGCTTCTGCCAAGAACCCTAAAGCAGTTGCAAAGCTCTCCCAGTTGCACATGCAAACCCTCTTAAGAAATAGCCAGAAGGTTTTGCCTAATGTAAGAGCGTAAACAAACTTGTTACATGCTAATCACCAGGTAGGCCACACACCCTTCCCTTCCCCCAGCCCCTGAATCTGCTAAAAGGACAGGAAATATAATCGTGGTCACATACCTTCGCTTCCTCGTTGATGTCCCAGGTGAAGGATATGGCATTGTATGCAATCTCCTCAATGTTACTGATGGTGTTGAAGCTCTCCTTGTAGTCAGCTGTTAAGAGAGAAGGATTCATGAGGGAGAGGAAGAGGAGCTATCACCCGAATCCTTAATCACATGAAGCAGCCAGAAACTGTAACTCTTCAGCAACCCCTTTGGGGGCAAAAAAAGCTGAACTGTAAGTAGCAACAGATCATTAAAGAGGCTGGAAATGGTTCTCACACACAGAAAACCCCCTCGACAAACAGGCGGAAGGAGCAAAATGGGACTTGCAAAAATTCTAAACTAGAAACTTTCTCCAGTGAGAAAGGCAGACATCCTAAATATCAGGTGTTCTGTGCCTTAACCTGCTAAGTGCGGGAAACTCTACCCTGTATGGCAAGGACATAAGCTCTCAATAAAACTCCTTCAATAACAAACAAAGATTTGCATGCGCGTCTGCTTTAAGTGCCAGGTGATTAATCCCTGCTTTGATTCACAGAAGGAAGGGACGAGGAGTACAACCCAGCCTTCAGCCAGAGAGGGCTGGAACCCAGCCAGCCCCAGCCTTGTCTGGAGGCAAGTGGAAATTTGCAGTGTTTTCTTTTTTTACATGTACCAAAGACCAGTTGTGAGCAAAGCTGTGGGAAGGTGGATCATTAGTCTTGAGGTATTTAGACGAGGATCTTGTCCTTTGAAGAAAGACAATATTTAGGACAGCCACTGGGACTACAAGCTGTGATTTAGCTACAAGCACCAGGATATTCCAAAAAAAACCTGTTGTTGGGAGGGGGCTGTTGGATCTCCCAATACAAAACCCTAAACCCCACCAATCAAAATCCTCCAAAAATCAGCCTCTTTAAGGAGTCCGAAAAACTACAGCATTAGCTCCAAGCAATCACAAACAGTCCCTGGGCTTTGAGCAAAGCTAGGGACAGCAGAGAGAGTGATCCAGAAGTTCCTTAAAACAACAAAGCTTCAGCAGAAAACCAAACCTTGCCAAGGAATTAGGTCTGAAGTTTGACATCAGCAATGAGAGTGTTCCTTACCTATATCAATGCATCTTTGTTTGGCTGTGTGCTGTCTTGAGTGCCAGTATTTCCAGTGCCTGAGCTGATCTTCCCTTGTTTTGTCTTCAGCAAACACAACCATAATGACACTCTGAAAGGAGAGAGGGAAAGATTAAAAAAAAAAAAAATCAACAAAAATGTGAACGAGAAAAAGAGAAAAGGCCAGAGACTACATTTGTTTTGGAGCAACAGCACTTTCTGGGTCATAAACAGAGATGAGCAGAACTCCTCTCCTAACTAGAATTCAAAGATCTCATTCCAAGTGTTGCATCATCTTTACACAAGTGCTGACACCACTTCTTAACAGTCTGAGCCAGGTTGGTCTGGAAGTAGGTGGACAGCAGAGGAACAAACACGGATGTAAGAGCGCGGGTAAGCTGGCCTTTGTGCTGATGCTCTGGTCTAGATTACTGCACTTTGGGTGAGTTTAAGGTTACCATTGTACACACCCTCCTCCCCAAGAAACCGTAAGCGCTGCCACTCACTCGGACTTTACTGATGGGGTGATGGATTCCTTCACTGCTGCTGACTTCCTTCAGTGTGATTGGGTAAAATTGACCTTTATTCAGGTAAGTCATTGTGCTGTCCCCAGGCTTCTGTCGGAGGGACTTGGAGGCTTCCAGAGTGTATTCAAAGTTATTCCTATAGAGTGAAGAGGGTAGTGATTGCTAAGGCATTTTCCTGGAAAGCTGATTAAATGTTCCACATTTAATTTGGAGAAATTCCAAAGTCGTTAGTTGACTCATTAAGCCATCAACAGGCAAGGAAGTTGGAAAACAGGATGAGCCCCTTTTTCAACCATTTCCTTCATGAATGAACATTTAAGAGAAGTTCTTGGCAAGCTAAATCCTAAGACACATCAACAGGCAACACTGGAAGGTCCCTATTCAGGCAGAGAGCAGCAAGCTGCTCTCACAGAACAGAAAAGTATCTTCAGCAATTTAATTACATTCACAAGCTAATAAGCTACTCAGTGGCCCTCACCCTCTTGGTCAACTGCAACTATCAAACAACTAATTCACTCCCCTCTCTGGAGTTCAAATGAGTTTTATTTCTCCTATTTCTGCTGAAGATTTCCAGCAGATTGAGAGCAAGACAAGCAGACCAGGGAAAGGGGCACAGCTGGAAGCAAACTCCCAGACAGCACTGCACGTTCCCATGGGACACGGATTTGGTCCAAGGACAGTAACTGAAGCTGGGTGGTATTTCCAACCCTTCAGGTAGTTTTCCTTAAAGTATTTGTTTCTTTTAAAAATTTTCAACTGTGGAATTCAAATGAGAAGACATAATTGTAGTTTTGAGATCCACAGCCTCCTCTCCTCCAAAATCCAACTGTGACTCGGTGCAAAACGGCGTGAGTTGTACTGCTTGTTCATCGACAACTCTAAGAGAATAGGAAGGTATGGGCAAATGGGGGCCTTAAAGCATTACCCAGAAATGCTGTCAAAAACATAATCTTCTGAATTCATGTTGGCCATTCGGAGATTCAGTTCAGTAGGAAAGAAAACCTGGGGTAGACAAAACAACAATTAACACTGCAGCAACTAGAAAAGTCAGTATTAAATAGATACTCCTTACCACGGAACTTCTGTCAGGCAAATTGTTCACTAGATAACAACTGATTTTCGGTTTGAACAAACAGGACACTTGAACAGTGTTTAATCCAAAACTTCTGGGTGTCAACTAAGCACAACATCTCGTAAACCTTCCAAGTCATCTTAAGGCAAAATTTTAATGCTTTCCCAAATCTCAAAGGGCATAGCTACACAGCTCCTTGAGGTTTGGCTTAAAAATCAAAACGTGGTTACGCTGCTATTTTCAGTTGGTATCATAAAACAAAATCCACAGATTTTCTCACTCAAAGGCCCTACATAATCCAACTGTTTTCCACTGAAACACACCACACCTAGAAACTGGCAGTAAGGAAGCTTACAGTCACTTCGGTTTGGTACCTGCGAAGGCACCACAGAGTGCCGAACTCTTGCAAAACCTGGCTCTGTGGATCAAGATAACTATTTCCACACTCTGCAAGCCAAAGCCTCTGTCACTAGTAAGATTAGTCATTTGCTTATGATTTCATGTTGTGAAGGTTTTATTTACCAAGTTTTAATTATGCACCTTTCTGAGAAAGTCTTCTATTTCTAAGCCATTGAACAGATTTCTGGCTCATGTAACGAGAACAGTTAAAGATGGAACTGGATCTCTCCACCCAGATCAAGACACACACACACACAGCAACTGCCTCTCTTGGTACCTCTTGCACACCCTCCTTGAAAGTCTCCGAGAACGTGGAGTCTGGCGTTCGCCTCTGGGAGTTTTGGGGCTGGGTGTTGGAACTGAACTGGTCAGGATTGAGGTTCCTGTCGAAGACCACCACCCGCTCGGGGGGCTCGGGGTGGTACACGCTTGGTGGGATGCCCACGGCAAAGCCATGGGGCTGTGTCTCCGTTTTGATGGAATGGGTGGGCATCGTGGCAATTGAAACGGTGACCGTTGTGTCAGGGGTTGTGAGGTGGCCTCGCTTGTCCATGCCCATCTGGGGGGTGTGTGGAAGGACAATATTGAAAGGCACATTTTTCAGAACCTGGACTCTGTTTTCTCCAGCAGAAATGAGCGACTGTTCTGTCACATTTGGGATGCTGTTCCTTAAAAGGGCAAAAAGAGATCATGCATACATTATACAGCTTATTTTCTCATTAAACAAGAGTTAGAAAAACTTTTCAGCCTTTTGGACAAGGACAGCTGACACCAACTCTCCTCCTCATGCAGAACAGCTCAATCCTAACCTGAAAAGCTGAGAAACCCATTAAAAAAAACCCCAAAACTCCTCACCCACTCCTAACCATACCACCTCAGAGATGAATTACCCTGGAGCAAAGGGTGAGGGTTCGCAGCCCAGATCCTCACTGCTCAGAAAACAGCAGTCCAAAACTAAGCACTTCCCACCACACATTGGCACACGCAGGTGCCACGAAGCTGCTCTTTGGCAGAGGGAGAAGGACTGACAGCAAGGTTGCTGGTCCCCTGCCCCAGGACTGTGCACCACCCGGGAAGCACTAACAGGGAAATTACACCCCTCTTTCATGCACAACCCCCCAAGAAAATCCACACCAAGACTCCTGGGAGTGGTTTGCATAACTTGCCACTCTCCACCCCACCACACTCATTTCTGCCAGGACAACACTGAGATCTGCGGCTGAGCTGACCTCATAGCTAGTAGCCACTAAGTCAGCCTGCCCTCCCTTTCTCCCTCCCCACAAAGTGGTCCTGCCCTCTCCTTTGCACCAATTCTGACACTCCCCTGCCTCCTTGGTGAGCAAGTTCAGCTTGCTTGGCTGGCAGAAAACTAGCCACCTTTTCTTTCCCTGTTTGGTGATGGGTCATCGCGAGACCCAATCTGGTTCAAGAGCAGCAGTGGGAACACATGGCTGGGAACCAGCCTGCTCTTCTCAACAAGTCATTCAATCAGCTCATCCAGACCACAAACCTCACCTCAGGTCCTTTAAGCATTCTAGTCTGTCCAAAGGAAGGGGATGGTAGGAGTGGAAGCCTGACTTCAGTGAACCTCACATTTGTAGTATTCACTTAATCAGTATCATCTGCTTGCGAGGCACAAGAGAGGGAAGGCAGGAAGGGGAAGAAAGAAGTTCCAGAGGATACAAAGAAAGTCCCCAAACAATACAAAACCAAATCACAAACACTTTGAAGTCCTTCCCAACCGGCCCATGCATGAAACAGCAACACTGCGGGTACCTGAGAACAAAAAATCAGCAGAGAGCAACTGAAGCAACTGCAGGAAAAATGAAAAGGGTCACCAGTGACCTCTGCAGCCTGGGGAAGGGGTGCCTGTGCTACCAGGCTGTGCCTGATGTTAGAGAGCAGCTTTTGCTAGGCTGACATTAGCACACTAAAAGCAGATGGATAGCAACGAGCAGCAGTTTGACCCTCAACTCTCCACACTATGGTCCAATCCCCACCCTGTTCCTGAGGCAACACAGGAATCTGAGGCACAGAGTAAAAGCTAACAATATCTCTCTTCCAGCACATCACCACAGTGCAGCAAGTTACTTTCTTTCAGCAACTTTGATGGTCTATGAGGGAAGGGAAGAAATAGAGAAGCAATAATAAAAAATAATACCTTTTGCTATGGTCTTGTTCAGGATGTTCTACCTCCGGTTTAGCTGTTGAAGATCTCCTCTCCCTTGGAACCTGGGAAATTTAAGACATATTATAATTCAATTCTTCCTCCCATACAAAAAAAATAGCTTCTTAAAATTTGGTCAAATTAAGGAAGCACTGTTATTGATGCCAGTCATTATTTGCATTACAGCTTAACCCACGTTCACACGGCTTTGGGATGCCAGGCCGACCCCAGGAGATGCCTCATGGATTCCCATGGAGCCAACTCAGCCACCTGTCCTAGCCCTGGGCTCCTCCCAGCACCAGGTGGTGAGAAAACCAGTGCAGAAAACCAACCATCCATCCATGGCTGGAGCACCAGCATTGGGGTGAGCAGGACCAAGAGGAGATTTCCCAAGGTTTGCTGGCAGTGCAGGTTCTCTCCTCTGCAGGCTGGCAGAGTTCAGCTTGCTGGATGAGCTCAAAGCTTGTGAAAGGATGCTGCTCCACAGCCACTTCCCCAAGGACACGTGCTCTCTAAGCCATTACCTCTAAGACCACTTGAGGATTTCCTTTCTCCTCAGCGACCAGGGGATTTGGGGAACACCGGGTCCAATAAGCATACTGAGATACTACAGCTCATATTTGCTCATGGCCACACACAACACACTGGCCCAAACTATACTAAAACTTTTATAAACAGAATATGACCAGCACTCTGGATTTAAGACAGCTCAGTATTGCTCCTTATATTTTATGCCACAGACAGGATTTGCCCTGAAAACACAACATTAATCAAACAAGTCACCTTGCCCACATGCACGCCATTTTCCTGGCTGCGCTGCAAGGCCAAGGCACACAGGAGAAGGTGAACTCTGGGAGCTGTGGTGGCTCGGTTCCTTGCATGGAGCACATAATCAGCACCCCAGCAACCCAAACAGCTCTCACAGCCGCTGGCACAAGCCCGTGGCGCTCAGGTCCCCTCAGCCACGCAGCAAGTCCACACAAGCTCTCCTGCCAACCCACACATAGGGTCCAGGACTTTTGTCACTCTCATCACGCCTCCTGAACAAGCAAAGCAAACACCTTCTGGTGTATGTATGGAGGAGTGAACACCCACCACTTTCCTTCACCGAAGCCTGTTCAGATCCTGCCTCCATTTGCCGGCCTGGGTCCAAGGTGGGGAACCGTCACTTCAGCACAAACATGACGGCTGAGGGCACCCCTGCACAAACAGCGTTCTTCTCTACAGCTCCGACTGAAAACTATGTCCTTGTTCTTACACATAACCTGGAATCCCCAGAAACACCAGAAGTGTTAAGACTTCCCACGGTAACCAGCAAAATCTGGAGAACCTCTAGTTGGAGACTGCTGGGAGGCCAACACTAACTAGTCACCGAAAAACAAGGGTTTTCCAAGCTGCATTTGGTCAATATTCCCAAACAAATTTTTATCAAAATTTTGTTTCCTGTAAGGCCTTGTTAACCACAGTTGTGCAAGCCCAGTAGTCAAATGGAAGGAAACAGAAGTTGTTTGGTTTTACTGTTTCGGCTTCTTTTATAGGAAGGTGATCTCATCAGCTACCTTTAATATATGCAGAGGGAGCATATTAGAAATGCCTTGACATCATCCCTCTATAACATTACTCCATAACAGCCCTCAATAAATCTTTCAACCTCCAGCCATTTTGCTTTACCCAAGTGTGCAGCATACCTGTTCTTCCACTGATTTTTTCTGTACACCCACTGATACCCAAACATAAGAGGAAACCCTGAATTAGGCATTAATGTACAGCAAATCCCTTCTGCTTTGCCAAGCATGAAGGATCAACATCAACGTTCTTTTTGTAATCTACAGGTTTAAAAATCAAAATTGATTTTGTGGATTAAAATTGTTCTGGTGAAAGTATGTTGCTGTTTTTTTTTTTTTTTTCAAAAGCATAGTAAGCACAAGCACAAAGCAGAAAGCCAGTTTTCTCACAAAACTAGCTGAATAACATCCACATCAGTGAGTCTGTGGCATTTTGTCGTGTGTGTGTGTGGAGTGTTAATCTCCACATTAAGCATTACAAGAATATTTTGATACGTAAGACATGTTCAGCTCTTAAAAGCGCAGACAAGGATTTTGTCTGCACCAGGCAATCTCTCCTCATGCTTGAAGAACATAACTGAGGCTGGCAACTGCACTCACTACTGTTACAAGACACAAGCCAAAGTGCCAGGCAGGAGAGCCAAGTCAGCCTCCTGGCCTTCCTGCATGCTCAGCAAAGCAAAAACAGGCATCTCCACCTGCTGAGCCAGGCCACCATAACACAGGCATCCAACACAAGCAGGACCCCTCCCTGCCTGGAAATGCCTGCTGGTCTCCACTGACCTGGCTGGAGATAACTACCCTGGCTTATACTTATGGTATTTGGGAAACAAAGCTCAGCAAAATGCACCCCATGCAGACCAGAATGTTCTCTGAGTGCTCAGTTCAGCTGTGAGGATCTAGGAAGGCACATATCTCCAAACAGACCATGAACACTGGGGAAGACAATCACTGCTGTCAAAGGATTAACAGATGACAGCAGATGAAGCTCGCTGAGGGTTAGAGGGATGCAGACAGCAACTCTTTCAGGTGGACACTTCTGCCCCACATACCACCAAAAACCTGTAATTGTATCTTAGTATGAGCTAAGTATTAAGCTTAGTATCAGCTGAGATTGAAGTAACACAACAAAACCCCAGCAAAAGCCAACGGTCCACCAGAATAGGGACCACATGAGCAAAATAAGAGGAGTTTCTTTCTCCATGTATATTTCTACTGAGACAGGGATATGGTCCTAAAGTGTCATTCTTTATGACTATGTCTATAACATACTGCCTCTTCCAAAACCTGGGGTCAACAGAAAAAGTGCTACTCAGGCTGAAAAGTAGCAAAGTGCTACTTAACTTCTACATCAAGATCTAGGGGATATTATTTTACTGAGCTCAAAATAAATTTTCAGAAAGAGAGACGTAGGGGTTTTTTTCCATTTAAAACCCACATCGTTTAAAGTCCTTGTGATCTGTTCACAGCTTCTGTAAAATCCTCTAGCAAACGACACCTTTTCCACAAGTGGAACACAAGCTCTGCTGGCCGCCAGAGCAAACCCATGCCAATCTACCTTGTAATAATCATAGAGCAGTCCAAGGGCAGCTGCACTGTCTTCATCCCCATTGATGCTCATCATAGCTTTGGTAGCTGCTGTGAGGGGATTTTCAAGAAAAGTTTTCCAGGCTTCATCTTCATTGGTGTAAGGACGTCTCTGAGAGTAGAGAGAGTCATTCTGAAGAACCAACACGGGTCTTTTACTTGAATCATAAAAAAAGAAGAAATAAAAAAAAGCCACCTGTTAGAACACATGAGAAACATTCCTAAAGTTCTTCAAAATTAGCTGCCCAGAATTCATGGGGTTCATATTCTGATTCAGTGTACTGCATAGATTAGTCAACACAAAAAGCCCAGAAACTTAATTCTGATCTCACTCATGCTCAGTGTAAATCAGGATTAATTTGACCAAATTCAGATGGATTACACCAGCCTATAGAAAAAGACAAAGCCATGTAAGAGCACAACCAACCTGCTCATGCTCTGAATCCAACCCAGAAAGAGTTATACACTTACTAGCCAACCACCTACGAAGCCTCCAGCACATCCTATGTAATAATGCCAAGCTACAACCTGATCCAGTTCTCATGTGGAACTAGAAAATGTGCATTAATGAAACATCTCTTTTCTCCAGTGCTTTCAAGTGTCTTCACTCCCAGAATATATCTAAAAACACCACCAGAAGCTACTGATTAGTTATAGATGACATAGGGGAATTGGTAAAAGGGAGTTCAAATCAATTTGGCAGTGTTTTTTTCTGACAGGGGAAATAAAAAAAAANACCGGGGTCGACTCGCTGCGTCGCCGGGCCCCCCCGGGGCTCAGCCCCCGCTCCCCCCGCCATTCCGTACCGCCCCGGCGCAGCCTCCGGGTACTCCTCCGAAAGAGAGGAGCGACGGGGGCGG
>VZTD01003112.1:54390-215064 GCA_013397725.1 Rhagologus leucostigma
GGGGGGGGGGGGGCGCGCCTCCGCCCCCCCGCCGCTCCGACGGGTTTTGTCGGCTCCTCTCGCCCGCTCAGGTGCTCCCGCAGCCGCAGGTGGACGCGCGCCGCGCCGCGCCTCCCATTGGCTGCCGCGGGTCGAGGGGCGGAGCCGCCGCTCCCCCATTGGTCGGGCGGGCTCGGGGGCGGGGCCGGCGCTGTGAGGGCTCCGCGGGCCGGGGCGGCAGCGGGACAGAGCGCCCGAGCGAGCGAGGGGACAGTCCGGGAACGGCCCTGCGCGGGGAGCGCACTGGGACCTTTCTCGCGCTAAAAATGGGATTCCCTTCTCCCTCTCTCCCATCCCATATGACTTTATTTCTTTTTCATGTACTACACCCACTTTTAGAAAATCTAAACTCACTACAATAGTATGAATTGTCTTTATTATAGTCTTAAGGTGCGCCGCGGAAAGTTTGGGTTGGACATTAGGAGGAATTTCTTTATAGAAAGAGCGATTAGACATTGAAATGGGGTGCCTAGGGAGGCGGTGGACTCCTTGTCCTGGCGGATTTTAAGAAAAGACAGGATGTGATACTCAGTGCTCTGGTCTAGTTGACAGGGTGTTCGGTCATAGGTTGGACTCGATGATCTCAGAGGTCTTTTCCAACCTAATTGCTTCTGTGAATTTGCACAAGCACTGCACCAGCTGCTATAGGGCAGCAGATCCACGCGTCATTCGGTGCCTCGCAGATGAACCCAGGTTTGGGGAGCAAGGGACATTTACAATGGGGTTAGTGCTGAAACTGCATCAAAATGCTCTAAGGTAACACCAGCAGCAACATCACAAACACATCAGATTTATCCAAAGCAGCATGCATGAAGTTAAATCAGAAAGACCTTCAGTCTCTCCTTGAGAAATAAGGGTGGGAGGTTGCTTGTCTAAGTAACAAGTTGAATCAAACCCATATAGCAACAGTGCTATCTATCATATGTCAAGATCCTTCAGATAGCTACTGTAATTTAAAAGTATGCTCACTAATAAGAGGTCTCTCCTTCTAGGTCAAAATCTCTTCCCTATTTGTACAAGATATACTCCAATGCAAAATTATAAAGGGACAATTCAACCAGCCAACCGAAGGAAATATGAAACTGAAGAAGACAAACTTTAACTAAGGGTCTAATCCTGGAAGTTGCTTAATATCCTCTGACTGGATTACAATTAGTGTTCTAGAAACAAAATACTTTGTTTGGATCTGCAAACATTGCCACTAGGATGGCAAAAGATAAATACCAATACTGAAGTAGGATCTTACTCTACAAAGTGAAATTAACTGATGCAAATTGTTCTTTAGGACATGCGGTTAAAAGTATTCTATATTTTGAACCTGTCTTTAAAATCTAATTCAAGATTACATAGAAGAAATTTCTTATCTGATCTCACATATGAAAAAAATACTGTCATCTGATTAAGATGTTGGAAATTTACATTTTTCCAAACAAGTATAACTTGCTTTGTTTCCGATACAAATTACAAAACCAGCTCAAAATCGCAAAGTACTGGGAAGGACTACTGACTTTGTCGGATGTCATTCACTCCTCATGCTCCCTGCTTCTCTTCATAGAATTCTGGGATGAGCAGACGTGATCGCTGCTTTTTGGCACAGGTGCACACTTTTCATTAACAATAAAATATAATACTGCCCTGTAGCCACAGGTGACCCAGATGCAGGATGCGCTGGAGTTCAGTCACGTTTAAATTGCACCTCAATTGCTAAAATCTTAGTGATGTGCCACACTTGATACTTCTACTTAACTTGAGTTTACCATGATTTTATTCCAAATTACTCAAAGCTGGTTGTCTCTGCAAAAGGGATGCCTTTTCTTAACAGCCTGATCCACCAATGAAAACTTGGTTATCACCATAGTAATCGCTTCCACATTCAGGAGACAATGATATAAACACCGGATTGTGACACCGCTGACTAATCTGCCGGTCACAATCTAGACTCTGCAACACCACTTGTAGGTGTATTTATGTGATGTCACTAACTGGGTTGCATCACCACCAAGTAAAATCAGGCAAGAAGCACAAAGGGATTTAGCAGAGCTTTGGCTGGGGCATAAAGCCACGCCAGCCTGGTGCGGCAGTGCTCTGACAGGACTTCCCTTGCCCTGTGCTGACTGGCCTTCCTTTCAACTTCTTCCCTCACTCAGCCCTTTCACCTCGAACTCACTGCTCTCCTCTCACCTCTCCTCATGCCCTTCCCTTAACCTTTCCCTCTGCCTTAGCCCTTCCCTCAGCATTCTCCTTCCCCTCTCCATGCATTCATTTCCTTTTAAATGAATCCCACTCAAAACACGCAAGGAACCCCACCGCACTCATACACCACTGGCACCCGTCGGGCTGAGCACTGTCCCGTCATGCTTGCCCCTCTTCCCAGTCTGTCTTTTGACGTCGCTGTCTAGAGAAACTGGGATTTATTCTGGACAAGAATTAGCTACTGTTATGACTTACCTAACAAATATGGGTTTAAAATCTCATACCTGATAATTATCATCTACATGCTCTGGTCATTCACACCTGTGTAATAAACAAACAAGTTGCATCAGGTCTGTGGCAGTACTTTTGATTTCACAAAACACGGCAAGGAGACAAAACAAGATACTTTTTGCTTAATCTGAACCCCTAAGATACAACAGCTAGGCTGCAGAGCTGAATGTAAAGAGCAGCGAAGCTCCTATGCTCTCCATTACACAGCACACCACGCAAACTTTCCTTCTCTGTCAACAGGTCTGTGGTTGCTAAGGACAGACCTGGAAAAGTGAGTCCAAAGCTGACCACTGACCCCTACAGAATAAGCCTGAAGGCATCAAAGAGCTAAAAAAGGAAAAAAAAAAAAAAGAAACGCCCAGACAGAGTTTTCACAAACTCAGTGGAAACTGAGGTGAAAGAAGGCACAGTGGAAAGAAATAGACAAATGACAGTGGAAAACGAAGCTAGAAATGCCTTGGAAGAAAAAGATGGAAAAAGCTGGGGGGGAAAAAGGTAAAGTAATAAATGAAAGCATAATGTGTGAAATATAGAACAAAGAAACAGTTTGCTTTCCACTTCAGTCATATCCTTATATGCAATATTGCAAACATTCCTTAAAATTTCCCCTTTTGATTCTGTATTTATCTCTCAAAATAATGTAGATACTGTTAAAAGGATACAGACTATTCAGGGTCAAGTTCCATCAGCCTGACTGAGGACACTCTGAATTTACTACAATATAAATTCACCAATTTTGCAGCAGCTTAAATATCAAAAAATAGTCAGCCTGAAACCTAAAATTTTATTGACGATAAAATCTTTAACATGTCATCCAGTTTCACTGAGCGTTTATAATCTCTGCTCAATATTGTGCCTCCTCTGGGACTGCCTGCTGTGTCCATAGGTCCTGCCACACGGGCCCATACTGGTGTAGTGAGAGAACAGCATGTGCAGGTCCTTTGCTGCCCACTGTTCCCTGCCCAATCCACTTTGCCCCACAGCACAGAAGCCATGCAGCTGCCCAGTCAGGAGTTACGAATGCCTCGGGTCTCACTTCAGGAAACAGTGGTTTGCCACAATTTTCTATCAACACAGCACGACAGAAGCACCCCAGGACCGCAACATAGGCACTGAACACACTTGGCATTGTCACGAGGCATTGGCAGCGTCTGCAGCAGGTGAGCAAAGCCACTGCTGGGACAGTGGGGTGGTCTACGAGCAGACAGAGTACTTCTACAATAGAGAGCAGCTGTATGAGATTACCAGAAGAAAGTGCTTGTATTTTCTTCTAAAACCACCTGATGGACTGCTGGAGGCAGAGTGTAGATGCCAAGGACGGGGGAGGTGTGTTCTGGCTCTGGAAATGCTGCCATTAGCAGTTGTACAAGGGGAGCAATCACCTCACGTGAGGACACCAGCTTCCATCTCCTGTTCTGGTAATCCTTACTCACTCTTGTTCACCATTTCAGCAGCATCCTAGCAAGAGGAGCAGTGAGAGATCTTTCACATATGCCTGTTTCCATGTCTTGGCATCCCCTTTATGCTCCCCCTCATCTAACCCAGCCAGGAACAAAGAACTTCACACATGAGGAGCTACAGGACCAGTAACTGTAGAGGAGATGCTGGAAAGCAAGCATCCTGCACTTAGCACGAGGACAAATGCAGTGAGAGACACTGCTGTAACCAACCCACACACTACCATGCTCAGCCAGGAAATATGTACAACCATATGCGCTGGGAAGCCCATTCCATTTTGGATCAAAATAGAAGATTAATTACACAGAGTTATCCTGACTTTTCTCTGCCTGTGAAGAATAAAACTTACTCAACTTGACATGGGGAAAGGACAGATGAGCTAGGGGACAGACACCTTATTTGGGGATTTAACATTTTCAGACGTTACCTGTCCCAAAAGCCCTGTGGGTCCTGGCTCTTTTGCTCCCAGCACTGCAAGAGCATCCTCTTGACAACTTACTACAATATCCTGAAGTAATGTTTTATTCAGAACAAGAAGTCTTATTTGTCCAAACTGAGAGAAAAGTCATTTGAGGAAGGGACTTTTGAGATTTCAAGAAGTTATGAGAAAGCAAGATACTCATTGCCTTGCCTACAATACTGCATGAAGCTTTCTTAAATCTTCTACACCCAATTGTTTCAGGAGTTGTGCTAAAAATGGGTTAAAAGAGATGTAATTGTAGTGAAGCCCATGCAATACACTATGGCAAATAAATTAGATTAGCATTGCTTACAGGCACTGGGCTTTGCTGATTCTCATTCTCTGGTTAAATCAGGTTCAGGGCCTTCACTCTGTGTAAGTCAAACACCCGTCCTTCAAGTCTGGACAACAGTAAAAACTTTTAAAACAAAAATGTATTCAACTGAAACTAAGTTGATACTAAGAACACAGACACACTGAGGTAGTGAAAAAGCAATTCTGCTGAAGGCTGTGCCTTTCAAAAGAAAATGAGACATCTGTCATATTTCTCCACCAAAACAACAGAAAGGTTGCATTTAGGAGAATTCATAAAGAAGGTTACTTTTGCCCACTTAAACACACTTTTTTCCTCACACATAAACTAGGAAAAAGACTAAATTCACTTCAGAAGGCAAAAGGTCTTAGAATAACTGATTTGCTACTAAGTCAATAATTAATTAAGTCTTCTCAGTATATACTGTTTTAAAAGTTTATTCTTAAAACCCCCACTTGCCTTTATCTATATACTCAAGAACTGTCATTCAAATTTTAGAGTAAGAAACTAAACAAGGGGAGCCTCTTTTACTCAAAATTTCCATGGGAGTAAGTAAAAAAAAACGCGCTGAGCTTTACCTGGACGCTTTCAGCAAAGAGTTACAGAAAGGAGCTGTAATTTCCAAGCCGAGAGAAGAGGTGATTGGAAGTGCTGGGCTGCGCAGACACCCTGCCCTTCAGCCATGCCGGCAGCTGTCTGTTCCGCGGCGCGGCTCCGCCTCCGGGCTGCACTAACTGCGTTCGGAGTAGCTGTCCCAGGAGAGCTCAACTACACCTCACTGCAGAGAAAGCACTCCCGTGGCTCGTCAGCTTCTTAAACACCATTACTCCAACACAAGTGGTGATTGATTAAACTGGATAGAACTAACATAAAGCATTTTTGGGGCACACCCTTTATTTTAAATCTGACTCTTGGCCTGTGTGTCCAGAAGGCACATGGCTCTTGATGATTAACTGCAAGCTTTATGCCAGTTTATTAAAGTACAGCCTTAATTTAGTCTAACATCTAAGGGAGCTTTCTTAGGTTTGTAACAATGTAACAATGAGCATAGTATTTTTAATTTATGAAGCTCAGATTTTACTACTACAGTAGTTTTAAAAGAAAGCTATACCTATAATTAAGTGTGTCTTTCAAATAAAGACTTCTGAATTAAATTAATCCTTTATGTATACCAAGGTGTCTTTTAGATAGTTAATTCAAAACTGTAATAGATATTACAGTAAAAAGAATGAGACACTTTCAGTCGTTTGAGCCAGCGCTGTTGAAAAGAGTGACAACGTGTATTACCTCTCGGTACATTTTAAACTGATACAAACACTCATCTACAAAAGTACAGAGAATAATTTTACCAAATACTTACAAATATTAGTAATTCACTCAGGTGAGGTCAAACATAATAGGTAATGGCTAATTTTAAAACACAGACACTAGACACAAGAGATTTAAACTAGAATGTTCCAAGTCCATTAACGTAAACATCAGTTCAGACACACCTCGCCAGAAGTCTGAGGTATCTAGCACAGCGTGGCCATAGATTTAGACACACTAAACTGTGCCCACTTATGAAATCTCTTAACACATACGCCAAATCATAATTCAGTCTACTCTTTCCTCTTCCCACATTAAGCACAGTTTAGCTCTGTACGGCTAAAACGATACCTTCTCATCTGCATGTTAGTCACTTTACAGGACCATTGTTCTAAATCCCTGTGCTACAATAACTAATTAAAATACCTGAAAAAGTAAAATCTTTCACTCCATGTCTCTTGTGTCACCCCAAATGAGGACACCATATTACCTCATGCCTCTACTGAGCCAGCAAAGCCTCCTGGTTTGCCAGTATTTCCATGTAACTATTAAAACTCACCTTTAATAGTCCTGTCTGCCTTACCTGTATTTGAAATACCACTTTATCACTTGCTCCAGACAGGTAGGGCAGAGCATCACCTCTACTAGCATTCACCTTCCCGATTTTTAAACAACTTCATGGATTGAACTGCAATGGATTTTAAACCCTTTGCAATCTACTTGCTGAACTGATTACCCTCCCAGATTACATCTCACTGAAGCCCTTGCTCAGGGAGGAAGTCATTACTCTCTGTCAAGTCTGCAGGCACCATTTTTCTTAGTTATAATAATGCTTAGAAATAGTTGTTGGTTTTGGTTTTGACCAAACAGATTTGGGAAGTTCTGTACTCTGTACTGATGGTTGGAAATGATGAATTTAATTTCGTTCAGCTGAAAGCATCATTATTCATCTGGATATCTAGGTTCTTATTCAACACCTTCCAATCGTGTATATGTTATGGTGTCTTTCATGTAGTGGCAGCACCCAACTTCATTTACATGTCACCTGGGACAGTATATAAACATGGTGCATAAATAAGATTGAGCATGAGAAACTGGTGGAATGGCCAGGGCACCAACTGCTGAAGATGCTGGGTTATAAAGCAGTCAGAAGAAATTCAAGGCTTTAACAGCAGCCTTGCAAAAGAAGAACGTCAGGAGGACCTGGCAGTTACCGCTGCACAAGAAATAGGATCAGATTTCACACGAGGTACAAAAGGATCTGCAAAATCTGTGAAGCCTGAAGTGGAACATGGACCTGAAAGGTGTTAACCTGAATGAGAGGCTCAGGCATAACAAGAGACTGGGAAATATACAGGATGCAAGGAAATGTAGAAAACAGTGCCAGAGTTGTTCCAGAACAGCTGGAATGTCTGTTTAGAAATAATAAAGAAAAAACCCACTGCAATGTAAACATCAACCAACTTCTTCTTTTATTTGTTAACACAGTATTTAAAAACAAAATAAACATTATTTTCTAGAAATACATTTACTGTCATACAATGAATGGTAGGTAAAAAAATAGATATTTTAATTGCAAAATCTCACAATGTAATTAGATGCTAATGTCATGGCCAGTACACTCAAAATATGTAGAATTATGCCCTAAAAAATTGGTAATTTCACAGCTTCCTGTTGGCTCTGATGCAAATTAATGAAATAAACGGTGATTAACAGTTTCCTTGGCAGTTTCCTTTCCCAGTATCAGTGCCTTAAATTATAGATGACACTAAAATTGTAGTACAGTAGTAGGTCTCAGCACTACTATCTTAACAAAAAATGTTCATGAGACAAAAGAATCAGTGTAAGTTTAGATGTAATACCATGGTTTGGTATTTTGGGATCCAACCAATTTACCTGGGTTTAATACTGGGGTTTTTAGGCCTTTTTTACTTCCTTAGGACTGTGTTGTATTTTAGTTTTTTATAGAGTTTTTTATTAAAAAGTTTATGTTCTATCATACACACCTCATCATGGATATAAGAGGGCTGAATCCTCAGAAGAAAGGAGAATAACCCTAGTACAAAATGGTAACTCTGGGGAAACTCCACTTCTCTGTAATGAGCCAGATGGCCACACAATCTGAAAAGAAATGGGGAGAAAATAAAAGCCCTAAATTACAAGTGCATTTAGTATTTAGCTAGCATTTATAGAGGCAAACTCTACATTTTACCAACAGCATAAATCACAACTCTAGTTTACAGTGTTGATTCTATGAAGTGATCCACTCCTGCAAAACCCTGAAGTGGAGGACTGGACCAAGACATCTTCAGAGCTGGTGCAAACACACTAAGAAGGAAAAGCCACTATAGCTTCTTGCACTATGAATCAGGATCTTACTCAACCAGGCAAAGAATACGTTCTTTGCCTTTCAGGACTAAATGGAATCAGTGTTTGTTCTTCCAGCTTTTAGCAAATGTAGCAAAGTATTAAAATGATTACCTCATCCTATTTTTAAAATTTCTAAGACTATCCAGTTCAGACACCTCAGGCTCTTTACTCTGTTCTTCTCTCTCTATAGGGTTCCCCTCTCATTTTCCTGACTCTATGTCGTGGGATAATAACCCATTCATTTATTGTCCCTTGCCTTTGTGTGCTAAATATAAATTACGTGTCTAGAAACAAGAGGGAAAAGCTAAGATAAGTCAATGGACTAACACAGGAAACATTGGAGCAAACACTGACGAGGTCAACAGAAAATAATTAGTGCTGTAGCAGCCTTCTTAATTATTTTGTAGCTTTCGTGGTGAAAATGTTAATGAAAATGATGAGGTGATTTTATTGATGAAGTATATAATGAAAATAGCAGACTAGACTTGTTGGTAACACGTGTCAGACAAAACAAAAGACGACACAGAGGATGAGATGCAGAGATAGCTGTGTAAACATTAAGTTCAGCAAGTTAGGTTGGAAAAATACCCTGTTCTGGATAAGCCTCAAATTTGGTTTAAAATACCATAAAGTTCCAATTTTTAAATAAAAACACTGTACATGGATATGGGGGTTCAGATGCTATTCACCTATAAACCCTATACTTCTAACTTACTAGGTATTGCCTTGGGATGTGGAGAAGCAGTACAAAATGTTCCCTGTGTCTGATTCAGAGCAGCTGTCTTAAATATTCACCAGAACAACGACTGGGATCTGTCTGTCCCAATTTATAGGTAAGTGTGCTAATTACTAGACTATAAAGTCATTTGCTTGCTCCCTCTGGCCCAGCAAACATTTACATTTTACCTCAAACTGGAGGAACAGCCAGACCCATCCTGAGTGCCAGGCAAGCCGCACTTCAGGGAGCACAGTCTGTTCAAAGCCTCCCGAAGTCTGGCACACTGGAAATCTGGAACTAGGTCTCTCATGCCATACATTCCATCCTCTGCCCTACATCACATCCCCCAAAAGCTTCACAACGTTTTTCACACACCTCATCATGTATGGAATCCTACAGTCCTTTAGGCTGGAAAATACCTTTACAATCACTGAGTACAACTCCTGTCATCTAAAGACTTCCACAGCAAATCCGTTTAGAATCCAGTTTAAAACAGGAAGTTTTAAAATAAAATGTAAAAGCATTTCACCAACCATTTGACTGATCTCAGCTCTGCTGACACTGTAATCACACTTTAGTCCCAGGATTAAAGCATTTCAGCAGTCCAGTTAGACCATGCTGATTTTCAGAGAAAGAGAATTTGTAAGATTTTTTTTTAGTTCTATTCTACATACACAGAGGATAAACCCTCGTATCTGAGGGAGTAGATGTTGTTTTCCAATGTTAAGTAAGTGTCAGATGTATAATTAACTACTTGCATTGCAAATGATATAATGGGAAATTTAACCGGTAGGAATTTAAATTCAAATCTTGTTTCATGAAGGCTATGACGGTTTGCCATTAACATTTTAATATATTACATATGAAAATGCAGGATTAAAAACAGACTTTGCATGGAAGATTATTCACACAAACATACACCGAAATATCCACTCATTCAATGTGTACAGAAGATCTATGCAAATCTGTGGTAAAAGGATTATTACCTTAACTCCCTTCAAAAAAAAAAAAAAGGTTCTTATTCATACAAAAGAATGAATCCATATAACCAAAGCTCTTGTAATGTAACACTGTGCTTACATTATTCCAACCCATTTCTGTCATGGTGGGTATGTGAAAAATAACGTGAAAAGGAAAATAAAGATAAGCAAATAAATCCACAGAAAGACAGAAAAGACTGCATACTTGTAAAACCCAGTTATTTTCAAGGGGAATTTAATGTTTTAAAAATCAGGACTGTATCGCTAAGACTGCATAGGGGCTACTGATCTCTGAAAGCCATTTCAAATTATATACCAGATAACGACTTCACATATTATTCAACAGACGAATGACATCTTATTTCACATGAATGTAACCCAACCCCTTTTCCAAAAAAACACCTTCCAATCGCACACTTGAGAAATTCAAGAGAATCCAAGCCAGCTACAGAGTTGATCTTTTTCACTGATATTCACCAGTATATTCCTCTTCTGGACTTGGGTTTCCTAATACAACCAGTGGCAGAACCAAAGTCTGGCATATGATCCAGAACTCATTGTGATTAAGGCCATCACAAAATCAGTATAGGGATTTAGAAAATTAATTTTGTATGCTTTTTTAGAGGTCAGGGAGGAGAGGAATGGGACTGTTTTCCCATTCTCTGGAGAGCTGCACCACAAGTTTTTTTACAAAACACTATGAAGTGAAGTGAGTATTTGTATCTAGGTGCTACTCTTGCCATGTGACTCTAGTTGTTGATTTTGTCTCATCTCCTCTCTTCTCCATAAGCTCACTTTGATCACTCTTCATGTTACAATTTGTCTACTCACAGTCTGAGCCTATCCATTCGTTGCACACCCCTTTCTACAAATGATTGTAACTATATGTGAACACATAGCTGTGCCCACACCCTGTACTTGTCATTTGCAAAAATATATGTACGGGACTTTACTTTCAGGAGAACTTTCCAAAATGTATTTAGCAAAAATGTGAACACTTACTTCTCATTACATAGTTTAACTGTACACAGCCAATAGTCAGGGTTCATGGCTGTCAGTAAACCACATTTTTCTTGCAAAACTCCCTTCAGGCTATGCTCGTGAAAACAACTCCCATCTGTGTTTTCTTCAGACCAACTTAACTGAAAACTTGAAGGATTTGGCTTTTCAGCACGTTGCACTGAACCAGACAGCTTGCCAAACTGATTTTGTAAGTTCACAACCATTTCTGTGCAAAGAGAAACAAAAGAAACAAAAGCAGAAGTATTAAGTATCAGAATACTGTTTAGAGGTGATTAAAAGAAGAAGAAAATGAGGTATTTGTGCTTTTTAAATTTCTTTTGTTTTTTCTTTAAACCTCTGTGTGAAAGACTGAGAAATCCTGGAAGTCTCTATGTTCTCTCTGCCACCCTCTTTACAGGTTTTAGTGAAACATTTTGAAACATAATTCAAAATGCCATGTCTTTCATACCTAATGATATTAGTAGTAGGGCATGCTAAAATGTTCCTGCGAGTAAAATCTGTAGAATCCATTTGATACTGCTGGGATTTTTATGCTGATAGAAAGCACATTCATACACACATGGATTCAAGGTTAAGCTTTCCATCGTGCAGATTTCAACCGGAAAAAAAAAAAACAACAACAAAAAATCCCCACTCCATGTTTGCCCACTGCTGGCGAATGAACAACAAACTTCCCTAAGTTACTGAGGCTGAGAAGGGAAAGAAGGTATCATGATCGATCAGCACACACTCCATGACTGCCCATGCCTTGTTTCCCTAGGATAAAAAGCAGGTTAAAAAACATTGTTGGAGCTTTAACTTCTTTTTATAACCTGTATTTAAATAAACTCATTCATATACAAAAAAAAAAACCAAAACCAGAAAAAAATCTCCTAAAGTAATCCAAGGACTGCAAAGTCTCGTTCAAGAGGACACTAAAATCTGTTATCAAAATCAAAGGTTTAGGAAGGTTTCTGAAAATCTGTACCTGGCACATAAGTGTTCTAGAGCACTGTCTCTACTATGGTACATTTAAAATGAATCCTGCCCAGTTACAATTATGTGATACTCCTGCTCACAACACTATGATAAAGTTCTGTAATCTAAGTGGTCTTCTTCTAGCTACAAGAGAAGCAGAGCCAGAAAAGGAATCTCTTTTCCTATAAATGAAGGAATTAAAGGGCATTTGAGTAAATAATCAGCTTGAAATAAATAAACAAACATGGTTTTCCATAGAACACGACTTGACTGCAGTATCACCCCAACTGAATTTTGAAGAGTAAGTACTTAAGAAAACCCCCACTGCATTCCTGAAGGAGAAATCCAACATGTGTAATTCAAATCAAATAGGATTATACAACTTGTTTAGAATTCCCTGAACCAGTCATTTCCAGAAACTGAAAGAGCAGATATAAGGAAAAATACCACTTGCCACATTTAATATCCCTCTCCAAATATCTGCTGTTTTCTGGATAGTACAAAATGTAGAATGAAGAACTCCAGATCTAATGAAATAAAATAAAATAAAATTCTGAATAAAATTCTGGTTTTCCTTATTTCTACAGACAATTGGGGTTTTGTTGTTTTGTTTCTTTGCTTTTATGTCAACATAAACCCCAGAAACTTCTTGCAAGTACTTGCAGAGCTACTGAAATACAGTAGCTGTACCTGCATTCCAACTTGAGCTGGCTGCTCAAGTAAAGCCTTCCTTGCTTTTTGTAGAAGGCTGCAAGAAGGAGTGGGGGAGAAGAGGAACATGCAAGATCTACCAAAGGACATACTGGGATATTCATACCAAAGCATACGGAAGGTAAAGGAGGAAACAGACAGGAAAGCTATGGAAGACCAACAGCTTACAAGGAACAGTGATAAAAAGGCAGCTGGCAAACTAGACAAGATGAGGACAGAGCACTCATTCTGAGATGTGGTTCAGTAGATTGTCAGGAAGACTGGCAAAGGCAGTTTCAGTCGTGTGTGTTCGAAAAATTCCAGCCATGGGTTGTAAAGTAGTAATACATTAATTGTACCCAGGGATCAAAGAGAGGAGACAAAATATTTTAAGATGTAAATGTTATCAGTCAGGGCTGAAGATTTTCTATGATGGGAGAAGTTGGAGCAGATTTCTGCATTGCTGGGAAGAAGCAAAGTTTACTCACGTCTTCTCTTTAGAACTTTAGATTTATTCTTGACTGAGTAAAACAATGGCTTTTCACATCTCCACAGACACCTACCAGTAAGAGACATAAGAATTGTTAATAAAAAGAAAGCTGGAGCAAACGAACAAAAGAATAATAATTTATTACAAATACTGCTAGAGTTTTAAATTAAAATCATAATACTGCAATGGTCAGTGCTACTAAAAGCCACTGCCCTTCCAACATATCTACGAAGTCTTTTTCTGAGTAGGCAAACCAAGACATGTTAGCCTAGATCTACTGTAATCTGTTAACTGTTCAGCTGTATAAGCTATATTTCACAGAAAGTGAGCATTTAATTAATAACCTGGATAAACATTATGAGTGTAAATAGAAAATTAAGACAGTGATTTAACCATTCCATTCACTCAAGCTTGGTGGATGGATACGTGGAGCAAATTTCTAACTTTTTTTATTTCTGTAGGGATCAGGAGTTCATGTAGAACTGTCTACCTTAAAAAAGAAGTACTTAAAAACCTCTTACTTGGCTCTTTCTTCATCCAATTTCTTTTGCTCCACATCCAAGGACTGTTTTACCACCTCATACCACTTCTTGAACTCAAAATATGGACCACCTGAATAAAATACGCACATTTTAGTTTGGAAAGAAACGAAATAAATGACAGAGAAGGTGGTCTCCAAGTAGTTAGACCCTGCATCTTGCACCTGTATACAAACTACCCCGAATGCTATGTGCTTAAAGAAAATACACTTGATCTAATAATTCTGTAAGAAAGAGAAATGCAGAAATGGAGTAAAAGAACAGCATGTCATATGAAGTGCAAAGAAGCCCTGTATCTTAGATTTCATAGATTTAGCACAATTCAAACCTTTTCTCTCTTTTCTGGAAAGGTAAGTCTAGAAACTACCGCCTCTCTCCCAAATGAACTAGCTCTCCACTCCATGTAAAGTGGCCTTCAACTGCTTGAAAGTTGAATTCAAGGGATTAATGAAACTATACATCAAGCTTAGGTTTAAATAAAACCTAAAGAAGCTCAGATATAAAATTTCACACAGTTTCATCAGCTCCCCACTGTCTATCCTACTAGCCATGACACCTTACAGGGTTGGAAAGATAAACTAGACAATGGTCTTCGCTTTGTATCAGTCTCCCATGGTTTTGAGCACAGAAACTTCACTCATTGGTATGTGAAAAAGTATCTACCAGCACATGCAAAAACATGAAGGCATAGGATATATAGCAGCGCCTTTATCACTGATCCTCCAAAGAGGCACAAGACTGAAGCAGACCAACTGGGTACAGTAAGGGTAAGAATTCTGAACAGAAATATGATGTAGATTTATATATTTAAAAATAATCAACTCTTGTTCCCCGTGGGTAGAATATCTGCATTGTGAATAATCCAACTTTGCACTTCCCCATTGCCCCAGCTGCACTGCATGCAATGCTTGTGTCATGCTTAGCTTTGCCAGCCAGCTGTTTAAACTCTACTGAAGGTGCATATACTCTTCTTACAATCAAACTTATATACCTTTTGTATTATCTGCATTTCTGCTCTTTGCACTATCCTGCCTCAGAAGGTCTAGATACTAAAAACATAGATGGTCTCAAAAAGCAAGAGACACACGAAAGGAGCAAAGACCCCTCTGTAGTCCTTGAAATTCAAAGGTCTGGATACAACTTCTTTTATCAGCTCCTTAAACCCACAGGTTTAAGTAAATATTCCTAAACTGCTGGGAGAGCAGTGTGGGAGGTGGTAGAAATTTGTGTTGAACTTCATATGAATTAGTAAGCATCTGTCACACGCAAACCCATTGTCAGAGACGTGATGCTACACTGTAATAACCCTTTACCTGGCCAGTACTGCTGCTCTGACACTCATATAGCTGAGCTGACTGGAAAATACACAGCTCTGTGATACACACATACATATACATCTCTATATACCTCAATCATGTTTTATTTGAACAAAACCCGTATTGTGGATGTGTGCAGTTCACAGAACACACACAGTAGGTAACTACAACTATCTACTGTATTGCTTCTAGTGTGACTTGAAGAAATACAGGAGCTGAGATACTATTTTTTAATTTAAAAAAAAAAGACTAGAGAATGGATAGTTAAGTTGAGAATGGAGTCAATGTAAATTGAATCTTTAAAACTCAGTATTAACCCTTATTCATTTCAGCACTCTAACTTTGGGAAAATGCCAGAGGCAGTTTTGAGCTCTGGCACTAATCAGCTCTCTAACAGAAATTCTCACATCAGCTCCTCTGCGCAGCTGCTCACCATCACCCCAACATTTTAAGCATAGGGACAACACAACAGAGCATATGGATCATTTGCGCTAGCAGATTTTAAAGTGAAAAAGTGGGCAAAGAATGAGCTATTAATTCCCAAGGGCAATGAGACTTGTTAATAAGGGAGAAACCCCATTAAGACATTAATGGCTTTGAGCCTCAGCTTGTAAAGCAGTTTCACAACTCCTCACTCTTGTCATTATCATGTACTTCAAGTTTTCAAGGGAAGTAAAAAGGAAAAAAAATTCACCGTAAGTTTGTGTATCTGCTTGAATGTGAAAATTGCCAGTTTTAGTGAAAATTGCCAGTTTTTGTGAACATCACATATTTAATAGTGTTATAGCAGTAATCGGGCTCACACATGACTAACACCATAATTTTATTACGGACCTAAATTTTAAACAAAGCAACAGAAGGGTCAAAATGACCCAAAACTGGATGAAAGGCCTAACAGATAAACCACTGTAACACATCTTGGATCTTATCTTCAACTGTGATTTGGATCGGGCCATGGAACATCTTCCTGAAGATTTCTAATCTTTGATTTGGTCTTTCTGACCTCAAAGAACCATGTTCACACCATTATCTTCTCTATCTTAATTGCTGCTAGCTTTTCCACACTCTCTCAGGATTATTTGGACTAAGAAACTAGATTACATCTGAAATATGTTACACACTAAGACATTTTATTTAACAAGACTAAACAAGTCTGGATTTTATCACAAATGTGGTTTGATGCCCCTAGTAAGTATCTGCTATTTACGATCAAAGTGTGTTCCCTCTTCATGGCGTATCCATTCATCTCCACCCACCAAGCATAAAACTCTAAACCAAGAGGCAAACATGCACAAGCAGAAGCAGAGAGGCACCCAGCAAAATGTGTACCAAATTCCCCTATGCAGAACAATAAGAATTATGCAGGTACACTGAGGCCATTTAACATTAACAGGATCTACTCTTTTCCCTGAATAAATTTCCCCTAAAGAATGACAAAAACACATTTTAATGATCAATAAGAAAAGTCTTTCTAAGCCTGACTACAAAACTGTTTCATTTACAAAATCATAACACTGCTTCTACTAGAATATTTATGTACCTTCTGTGTTATTTTTATTTCTTTCTTCAGCAAACTCTGAAAGTAACCTGTAAAAAAATTTTAAACATCAGGCTGTTTTGTAGATCCAAATATTGCACTTTTCACATGAAGTTCAAATACAACTGACAAAAATGACACCCTAATTTTATTTCAAGTTTCAGCGAATTTAAAAAGTAAGTAATATTTCATGTCTAAAATACCTTCAGGTGTATGGTTAAATCTAATGAACTTAATTGAAATTCCAATAGTATAAATTTACCTCTAAAGAAAGAACAATCCAAGATAAGCATTTGCAATATTTTAAATTTGGGGGTTGCTACATATTTGTCTGTACACTTACCATTCATAGCGATCATCTAATAAAAACAATAATTTGAGCACAACTACAATAACTGCTGCAGCAAGAACATCGTATTTCACTTTTCTTGTTGACTTATTTCCAGGCATAAGAGTCAGGAAATCCACTTCTCCAATACCAATCTTTTTCACCACTCGACAAGTCCAATTATGCAATTCGTCTGATTAATATAAATAAAAATATAAAATGTTAAGACAAGCTAGAAATATTTTTACAGTGCAAATATGTTGGCCATTTGAGGAAAACACTGCTTAGGTCTTTTAGGACCATTTGACAGCCATATTTTTCAGGCTGAGGAGTATTTTTCAATACTTTTAAAAATACTAAGCAACCTTCACTGTGCTCACGTGGAAAACACTTGTGACTTATTATATATTCATATGGAGAATAAAAAAATCACATATTTAATAGTGCTTTGATGTTACTTAAATAATGTAGTGAGATCATCCTGAACATTCTTGTAGGAAAGCCTATTATAAATCCACATAAATATATTTTCAAAAAAGTCCCCAAAAGCAAAAAACTTGTCACAAACATTTTTCCTGCATGTTGACTAAACACCCATGGCAGGAATCAGCACTGCACAGGGAAGGAACAGGGCTGGTTGTAAAGAAGCTGCTCGGGTATGGAGAGCAGTTCGATCGTGGCAGGGCAGCACTTGCTGCTCCCCCAGCAAAAGCTGCCAAGGTCACACCTGGCTTTCCCTGCGCAGCCCAATCGCACCCGCCAGGGAGATCCAGCTGCAGCTCCACAAGATATACAGCAGTCTATCTATACCGTCTCTTATTACTCTGCTTATTTTTCACAGATACAAATCCCCCAAATTTCTCACCCTTCCAGTTCAGCAAGAAATACAGGAGTTGATTACATCACCATCAGATTCCACAAAGGTTAGCAGTGTATGACTAAGTACAACCTTAATCCAGCTGTACTTATGCTCTCTTGCTGCTTACAAAGAGTTCAGTAGGAACTCGTTTTTAATCCTCTTGCACATAACAGTAAAAGTTAAAAAAAAATGTGGAAATGAAATTTCCTTATAAATACTAGCAGCATACTTTGTTTTATTTCAGATACATAAAATAGTCTCTGCATTGGTATTTAGTGTCCTTTAACACTGCCAATTCATTGCTTTTTTTTTTAGGAGTTGTTAGACAACAGCAGCAGTCCTTTTTCAATTTTTTAAAAAATACTTATACATATTAAAATCGTAGTTGCAGGGGAAAGGACAACCTATTCCTCTTCTGCAGTATTTTCAAAGAGTACTTAGCTTTGCATTTTTCTGTAAAAGATCTGAAAATGACAAATTTGTAGCCTTTTTTTCTTATTCAATTAATACTTCACAATCTGTAAAATAATGTAATCCTCTATGGGATCACAACACTGGCATAAAACTACAAAATCAGAACTACTACTCCGGAATTTTAGCCCTAAACCTGTTGGTTATCTTCTTTTCATTCAATCGTGAATAAACAGAAAAACCAAACACTTTTATTCATTGTAACTAATTGCAAAAAAAGACAGTAACTCCCTCTCCTACTATGAACTGTTGGAATGTTTTGAGAAAAAAAAAAATTTACAGGCAATCTGTCTGTGTAACTCATCTTCAGTGACAATGGTATTTGACAGAAAGTATGGTAACCCAACAGACAGTTCACATATTAGGACATATTCGTCTTTCTTTGACAAGTCAATATTCTAGAATTAATTTTAGGATAGACAAAAAGAGTCAATACTCATGCAATATATGATTTCAGAACAAAATCATAAATTGAGACAGCAGCTGATCTGTCACATACCATCAATTAATATTAAAATAAATTGTAATATACAATATTATATAATACATAAAATGTATTCTTAGTTAAAGAATATACAGTCACTATTACATATGAGAATTCCAGAGCTAAGCAATCGGGTCCCAACTTCATGAATCATTTAGCTAAAGTTAATATATCACATGAATTCAACAGGTGCCTCTTAGTTCACATGGATACTGAAAGATTTAAAATGAAGTATCCACTCCACAGCCTTAGAGAGCCAACATCAGAGTGCCTCTGCATATCTGGGCCTATAATACATACTCTAAATGTTTGATGAAGGTGCTTTCTATAGAAAGAATATCTTTCAGTTCAAGCTTAAATGGGAATAAATTGGAAGGAAAAGAGCAGGCACTTTTGAAGTAGTAATTTAAGCCTTTTTGCTAGAGTTTAATAAACCACAGAAAAATTTTATCAGTTCGGCCTAGGGAAAATATTTACCAGGCAAATTGGCTTCCATCAAGTACTTCATGCACAGCATGTCTGGATGAAGAAAGCAGCTGTCTGTTATATCTGGAAAACGAGGCAGGTCTAAAAATGCTGCAAGCTCATGCATTTTGTTGAATACTTCTTCATATACAGGCCACGACTGAAAGACAGAGTTAGAGGGGGTTATACATTTGCTCTATTACCATATTTGTTAATTATTTTAAATTAGTTGTTGATGTTAAATTCTGAATTGTTTAATTACAGGATTATTTATACAGATTCTTTTAGCACTCTATGACTAAACCCATATGCAAGAATGGAGCCAGACTGCAGTACTGCAAAGAGAAAAGTGTGCTAGTTTTAAATCCCATGCAATATATAAGGAACAAATAGGAAGTTGCTTCAGATCTCCCACCACCCCACCACCTTTCTTGTGAAATGCTCATTATGTGTCCAGATGCTCCAAAACTGAGAGCTTTGGGAAAAAACCAATACAGATGCAATTGAGAGTGAACTGTCTAAAGAGCTAAGAGGTCAGAGAACCACAGAAGGTGGAGGCTGGCAGGGACTGCTTGAGACCATTGGGTCCAAGCCCCTGCTTGGGTCAGCTCGAGCAGGCTGTCCAGTCAGATACTGAACATCTCCAGAGATGGCAGCTTCTAAGGTTTGTGGGAAATCTGCTTGAGTGTTTGATCAAGGCAGTGTACAAAGGAAAAAAGATTTTGTTTTCCCTTATGCTTAAATGGAATTTCTTGTATTTCAATTTGTGCCCATTTCTTCTCATCCAGTCACTGGATACCACTAAGGAGGATCTGGTCTTCCTCTTTTGCACCCTTCTGCAGGTACCACATCATACCCGCCTTGAGTATCCTCCAGCTCCAGGATGAACAGTCACAGCTCTCTCAGCCTCCCCTCATTTGTCAGGCTCCACTCCACCATCTCCACAGCCCTTTACTGGACTCACTCCACTTGTTCACGTCTCCCTTGTACTGGCTAGCCCAGAACAGCAGCCAGCACTCCTGACGTGTATCACCACTGCCGAATAGAAAGGAAAGATCCCCAGCCTTCCTTGAGGACTTGTGCAGTCACCACAACTGCTCAAAAATTGACAGTGACCTTGCAGTGGCACCAGCTAGCTGCCTCAACACTTGTGCAGCGTCTCATCACAGCCCATGAACCTTTATACGTCCACTTTGTTCACATCTTCTCTAACCTGCGTCTCAAAAACTGAGGCAAAAAAACCAATCATCACTTTAGCCTTCTCCTTGATCTTTGTGACCATATTCCCATTCAGCACTAGGCCCAAATTCTCTAGAACCCTTCCACAGAATCTTTCATGTAATTTAGTTAAAAAAAAATAAATTCCATATTTGCATATTTATTAGTGACTATAAATCTGAAATTCTCTTTTTGAAACCATTGACCGCATGAAGAAAGTTCTCCCAATTTGTACTGAGGTTTGCTGCTATAGGAGAATATAACTTACAGAACGATTTTGACATGTTTATTCATGATGAACTCAGCAGAACCTGAAGTTTGCGTAAGTATGGATGTAAGGTTTGACCCTCATTTCACAATGCCTGACCTGTTTCATTAAACATTCTTAATTCTCTATACTTTAAATGATTACTTGAATTTACCTCTAAAAGCAACAATTTCAGTTGTCCAGGCTACTTTACCATTCTAAATGTATAAAAAGCAATGACTTCCCTGCTTTAGCCAGTGGTTCTAATTCAGCAGAGCACTTAATCACGTATTCATATTTTATAACGTCAATTTGTGCATATGGAACCTTCCTTTAAAAGAAACTTAGCAGGGCTTTACACTTTGTGCACAGCTTCAAAACTTTCCTGAACAACAGTGAATTCAGGCTTCTGGCCTCTTTTTGGTTCACATTATAAACAGAGTAACCGTGTTTACAAGAAGACATAATGTGACCTAATGTGGTTTTATTCAATCATTTGCTTTCATCTATTTTAATATAAGCTCTGTAGCTAATGCTCAGTTTTTGTTTTGCGTGATTACCAACATTACATTCTCTTTTTTTAAATGATCTCCCCTCAGACTGCAGTTCAGACTTGCATAAAGACATGCTTAGGCAAATGAATAATTCTGCTGTCACTTACTATTACACATGTAACTTTTTGTAACAGTTAGGAAGTTGTATCATGTTCATTATAGTTTCTAAACAGAGTTAAAATTGACTTAGACTGCTCCAGGACTATCTTGAGAAACAAGAAAAACACGCATTACCAGAGTTCTGCAGAAGACCAGGCTCACAGTACTTTCCATTCCTTTTAAGAAGCAACACTAAATTGAATACCAAACCAATCTTAAAACAAAACCTGAATCATATGTAACTTCTCTTCAGTGCACTAGGAGAAAAGTTAAAGTCCCAGATAATTCAAATAAGAACATTACATGAATACTATCCCTAATCAGATAGCAAGGAAATATGCTTTCCCCTAATGAAAAGCAGTTGAATTAGTAGCTTCTTAATAATATATCACATATGAAAATTAATTAAGACACTGGGAATTCAGTCATATGAAGCATTCCCATTCTCAAACATTAAACTATCACTAATGGAGCTATCCAAAGTCTAATTTGACACCGAGCTACTTTAAGGAATATAGATCTTAATTGGAGGATTCCAATAGACACCTTTATCACCCTTTACTTGAGTTTCTCTCCCTGTACCAAGGCAAGGAGACAGCTTTCCTAACCTAGGTATTAGTGAATCAAACCTTCCTCCCTCTGCCCAACACCTACTTTTGTTTCCAAGCTTTTGTTTGAAATTTACAGAAGGCAATTTGGTTCTTTTTCAAAATGGCTAGAGAATGCTCTGCTTTGCAATGACAACTAATGCTTCCTTTTTGTGAGGGCAAACAAGTGGTATAAAAACTACAAATAAAAATTACGACTGAGAGCTACTACTTGGTTTATTTTAAAACCAGTGTTAACAGACAAAAACTGTTCTTTGTTGATGTGTTTTCATAAGAGATCTAAACACACTTGGAATGTGCATCCTAATAGAATATCTGATAAAGATCAACCAAATCAACCGCTACTTCCCAGGGTTTAAACCCTAAGCTCAAAAACATTCCCCATAGTAGCCCCATTGCTACAATGCCATTGCTACTGTGCCATGAGGATGAGCCTGAGCTGAACCTCACTTCCAGCAGCACAGTCACCTCTGGAACTGGAAGCTGAAAGCGCAGCTGCATCCAGCACAAGGTCACACCTGCTTGGGACACAGGACAGGGCTGAAGGCTGAAAGGTCAGGGCTTAGGATACTGTAGGGTTTCTTCAGTAACCAAGCACTGGCTGTTTTCACCAGTCACCGTATACCCTGTTCATACTCTGGTTAACTCTGAAAGAGCTGTGAGTTCAGCAAATCTTTCATTCTGCAAAGTTTCAAACATACTGGGAGGGTTAAAAGAGAAAGAACTCTCAAATTCCACACAACCAACACAGCACATGTTGAGACAATATTAAGAAAAAGAAAGATGCGGCAAACAAGCAGCCTCAAAATTAATAAAACTTATCACCTTCTACCTAGCTACATATCTCTGCCAAAAAAAAAGGAAAAAAAAAAAAAGAACCTTATAAAACAAGTTGCACTACAAGGCAACCAGCAAATCCACTAGGAAAGCAAGACCCAGAGCCAGGGCCTCCTTCCTTCAGTTAAAAAACCTCTGCTTCCAGCAACCCATGATTAAACCCCAAGGGAGGAGTACTTGGACAATAGAGGACAGTGTTAGATCATATGCCACACACTCTCCAAGTATAACTTTCACTTATCTGATCATAAATTAAAAAATTCAAGATGTATTTCTGTGCTAAATATTAGGACAACTCCCCTGTCCATCACCACATGAAGTTACTGAGCTCTCACCTTGTTTTGGGAACCTGGAAAACACAATAAAAACCACATATAAAACTCAAGTTACAAACCCTTAAGGGCACCTAATAATTCCAGGAAGATTGACAGAAAACCCTTTTAAAGCTATGACACCTGCTAGCCTTTTCAGGTGTTTTGCAAGCTGGGATTCCTTCAAGACTGATCAACAACACTGACAGAGTCTGTAACTTGTCCAATGGGGTACAGAGGTTGCCAAGACCTTTCTTTAAGCTTTGTCTTTAAAATCTTTGTATCTTATTCCCACATGCGACAAATAAGGTCTCTACAGGTCTTCTCCAGAAAGCAGTATAGAAGATTAGTACTACTTGAGAGTACTCTCCCCTGCCCCCTGAGCACAGGAGAACAAAATACACACTGTTGAGTCGGTGAAGAAGTGTCTATAACAAGATTTTCATAATGATACACATTCATTGAACTATTTAAATCAGTTGTCTTTATCTTTCAAAGTTACATGGCATTTTTCACCTGTATTAGAAAACAACAAACTGGTTTTCAGGAGAAGAGGAGCCAAACTATTAGCGTGATAATCAGATCATAGTAACAGGTAATTGTTTTGAGTAAGCCAAGATTGTAGCCTCTCCTACTTGTTTGGACAATATCAGAATGTTGCAGATCAACAAGTAGAAAACAGTATGCACTGGCTGGCTTTCTAGAACAATTTGCAGGCTCCATAGTTTCTTGTTTTAAATATGTTCTGACTGACTCTCTTCTTGGATGACTGTATAGGCAATTTCCTTCTCCCGTAACAGGACAATATCCCATTAATTACATATCCACAATATTCACAATTCAGCTTATGTTATAATGATAATGTTCAATTATTTCTGAAAATAAGTAATTATACAGTTATTCTAAATTCTTCATTTTATATTTTTCCCTTCCATCCTTCTTTCCTGTTCAGTACTTTTTTTGCAGCACAATTCCCTTCCTCATCATTCTTCTACCTGTGCATTTCCATCCTGGGACCCTTTTCTTCCCCATGTCTGCACATTCTCTAAAGTTCTACCTTCCCTGTGCTGCTCATATTGCACAAGGGATATTTTTCCCAAGAGATTTGTTTAATGACCATTTAATACTGGAACCTAGTAAGGTCTGACTCATTTTTTCATTATCAGCTTTTTGTAAGTCTCAGGGACTCTTTTAACATCTAGAGTTGGATATGCTGGCCATAATCCAAAACTCAGCAAGGCTTCATCATTTTTAAGATGACAAATTCGACTTAGACTGAGTTTGAAAAAGAGTGTACTAAACTTATCAGGAAATGGATTAAGAAAGCCATTTAACTTGTAGGTTTGGAAAACAACAGGTTATGAGGGTTGAAGGCATTTTTGCAACACAATCCAGAATTTTGGCTCAAACCTTGTGTAAAGCAGGGCATGCCCACAAAATAAAAGATATTTATTGTAAAAATAATAAACCAAATGGCTGCCCTAATGTGTGTAAACATCTCTGAATGCTGCCTGGATTGAAACACACATTCCCAGGCACCCAAGCTGGCTTTACATTTACATAAAGTAAAATTAGGTACCAACAATGAGCAGAGCAGTCAAGTTCTCAATGGCACCTGGCTCACCTTACTTTGCTTCTGCTGCTCAACTGGTTCAGATATATCTGGTCATCTGCAGCATGAGCCTGATGTGGGATGACACCAGCCACAGTGCATGCAGGTTGTATAAAAGAATTGACAGTAGAGAGAATGACTGTATTAACTGTGAAATTTACACCCAAATTAGTATTTAAAACCGAACGAAATGACCTTGCGGACCAATCATTACATACTAGATCATTAATGCAGTCACTAATAATTTTTTTTAATGTTTTTTTTGTGTATTCTTGCAGTACTACTAATCTGGCTACTTCCCATATAAACACAGACCAGCAAATATTGCTGATTTATTTTCAAACGACATTGGTTTTCCCCCTTGCCCGACCTCTATCTACCTCTCAGGCACCATCACCATCACACCTGGAGCAGCCACAAACTAATGTAATAGCCATCAAACACAAATTAAATGTACTTTACTTTAACATTGTGTATCACGATGAACACAAACTTTTAAAAAATAGGAAACACTGAAACTTTTTTGCCATCTAACCTAGCTGGAAAAAAAAGAATGCAGTCAACTTTGTTACATGTTTAGATTCTGTGTAGTCTTTTCAGGAAAGCCTTCTTTGCCAGAGCGTAAGGTTTACAGAAGAGACATAGGCAATATTTAAAGAGACTCTTTTAAAGGTCCCTTCCAACCCAAACCCAAACCATGTTGTGATTCTATGACATTGTCAGCACTGTCACCACTGGTGTATAGAAACACCTCAGGCTTGTGATTTGCTGGCAAATATGAAAGTGTCCAGGAGAGAACTCCTGCATCCTGCTCCTGCCTCCTTTCCTAGGTCATCAGCAGACACAGGAGAACGAACAGAGCCTCGCGTCTGACTCAGTGCACTCATTTTAACATGGACTAAATGAGTGGATAGATTTCTCCAAACCCTGATATCCATGAATCACATACAGATGCTGATGTAACAGCGAGAGGGTGTGCCTGGAATTATTAAAAGGGAACCAAATGACAAGAAGACAGGTGAAACAGCTATAACTCCATTTAGATAACTGCAAAGAAACATGCATCTCGTGAAACTTCTTCCATTAGAAAAGACAAAGAGACCAAGCACACAAGTAAAGCTGCCCCTTTACAAGCCTGCCATCAAGCAGAAGGAAGAAGTAAAAGGAAATCAATTTGTCTACCTGGAAGACAGGCAGACAGGTTGCCCAAGTTATCTCTCTGGTAACAAAGGGGCAGAAGGGAAGAAAAAAGAAGTGAGGATACCGTTTGAAAATCATAGAAGACGAACTGGCAGGCTCTCTCTTCCTTGCTCCTTCTAATAACTGTTTCAGCTGCAACAGCTACTACATCTTAAAATCCCAAATTACTCCTGATCATTGATGTAGAGGAAGTGGGTCTTTGTATAGCAAAAAGATTAATTTTAGAAAACAACTCAATAAACAAAGTTTATGCATTTTTGATAGAAAAAAATTAGGTGCTAGGATATTACACCTGCATTAAACTGATACACACAGTTTTTACTGAAGAATTCAAGATGGCATGAGGATGAGCCAGCAACCCAAACACAAAGAGAAAAAAGCCAACTGAACATCCAATACAGCTGTAGTCCTTTACTAGGAAATAAAATTTTTGGCTGCCTAACAGACTTTTTAATAGGCTACTTTCAGAGGAAGACATATTTTTCATTACATGATTCCTGGTTAAAGTGATGTTTGAATAAATGAGTTTCAATTTTATTAAACCACGAGAGACACGTGCTCGAGCATTAGTTTGTTCATGCTCATAAGCTAACTCTGTCAAATATCACTTTTCTAAAAAAATGTAGTCTAAAAATATATAGAGGATTCCAATAAGGAGCTGAACTGTCACAATGTATTGAAATTTAGGAGTTTGGGATCAAATTTTATTTAATTTCATAAATATTTTGGTAGGTTTGTTTTCTTTCTTCATTAAGTAATGCTTAAAGACAGGTATGGACAAGCTAGAGTTTCTGTTACACAACAGCAAGCTCTCATGATAAACTTGATTACAATAACCCTTTCAGCAGTGAACTTCCTTCTCAGCTTTTTTTCTTTCAAATAAAAGCCTCACCCTTTCTTCTTTTCATTCTGGACTACTTTCTATCCTGAACAAGTACTGCATGCACCTGCTAAAATGCACAAAAAATACAGAGTTAGGCAGAGAAAAAATAAATCCACCGATACATAGACACCCACCCCTCAAAAAATTAAGATTACAAGGTATCTCAAAACACCAGCAGGAATCCCTGCTTGTTTGGGAAAGTAAAAGCAGCATAGTTGATTAGCAGAATTTGTATAGATAGAATTTTATCCCTCTTAAAAGATTTTTTTTAAATAAACAAGAATGACCGGCTTCTGTCTTACTTTGAATTCCTTAAATAGTTACCACTGAAAAAAAGAAGTAAAAAATCATATGGCAATCAAGGTCATTCAAATTTTAGTCAGGAAAGGAGGCTCTTACACATAAGACTTGGAATATTTTGAGAAGACTTCAGCAAACAGAGGAACGTGACTAAAAGCCAGTCTGATGGATACGCTTCTCAGGGAAGCAGAGAGCTGTTGTCACTCCAGCCCAAACTCTCCAGGAGAAAAGAGCAAACATTTTGACCTGCATTTATGAGTTCACTAACAGATTTAGTCAGGAATTACTGTTTGACTCAGACCTAAACTAAAACATATATGTGCAATCCACCAAAACCTAGAGTGTTAGACAATCCATATGTCAGCAGTTTCCTAAGAGCCGTGTAATGACTTGAAGACATGGGCTTTAGTCAGTAGCAGATTATTAAGGGATACAAAATCCTTTTGAAAAGCCACTGTGGAAAAAAAAATTAAATACAGGCACCATTTTACAGCATTTAGAAAATCTTCAAGTTTCCTCATGACTGTGGCACAAACTCACCCCAGTCCCTCAGGTAGGTCTTTGTGCCAGTTTTCCACCTTGGGAGCAGCAGCACAACACCACCCCGAGAGCCTGGCCCGGCAGGAGCAGCCGTCCCGTGACCAGGGGGAATGACCAGCATCAAAGGAGGAGAAAGAACCAAACATTCTCCAGCTGAGTTGGTTTCATATGGCTTGTACTAATACAGTCTTAAACTCCACATTAAATGAGGAAAAGGAAAAGATACAGAGCAGCTCACTACTTCCTGCATGCTCAGCTAAGACACTATCTTGGTTTAGAAACAATAGGAGATGAAACCGTAATGACTACACCCTAGTGCACTTACAGAGTCTCAGCCAAAAGCATGTTCTCTTCAGTAATTCCTAAATTTCATATGCTCAACAGTAAAACCTTAATCACTATTCAAAGAAATGAAAAGAAGAGAGTGCTAACTTAATCTGTTCACAAATCCAAGACCTGTACTTGCTTTTAGGACCAAAAGAGGACTGCACAGAACTGAAGACTGTTGAGAAATACTAAGAGTAAAGTGCAAAACCCCTTAAGCTGCAGTCCCTGTCAGCCCAGGATGGCTCCTCCATGACCTAGAATTTATTTACTCTTACATGGCTTTTCACGTTTCTCTTCTTGCCACATTTCTAGGCCAGGCTTCTTGCAAGTGCTCCTGCTTCCCCCTGGCATTGGGATCATCACTACTACTCAACAGTAAGGAATTTTACATTGTGAGTTATTAAACAAGCAATTCCTTTATAGTTCCTCCATCAAAACAAACCAAAACGTCACTAGAAAAATACAAGCACGAAAAATCTTTTTTTCAAATAGCAAAGCTTTTGCTTAAGAAAAATGCGTAATATTTATTGCTTAGAATTCTTTGGTGTAGGCTAGACGTACCCCTTTTATGCAATGATTTCGTATACTTTTACCATTTAATCATTCCCCAACATTTTTCAAGTTGAATAAGAAACATCCTGAGATCTCTAAATCTGAAACTTTATTGGACCATATTAAATTCACCTCACTTAAAGGCTTGAACTATGACTTTAAAAGAGTTGTTCTAAGATAACTAGTTAATGAAAAATGAAGTTTTACAATCTTTAAAAAAGTCCCCCCAGAACACAAAACCCACAAACTGAAAGCCTAACTGAAACCCTAGAATAAAATAAAAAAAGTGGTTGCACCACATCAATCCAAAAAATCTATTTAGCCTTGCACCCAGAAGCGAGCAAGCAAAATGTGCAGGGAGGAATTTATGAACCAAGCAAGCCATGACACTACCAAACATCTGTCCAGCTTCACACCATTTGTGGCTGACTCAGCAGTGAGATCTCTCTGTTCTTTTTTTCCAGATCCCTATTCCTTCATGGCATTTGTACAGTCAGCATCTGGCCCTTTTAACATCCAGAGCATCCTCTAAGGCAAGGGAGTTTCACCAGTTACCCACAAAACATATGAAGCCACATCTCCTGCTGTTTGATTCTGAACCTGCAAACCAGCTACCTTTGCTGACACCTTCCAGTCCTTGTACTGGAAGGGACATTGAACAATTGCCTCCTGAACATGTTCTACAAACTATCACCACATCTTCCTCTTAGTCACCTCTTCTTTAGGTTGAAAGACAAGTAGATAATATTAATTATTTCTTGTAGGAAAATTGCCCCATGTGATAATACTTGTTGAGACTCTCTGTATCTCTCAGTTCTTCCGCAACTTTGACAAAAGGAAGGGTAAGAAAAGCAAAACACCCAATCAAAATTCCATATAGTATTTAAGACACAGGTACATGATAGATTTATACATTAACATAAAATTTTTTTCATCTCCATTCTTTTATCAGACGTCAGGAGTTATTAGAAAATAACTCTAATGTAGCTGGGCTAAAACAACTGCATGCTCAAAAAATGCATCATAAAGGGATTACAGAAACCTGTATAATTAAGATCACAGATATTTAAACTAACGCTGGTACATGAACATAGCAGCATTGGTAACAGCAGCTTTCAGAGAATATTACAAATCAATTTTTCTTTACTTAATACTATTTTTTCCACATAGAATAAAGATATTCATGTCAGCTGTCGGACAAGAAGAAAGTTTGAGAAATTTCAAGCAGCATATCTCCATCTGTATTCTCACACCTAAGAAGCTCCAAAATTATATATCTCAGTAGATGCAAAAAGGGGAATGTTTGACTTATTCCAAACTGCTCACACAGGATTCAGAATTTTAGCAAGAAAAAAAAAAGAGAAGGAAAGTGAAAAATATCAAGACTGAATAGAATGATGAAGACTACGGAACTTGCAGGTATACTTTTGTTTACACTGGGATTTTTTTTTTTCTAAATTATCACTCTTCTTTAAAAATTCCTTCTGCAAGTGTAAGAAATCTTTGCATGTATCCATGATATGCATTTTACTTTTTCCTACAAGGTTTACTCATCAAAAACGGTCAGCAGACCATTTTATTTAAAAAAGCATCTTCAGACTAGAAAATTATTTAACATATTATTAGCATAGCATGGTTGTTATCTACCAAATTAGCAACACTAAAACAGCCACCAAACAGTATAACTCATTTCCACAACAACAATTTCAGTACAATGACCTCACGCAATATTCAGAACACAAAAGTATACAGAGAATTTCACTCCTCCTTAGAGAGTGGGACAAGAAACATAAAGCCTTAGAACAGTGATTCACTTCACCTGTCTCTGCTAGAAGAGTACTATAATTAGGAGACTAAATCCACACCCACAACTAAAGAAACACCAGCACTTAAGAAATAATGTCCAGTTTATAAACTTCGATTCACATACTCAAACTCTGTAATGAAGCAAATTCTAATCCTTCTGCTTTTAGCTTGATGAAATTACAGTACCATAAATAGCATATTTGATATAAAACAACCACAAAGAATGAACTACCATTTGCTGTACGAAAGCACTCAGACACATTGCATCCAATTTAGGGTACAAATCAAGGAATTACACCAGAAAACCCAAGGGAGACATTGGCCTGAAGAGCAAGACAAATACCCGTATTTTTAGCAAAGCTAAAAACAGTCATCATGAGATTTCCAAGGATCTTCAGTGGTCAATATTACAGTTTCATATGAACTTACGCTCTGAGCTATGAGCAGAACGCTCTACAGACATTCCTAAGAAACACTATCCCCATAGACACTCTGCTTTTCCCTAAGCACTTCATGGTTCAAGGACAGAAATCACTCTTCCCTGTGGTGCAATGAAGGTCACTAGTGATTTGTTTTATTATGTGAGGAGATACTAATTCTTTCAGTATTGAAAAGAATGATGAAAAAGTCCTTAGACTTTGTTATCAGCACAACGTGGGAAGAATTACCAGCGTGAGTGAAAACAGCTCACAACCTTTGCAAGCTTGCACAGACCTCCAGAAGAGCTGAGTGCAGGCAAGAAGAGAGAAGCATCAATACTCTAGTAACAGTCCCTCTGCTAATCTCTTATCTATCCTTCCTTGCTATCTACGTTTATGTGATCTAATGAAAATACTCTCAGTAAGTGAGTAGCTACTTTTCAAAGCTTCCCAGGGAAGACCCTATCTAAGTTTATACACTACAAACACAGTAAAATATCTGCGATATGCTCCTCACTGCAGGAAACAAAACAAAAGCAGCTCAAAGTATCTAAACCAAAATGCAAACAAGTGTTTCCAATGTGAATAAGCCAAGCAATATACTTATACACAGGAGTGATAGTTTCTTTGTGTTATTAGGTACTGTAAATTCAAAGAATTAGTTTTCAGTAAACTCATAATATTGATGCTACTCCTGGTCAGAACATAGATAAATTATTCAACCAATCCTAGCAGCTTATTTTATATGAATCCCCTCACACTTTATAACAAGCCAGTAGAGATTATTAGCAATTACTGGGGATTGAATGCCAAATTACTTCTAAAATTAGGCCATTATGCTCGAAAGCTAAGGATTACCACCAATTCCTAGTTTTGGCTGTATACGGCAGGTAACTGTCAGAGCACTGAGCAATTGTCTTTCCTTAATCCATGAGAAACCCTCCATTTTTATGTTTTCCTCCAGGCTACCTGACAGTTCTTCTGCCCCCAACATTCACAGGGAAATCAAAATCAGGAGGCGTCTTAAATTACTTAAACTTTTCAGCTAAATTTACAAAACAAAATGGCTTTTACTATGCTTGAACAAAGCTGAATTGATTCACATACATTTTTGTGGCACATCCCCACGTAATTCAAAGCAGTTTTACTGAGCTGCTGAGTTGTTAGATGGTCACAAGGCACAAAGTGTTTACACGGTGCAAGTATTAACAACCATATTCTGATCGTAATATCCCCTGAAATGAAGAAAATGAGAAAAAGGATATAAATCTGAGGTTCCATATCTTTAACTCATCCGCAATAGTAAAACTCTGAAACATTTAACCATATTGTAACATAAATGATTAACATTATATGTTATTTTGAGTATGGAAGATAAGTCCCAGGCTGGGTAGCACTGCACAAGGATACAAGTCCAAAGTTTAAACCTCATTCCCAAGTAGAGCTCTCCAAATACAATCCTGATAGGTCACTACACTCCCAGACAGGTCCATCATATTCCTCTTTTTATCATGGGATAATTGGATAAAGAGAAAACCACCAAAAAAAATGCCCCTTTTGAAGCAAGGGGGCATTTACTGCACAGTGCTCAGAGACAATCTCCTAGATGAAAAAAAAGACAAGAAACTATAGATATTCTGCAACGAAACACAATGTAAAGGTGGCTAAGCTGTAAGCAGCAGGGAAACTAAAAAAAACCCCCAAACAACCCCAAAATCTTCAATTTCAATGCTACAGGTAAAAAGGTAAGTCACAAAATAGGAAGAAAAGGAAGACTGTGCTATAACTGGAAAAAGAATATGAATCCATTGCATTGAAATCATATGTAAGGAAGAGAAAAATTATGTCTGCAAAAAAGTAAACCACTATCTGATAAAATGGAGTATTTTACAAAGGAGAGGCCCAGATAATTTACACACAAGAAGCTTCAAGGAAATAACTGAAGAGTTCTCTGAAACACAAATGCTGTTTTTTGAATAATTTTAAAAAATTCTAAACATCAAAGGACTCTCCACTTTAATATACAGCATTTAAAAAAATGTAAAATGGGATATTCAGGAACTGTAGAATTATTAGCTTGGCACAGATCCTGAACAAATTAATATTATGGCAATAGAAAAAAAAGAAGCTAAAAATATCCTGTCAGTCAAGCAACCTTTGTAAGGTCAGGAGAGGAAAGGGTGGACTGAAGCTCCAGCTCCCACAAGAAGATGATCTGAAAACCTTTTTTCCTCCTTGACGGGAAAGCTAAAGGGGAACCAAACCAAAATTACCACCAAGTCTCACTGGAAGAACGTAACTCATAATTTACTCAAAACTCAAGAGCTGCTCTGCAGGAAAGCGAAGCATGCAGAACAAAGGTGCAAAACAGAAGCATGCTTGATTCAATAGCAGAGGAGCAGCCTGGCAAATTCATTTCAGAAATCAGATCTCTCAAATCCTCAGCAGAAGTGAGATTTGATTGAAGCTGGAAACATGGGTGACAGAAGGATTAGTGCCAGAGAAATATGGATACAAAAGTGCTGCCAAGAATAAAACCAAGCAACATTAAAAAAAATAGAAGAGAAGAACAAAAAGAAAATACAAACTAAAGAATACTGTAAAAGAAGAAACCAAAGAGTTGGACGGTTTCCAGGCAGAATAGAGAAGAATGATAATCTCTCAATTTTTCAAAGAAACCTTTCACTCCTAAATAAAACAGAAAGAAATTTACTAATCCAAGCTAGGGAGGGTATGTGTGTGAATGCATAAGTGCAAGGTATGTACTCCTCCAACACAAATAAAATAAAAAGCATCACACAGAATAAAACGCTCCATGCTCAAGTGCCACATTCTCAAAAGAGCTGAAGATTTCCAGTCTACTTTATAAATACATTATAGCATCTACTTCAACACCAATCACAGGTTACCTTTAGGGAAAGGAAAGCCTTGGATGAATTATAGAGCAGCAAACATTTGTTTTCAAACTCTTCAATTTTCCATCAAAGGCAACATCAGTTCATAATGGAGCACTAATTAAAAGTTCTTATTTAACTGAACACAACTGAGCTGCCCAGAGCTACTGGCCTAATCCAATACAGACAGAAAGGAATGTAATTTTAATGTAGAATGATAAGCCATTAAACCTGAAAGAAACAAGGTATCAGCAAGAAGATAAGAACAAGAAGCTTTTCAGTCATGTGAGATAAAGGGGAGAAAATCATGATATGTGATTTTGAGTTTCATGATTCCTCTCTCTTGTCCACAACAGTGATTTATGACAAGCAGAGTATATTTTTGCGACTTTACCAGGATGCATTCAAGAATTTTCCACAGGCAAAGGTAAGGAAGAATGCTAACATCATTCTTACCTGGAAGTTTAGAAAGCATTTCTGTATCATGGAAAATTCTGAGCAGCAACACTAGGAGTCATTTAAGAATCAAGACATCTAAGGATGGAAATAGATGAATACATAGAGCAGAATTCAAACTAAACAGTGCTTCTGTTAATCTAAGTTGGAGGCTGGATGTGTAAAAAGAAAGAAACAAAAAAAAGTTATACTAAGACAATCAAAAAGTAGCATAGATGGTAATTTTATCATGAGTTGGCAAGGTCAAATCTGTTGAAGTAAGTACATTCCCTGTTATGGACAGCAATACTCTGGATTATAAAAAACAAACAAACAAAAACCACAGAAAAAGAGAGGATGGAATTAAATTACAAAACAAAAAAAGGAAGTACCTTTAAGATACAGATTCCTAGGCAGCAAGGTGTATCAACAACACCATCAACACTGGAACATTTGGTGGCCTTGTAAAACAAGCGGATTTAGAATTGTGCAGCTACTTCCACCTAAGACTAAGGGACGGGGAAAGGGGATGGGGAATGGAGAAAGGTTTACAGAGAAGCCATTCCATGACCATACCCCAGGACAGAAGAAGAAGTAGCAGGATAGTTCAGTAAATACCCATTCCTTTTGTCTTCAGGGGCAAGTTGGTAGACAGGTCTGAATAGAATTCAACTAACCCACCAAGCTCAACTTTCTCCAGGCCCCCCATTCCCTGGAGAAAAAAAAAAGGTTCTTAACTCGTTTCTTCCTAAAGTTTTATTTTAAACTTGGAGAAGAGATTGAGAGAAGGGAACTTCTCTGAGGTCACACATCGTTCTCCTTGCCAAGTCCAGACACTTGTGCATCAAGAGATGACCATTTCCAAAGCTTTTTAAGCACAACAGGAACTGAAAGGTTCTTATGAGACTACATCTATCCTATTGCACACAGCACATACCTCAAAGTGACGTGGTTGTTATTTTCAGTACTTTAGTAAATCATGTTGCCCAACATCCATGGGAGTGACCTGCTTACCTATATATACACATACATTTAAATTTGTGTGTGTGTGTGTGAAGAATGTGAGAATCAAAACCAAAAATTACTTTTGGACATAAAAAAAAAATCAACTTACAACGCATTAAAGGTAAAATACACAAAAAAATTTTATAAAACTTAATGAAAGCTAAAGGTAAATTTGAGACAGCAAAAAAAAAGCACAACCAACTTTTAAGCACAAACAAAAAAATACTTAAAAGATAATTGGGTATACAGTCCCAAGTCAAGAATGCATGGAGACAGACCTGTGGCAAAGACAAGTTGTTGACAGTTCAAGACAAAACGGATGCTTTAATCAATTTTGTATAAGGATAAAGGTAAATCCCTAAAAGTAAATAGAGGATGCATATCCTAAAATCCTAGATATCCTATGTGCCTTAAAAAGGGGAACAAAGTTGACTTCCAGCTAAAAGAGAAAAAATGAGTGCACTTATCAAAGACGTTTTGGTTACAGGCACAAGCCCTAGGATGAGCAGAAATTTACTGCAGTTAAACAATTTGCAAATAACCCATTGACCTCCTGCACAGAACAAAACAAAAACCCCTTGACCTCCTGCACAGAACAAAACAAAAAACTTAAATATCTTATTCTTTCTTCATACATACAAAAAGATTTTAATCAAATGGAATAAGAATACTTGTTTTAGAAAAGGAAAATTTTGCTTTTCCTCCCTTGTACTGGGAAGTCAGAATTTCTGAATAAAGCAGGAGCCTCTTCCTGCTGCTGCTGTTGGCCCTGTTAACACTCTAATTCTACATTTAGATAAAACCTATTTTCCAAAGGCTAACTTCTAACATACACAAGATTTTAATACAGGAAAGGATAAATAAGACGACTAATCAAGTAAAAGCTTAGAAAACTGACTTGGAGCAATGGAAAGACAAATACATATGGAAGATAAACAACTAATTTTCCACAAAGATCTTCTATAAAGTACTTTTATCCTTCATAAAACACTTTTGAGGAGTACTAATCTCCAGCTAGGCCCTGACACCCGTCTAAAAGTTATACATCATGATAAAGATGATACAGAGAGCTGGAGGCTCTTTTTCTCTTTATTTATGAGACAGTCATGCCCAGAGCTCCCAAACCCCCAGACAGAACTGTTCAGATACAACCACCTTTGTGGCAGGTATTTTAAACAAAATTCAGTTTGAGCAGAATGAAGAATTACGCTCTTCTTGTTAGCTGTTCCATCACCAAAATATGAAGGGCCTATCTGCCACCTATACTGAAAATGTGAAATAGAATACAAGGCATACTTCAGGTTGGAAGGGACCTCTGGAGATCATATATACAGTCCAACACCTCTACTGAAAGCAGGATCAACTACAGCAAGCTGCTCAGGACTGTGTCCCATCAGGTTTTGTATACCTCTGAAGATACGAACTCCACAGTGGTCCAGGGTTGCCTGTTCCAGCACTCAATCACCCTTACAGAGTGAAAAAGTTTTATATTTAAATGGAATTTCTTGTATTTCAGTTGTCTCCCGTTCTTCCACTGTACACCACCAAGAAGAAAGCCCAACTCCATCCTCGCTCCTCCCTGACAGATATTTATACATATTACTGAAATCCCCCACAGCCTTCCCTTCTCAGTGATAAAACCCCCAACTCTCTCAGCCTCTCCTTGTTTTGCAGATACCGCAATCACCTCTAATTGCTAAGCAGTATGCAACACAGGGAAAAACTGTCAGTGATACAGACTCCACTCCTAAATTACACAGCACAGAAGTTCATCACAGCTGGGAAGCCTGAAACTAGTCACATTCCATGCATATGGAATAGCACTACTAAATGACAAGTCATAAAAAACCCTTTGTACATGTGCAGGTATACATACACATGCCACTACACAGAAAGTAGACTTGACTCACCTTATAATAATGTTGCATTTACTTTTCTAACACCTGTAACAACTTCAACCTTGCACAAATTCAGCATATTTTGGGTATGTGTGAAATTGTTACTAAAAAAAGTCTCTAAGCCACTGAGAATATTTATATACAAGATGAGCCTCATCAAGTTAGGTTTCATCTGCACTTGTCTGATAAAACGATATTTAGTATGATTTCAAATCCTTCAAGTTACTATAACATAATTACTTCTTGATTCAAATTTGGGATGCATAGGACACAACTAAATGCACTAAAAATCTGTTCAAAATAAAAAAGCAGACATATGGAATAGTCCTGTCAGTTATTAGTATTTTGGAACTTGTTTGCAGCTTATATTGACCAGACTTGAAGCACAACAAATAATGGCATTAGAGCAACTTACATGCCTGGTTATAATCGCCATAATATCATAAAGGTTTTTAAGATAATTGTCTACAAAATATTCTATACAGAGCACAAAGCAGAAAATAATGTAGGCTATATTTTCAGAATGGAGTATTGTACACTCTCATTTCCTGCTCCAGGACAATAACCTCATCTCTTGAATTTCTCAAAACTCAGATGTCAAAATTAGACACAGTGAGACACTGGTAATTTCAGTGCTGCTGCGAGAAACATGACACGTAGGAAAGAGCTAGTAAGGATTTTGCAGTTATCAGCCTCATGATGTAGTAAAAAAACATTAAAACTAAGTAAAACTGAGGATGCCTTACTAAAGTAACATTGAAGGTAAAGTAAGGAGCAGATATTTCTAAAAAGAGGAAGCCACAATACTGGAGTGGCTGGAAAACAAATGGTACAGAAAGCTTACAGAACTGTACCTATATATCTCAATGAAAACAGTTAAGAGATTACTTGATTAGTGTTCATATCTACTTATGCTTTGGAAGTGAGGGGTGCAGCCCTATCCCAAAAGGAAGCAGTAGGATCCTCCAAGGGAAACTGTCATCTCCTCTCTGTAAACCAGTTCTCCCACTCTGAGGTATGGTACAAGCTTTACAGTTGCAATTGATAAAACAAAAACTCATCCAGAAGATGGAGGCAAAGAAGGACAAAGACTTAAAGCCAAGTTTATACTCATATTTCAACCTAACACATCTTTTCTGTTAAGGAAATATCTAACACAAAGAAATCAACAGGTTTTATATTAAATTTATCTCCTGATTTTTAGAAGTTGAGGTCATAATTCTCATTCATCCAGACAGGAAAGCAGTAACATAAAACCAAAAATAACATAAATGCTAAAACTTCCGAAGGCACAGCTCCTGAACAACTCATGACCTGATGGATATAAGCTACGTATTGGAGAATGGTAATGTTACTTGCAACATCATCAGTGAGGGCTTGGCAGAATTGCTGCTTTCTGCTCTTAAAAGCTATGATTTTATTTGCGCATTTCAAAAATCCATAATAAATTTTTATCTGCAACAGAAATGTCATTGGGCAATTGTTACCACAATACATAACAATCTTAAATAAGGGAAATTTAAATTTCACTCAAGACTGTCCATTACTATTCAGCTCCTAGAAGAGCTGTAGCCCCTTATGCAGATTCTAGGTTTGATATATTTCAACCAGTACAGCAAGAAACAGAACGAGATAACATCTAAACCATATTTTATGAAAAGAACATGGAATTACAAACAAATTCAAGAGATACTGCAAATAAGCACCAAAAGGGATAATGTACTGCCCTTAGACTTGAAGCCAAATCCTACTTCTGAGTGTTTTGAGAGCAGTTCTGAATGCCCTTTTCTCCACAAGTACTTATTGATTTCATTCTAACTTAGGTAACAGCTTAATAAGACTGGTTAAAGATTAAAGCACTCCAAGTCACAGAGTACACTAGTTTCTGCCAGGCTACAATACTGTGCAACATGAACCCTACTACATAACAATAGATTTAATCAATTCATTAGTACGGTGACCAAAATAATTAAAATACCACTAAATAACTAAGTTGGAATTTTTTTTAACTTCTCCTTTAAAAAAAAAATTACCTCTACACAAAAGATCCTAAGATCTAGTCCACATAACTTCATCTTCTCCGGAAAATGCTGAAAAACATTCAAATACGGAATGTGCCCTTCAACAACAAACCTGCATTAAAAAAATGAAGACCAAATCAAAATAATATATAGGATGACAAACCCATATGTTTATTCCAAAATCAATGTACAAATCAACTTCTGATTTGAAATAACATCAGTATTATGCTGCCTAAGCAATTCAGCCTGAAGTTACACACCCTGAAATGCTCCACAGAACAAAAACCAGTTCAATCATTTAACAGGCTTTTAAGTTCAAGCTCAGATGTGACTGACAAATGATAACGTTATGGCAGTTAAGCATACAATCAACAAGCTTACACGGAGTTTGTTCTGCACATTCTTCAATTTCTGCATTACTGGAACTGCTTTAAGCCTCCTTTGAATAGTGTGGAATGTTTTTTTTTTTGTTGTTTCAAAATTCTAAAGCTTTAAGTAAATTTTACTTTTAAAACACACACTTTCCACTGGAGGAGTTTGAATCAGGTAATGTGATAGGGAAGAAAATCACAGAATGGTGAGCAGATATATAGAACTGAAACCACACTGATTACATTTCTATGACGATACTTTTCAAAAATGTATTACTGAGGTATGAATAGAAATTGTTTTGTATACTAATAAATAAAAATAGTTTAATTTTTATTTGCACACAAATAACGCATCTTTGTTGTTAAACACTGGTTTTGGTAAGTGGTTGACAGTATTATTTGATATTTTTCTTGAATATATGCACATACACACACACACACACACACACACATATATATAAAACATGAGACTTAAAAGATACCAGTAAAAAGCCACCATCACACCAAACCCCTGCTCTTATCCAGCGTCTCAGCAGACATCCATAAGAGGACAAGCAAGCACTGAGCAAGCATAGAACCTCATAAGGCAACACACTCATTCCACACTAAGGCACATTGACAGTCTCCCATTGGCCTAGAGACAGAAATATGTTCCTGTCTCCTCTTCTCCAAACCAATCTTGTTAAAAGAGTACATTAAACCTGAATAAGTTAGCATTACAAACAGAGAAGACTCCATTCATTAAATATTAGGACTGAAAACAATTTTCTCCCCTGCTGATAAGTGTTATCCACACAGGACCTCTCTGATCTTGCTACATAGATTAGTCTTGGTCTACAAACATTTCGTGTCCCTTCTGAGCCCACAGCAATTCACAAGCTCACCTGCTACTTCCCAGTTCCATGCCCTCATCACTATTTGTTCCATGTTATGTAGCATGTATCTATTGAAGTTGACTAAAATTCTATTTAAAAGCTAGTTACTGCAGAGTTTACAGTTATAGCCTACTTTTTTTTAAGCAGTCTTATCTGAATTTTCAGTTTTATTGAAAAAAATGAGCTAAACCCAGGATTAAAACAAAAACTGTATTTCATGATCAAAGCTCTGGCTCAGAATAATTTATAATGATTTCTGAAAAATAACAGAAATATGAAAAATTATATTGCCCAATAGCTTTTGTTCCAAAGCTCTGCTTATTAGTCTCTTAAATGAAGAAGTAACAGGTGGTGCATAGTCCTTTCTAACCAAATTGTGTAATGATCATTTTGCTAATGAAATTTCAGTAGCTTTCCTCGATCAGCAGAAACAGCATCTCCCCACCCCAAGTGGAGATACGCGCTGGGCTCCCGCCAGGTTGTTCTTCAAACCCAGCCCCCATCACTGGTCCTCGCCCACCCACCTGACCTCCAGAGCAGCTGGCACATCAGTTCCTCAGCTCATTTCAGTCATCCACTACACTGCAAACATAAGCTTGAGGTATGGTTTCACAAAGTTGATTGAGTCACACTAAAAGCTCAGCATAACTAGCAGGACCTCCCTCCTTGTGATCCATCCACGAGCTGCTGTTGCTCATCCTCTTCCCTAAACCTAACTCACAACAGCAGGAGAAAACCACCCGTTACCCTATTGCCAGCAAGGGTTTCTTTCATCATCTAACAAACGGTGAGGAGGCTCACTCTACAAGTGAAACAGTTGGCAGAGGGAAGGGGGTGCATCACACAGGCAGGAGAAGAGAAAAAAGGGAAGCAGGACCTTCCCCTTCCAGCAACATTGATGCACTACCGGCTCAGCCAATGATAAGCTTCGGCTGACACACGTTAAGGCACAATCACACCATTAGCTGTCAGATCTGAAGGCCTGGAACCAAGACACGGAGAGCAGGAACCTCCTGAGCCAGCACAGCAGCAGCTGGAAGAGGACAATCAGGACCTTGTTTCGGGTGTGGTGTAGTGGTGATGCAGCCAAACCACCCTCACAGCTTGCTGCCTCAGAAATGGGAAATCCCACCCTCCCCTCAGTCCCCTGCCGCACACTCCTCCCTGCTGACAAAAGCACTTGTGTGACTTCTCAGAGGATCAGATTGGGAACTAGTCTCTTTCAGGGTTTCACTCCAACCAGACAGACCTCCAGACTCAAATGACTGCAGGAGCATTACTGCCAGCACAAGGCAGAAAGGGACAGCAGTGAAGCACACTAACCTGCACTAAAATGTCCAGTGAAACTTTTACAACATTAATCTTCTACAGATCTACTTCTTTCAACTAATAAACCAGAAACCGGATGAATGCTAGAACCCGTGGCAAGAGAAAGAACAAAAATGCTTATGCAAGACCACAGCAACAAAAACTTGGAGCAGCTTGAAGTGATGCTGGAACCACATCCTTACACTGCAAGAGACAAGCAGTGTCCACCAAAACATCTTTTTTAAAAAAAAAAACAAGGAGTTTTCACTAACTTAGCTGTACTAAGTCAGAGCACTGCAACTGTTTAAAAACAGTATTTTTTCTAGCTTGAAATTATTGTCTCCAGAAAAATAGAATGCTCTTTTCTCTCAGGTTAAAAGTTGTTTTTACACTCTAAAAATACAGCACAAATATCCTGTTATGAATATAATGTGCTGGTGGTTCAAGTTTTAACACTTAATCCAAAAGTCCAGATTTGGAATAGCACTTCAGAACAGTTTCTTCTGTCTGCTGTTCCTCCAAATCTTTCATTTAACAGACAGATGGTCACAACACCTGTAAGATTATATTCTATCAGAGAGGTGCTTGAAAACTCGACTGGCAGATACAGTACACGGTCCATGTTCTTTTAATTACAGCAGCAGCATATATTAATAATGCCCAAATATGAAAAAAATCCTCAGCATGCTACAAGGAAGTGATGCATCTGTTAAAGCCACAGTAATGCCACAAACTGATTATAAGTTTAGTCTTGCCAGCACAGCTAGGTACAACCTCATTTGAAAGGCATTATTTCTCAGAATCTCTGAAGTCTAGCATCCTGAAACTTTCTCCAAAACCCAACTATTTTATTATTTAGATGAATAATATACATCATATAGAATATTGTAAGACTATTCACAATGGAAAAGGATTTAATGTGTTGCATAGACTTGAGTAAAACGCTGTTAAAAGTGTTATTTTTAAACCAAAATGTTCCTGTCAGAGGAGGTAATTGTAGTGTTTTTCTGCTAAGTGTGTCGAGTAGCAAGGAGGAGTATATTTTTGGTGTTGTAAATCCTTTAAAAGCTGGCAGATTGCCTGATCATAGCACCTAAGCATGTATCACAAGGGAGGAGTGGTAGTCAGCTGACTTCAGGGTACAGAGAAAACCAAACTGAGGAAAAAACAAGGCAGAACTTTAAACAGAACTCTAATTCAGCTGGTTTAAATAAAACAATTTGCCTAGAAAGACTTAAAAGGTAATGCTGAATACTTAATGCTTTCTCTGCATGGTTTTCATCTTCAGTCTGTTGTTATTTTGATCTGTGTATCTTAATGCATGCAAAAATGAGAACATCGTCTGATTTTTTAAACTTGAATATTCAGAAGTTAGAAAACAAGTATTTTATGGTAGTTCATGCAATTTAAAATTCTTTCTCCTTCTTCATCAAACTTGTTGAAAGGCAAAGACCTTAAGGGTAGGGAGGGAAGCATGATAACGTAATTACAGTCTTATATAACTATCGTATCATGGTAAAACTTTGCAATACAAATAACATTCTTTTAAACTTCACTTTCTGTACTTAATCCAGTTCGTATGTTCACTGTACTTAAAGTTACTGAACTACTATGATTTACACAGTCTTACATACATAAATTGTATCTGATTAAATTATATCTTCTCATTCAAATAATCTTATTTAAATTTCCAATTATTAGTTTCAGATTATGCTTTTCTGTGCTATATTTGCTACTTGATTTTCTAAATATTTTTCCAACCCTTTTACTGCTTTCATGTTTTCCCTATATCCTTTCAAGAAAGTGTGCTCACTTTTAAGGATGTTAGTCCAAAGGATAGTCTCCAGATTTCGAATCATTTTCCAGGATCTTTTCTGCAGTCTCCAATTTTTAAAGTGCCAAATACAATAATTTACCATTCATATGCAAACAAAGCAATCTATCTTTCCTCTTGACAGCTGACTTCAAGAGCTGTTGTTCGGTTGGGTTTTCTTCCAACCACACCATTGTACTAAGACAGGAACATGTGAGGATGTCTTTGCCTGGTATGAGCCAACAGTGCTTCCAGAGACAGTTTCCAAGATAGAATAATCAAAGAATATATATTTAATTAATAATTTTTCTCTCCAAACAGGATGGGGTAACTAATAATTCTGTAGTGTGAACCAGCTGCTCTGTCCCAGAAATTGTTATTTACTACTTGGATTTTTGCTGTATACAAACATTATCAGACAGGTTTTACATTATTTATTTGCTAATCATTCACAGAAATACAGAGTACGTTATGGTAGTTCTGACTCATACAGAATTTCCTAAGGAAGACCATAACCAATAAAAATCTTGTTACTGAACACTACTTTTGAGTTCTACTATTTCTTAATCTACTCAAGAAATACTTCTGTATTGCAGGGTGCTAGTTTGAATTCGGAATACTATGGCATTTTACTGAAAATTTTACAAGCATCTTTTATGCAATAGCATATCCAGTTATGCAAATATGCAATGGTTTGTGCAATTCTCATCAATGAAGGCAACAGCCACCCCTAAAGTAAAGTCAAAGGGTTAAATTGTTTTTCATAGAAATTGATTATCTAGTAGTAACTGCTGTACTTCAAGACACTACAAACCTTCCCTTCCTGAAAGTACTTGCAAAAAGCATCCTTGAATACCCACCCTTCTTGGAAAGCTTGTACCAAGCTAGAAAAGTGCAGGTGGGAGGTGGCATGCCAGGGGAGAACAGCCACGATGGAACATCAGGCTCTGGGGAAAAAAACCCTTGCGTTCCTCACTCTTTCAGCAGTTCCATCAGTTATAAGCACCACAGGTGGGGGACAATGCACCTATTGCCTTGCCTTTTAACTCACAGGGTATATATTTGAAAAATAAAAATGAAAGCACTGTATTTTTAATCAGTTTTTCCTTTATTTTGTCTGAGATTTTCAATTTGATTTACCAAGGTATTTACTTGAGTATTTCTATTCCTTAAATTTTGGCCAAGGAATACTTTTTCACCATCTGTTTAGAAATACCCAATATTTCAACAGTTGTTAAAAAAGAGTAAAAGAATACAAAAGGTCTTCCAAAGAAAATCTAGGAATTCCTGAACTTACTTGGGCCCAATTTAAAATATTTATTGCCAACAAGAAGAGTTGATGAATTATTTTTCATTCCTGAAGTAAATAAGGAAAGTGTTCATGGCCTTGTTGTAGGGGGGAGAAAGGAAATGCATTGTCAGCAGTAGCCTGACAGTCTCCATTCAGCATCAAACCCTATTATTAGAACAATTTATTTCTACTATATTAAAAGGTATTATTCTGAACTCTGATAATTACAAAGATATGAAGACAAAATGAACTTCCTATACTAATTTCTGTGCCCAACTGCATTGCATGAAGTTACTTTGCTACTTTTCAGATCACTGTATACTGCTGGTATTGTTTGTATGATGACACTGATGTAAGCCCTGGAGAATGTTTACTCATTTAATTCTGACATGCTGACAACAGCAAATATCACAGAAGTGTGGCCATACACATCTCCAGCAAACCTTAAGAAATTTTGAAGGAGAAGAATAAAAAGCTTCTCTAACTTCAAAACTTTCTTCCTTACAGGTCTGTGAAATTCATTGCAATCAACAGAAAACATCCTCCAACAGCAGCTGCACAAATGGTTATGACAAAGGAAAGATAAAACAACTAAATAAAGAAAACTTCTCACTATTACTGAGCAAATTAGTAAGAGGACAATAGTACAGATCTAATTTTTTTTAAATTATTATTTATAAAAGCAACAATTCTTTACTAGACACTATTCATACCTTAAGAGCTCAGACAATGTAATTGGTTCTCTCAACCAGAGTAATGCCATGTAACAAAATGAAAGGGTCATTGGCATCGTCATCCTCAGTTTCTCCTTTTGGTTCTTCATTAAATACAAGCTGCCATCGACCGATCCAGAGTACACAGAGGTGCTATCTTGGGTTTATGTTAAAAACAAAAAAGAAAAAAAGCAATTGATATAACAGACACATGAACCATGGTGTACAAAAAACAAGATAAAGGAACATACAAGGAGCCTTGTTCAGCACCTAGTAACATTTTGAAATAATTACTTTGAGTTTTTTGCTTGTTTGTGTACTTTTCCACAAAACAGTTTAACCCTAATTTATTCATCTACCACAATATGAGATGAGAACCTGTTTCATAAAGTGCTATTCCACTTGACTAGGACATTAACTGCTATACAACATATAACTGACAGTACTTATGAGCCGGAAATATTGTTTTCCATTTGAGAGATAAGGGAACTGTGAGGAAACAAGGGAAAATTTGACGTACTTAAATCAATGACTCAGAGTTGGGGATTAAAACACAGTTTTAAACTTCAACACAGGCAGGACTTTAATGAAAAAGTCATTTACTTTGCAGAAATTTTACTGATGTTAAAAGTCTGCCCATAATCCATCTGTCCTATAACCTCTAACTGGGGAAACACAGGTATTCTTTTAAAAAATGTATATAAATTCAATGTCAAAGAAACAAGTTTAGAACAAAAATGTAGGAAATGGTAAAGAGGGTGGGAAAAAACCCCAAATAAATAAACATTCAGATCTCCCTACTTCCTTACTGAGATAAATCACTAAAAACTAAGAGAAACAGCGAAGAGAAAATTTAATTTAGTAGAGTGATTTATGAGTTTGGAACCTTTTCAGCAGTGAAACCTGGGAGTTCAGGAGAGGACCAAAAAAAAAAAAAAAAGCCTGTAAGCCTCTCTTCCCTACATCACGGCCCAGCCAGGATGAAGGAAAATGCATTTAAAGCACACCAGCACAGAATGTCAGCACTGACTGCAGAGATTTCTCTCACTGCATTTCCCCACAAACTGTTCACCTGCTCAGACAGGAACGGTGAGAGCTGGATCCACAGCTCCCCAGCTGGGAGCTGCAGGGCCAGGGCAAACAGCCGGCTGAAAACAGCTTGACCCTTCCGAGAGCCTGGCGGCTCCGCGGGCAGGCGACAGCCACACCTGCGAGGTGGCAGGGTCAGCGGGCCAGGTCCAGCACAGTGCCCGCGGGATGGGGACACCGCACACAGCGCTTCCAGGGCCGGGCTGCGATGCCACCTACCGGCCCCGGAGCCGGCGCTGCGGGCACGGCACAGCCCCGGCACAGGCTCACAGAGCTGCCCCAACTCCCGTGCAGAGCAGAGCATCCCTTCACGCACAGGTGCGTCAGGGAACAAAGGCAGGAACATCGGTTTAATCCCTGGAGTCAACTGCTTCACCTTTCACATGGATACCTGTGCTTAAAGGCACCTTCGTGACTGGAGCTTCATTGTTAACTTCACATTCAACTCAATTTAAAATAATCCTCATTATATTTGTGGCCCTTAATGATGGCACACAATTTCCTTTTATTTCTTCCAGCTTATGCAAGGCATGACAACACAGAGTTACATGCAGGTAATAATTTACGAGTTTTATAGGCTTCTCTAGCAGTATCTCAGTGCTATACTCAGTGGAATTTGCTATTAAGCCTACGCAAAAATAACAAAAAAAATGTCTGCCGTCTGGACAAGCCTCTTAGGGAAAGAAGGGTGTTGAGGTTTCTAGTCTGTAGCAATAACAGCTCAGCAAAAACTACACAGAAGAAACAACTTACGACTCTTCACAAGAGTTTACAATAGACTAGAAGACACTTACTATTACTTATGTTAAATTTCAATAGAAAAAACTAATTCTATGTTTGTCTGATTTCACCAAAATTTACTTTTAGTATCACTGAACTCTTAATTAATTTCAAGCTATTTTAGTGAAATTGATGACTACTGGAAACTGAACTCAATCTCTGAAACAACCAACCAAGACAATAAATTATGGCCTACTTAGGACTACCTTGCTGTTCTAAAACTCTAAGGAACAGACCTATGAAAGGCACAAGTACCGAGGAAGAAAGGAGTTCCTCTAGACATCCAAAAGGGGAAGAAAATTCAAGGGAATACTTTTACTAGAAATTCTTCACTGAATTCTTTCCTTTTCATATTATATTTGTATAACACCCAAGATTCTACATGCACGAACATACAGTGATTTTTCTTTAGCTCAAAATCCTGTCATTTTAATGTATAAGGATGAAAGGTTCTAGCATAATACTCACAAAAATTTGCGTCACCATTTTTATACCTTTCCCCCCCCTCCCTAATTCTGTCCGGAGTTTTAAACATGCATTTATTTTTCTAATTGCTGCTGATCAAATTTCCCACTCTATTACCACTTCTGGACTTTACATAATAAAGAGAAAAGCTTGAAAAAACAAGATTGCATTTTTCTGAGGGAAGACAGGCAATATCACAGAAGAACAGAAACATGATATAAAGAGGACAGTACATAACAGGGGAGTAAGAAACACTGAGCCAGATAAAGAAGGAAAAATCAAGCAAAGAATAAAGCAAGAAAGAAAACCATCAAAAGTTCAAAACACACGCAAAAGCTTTCAAACGTGCCTTGAAATGCATTTCTGGTGTTAGGCATTGCAGCATTGTCTGGCATTACACTTGGCCAGCAGAACCTAACACTCCCAATTTTCTACAACATCTTAATTAAAAACTTCAGCATTCTGTACATATTTTCCAGGTGCCATTGTGAGCAGAAAAGAGAAACTGACAGAACACTAAAATATGATTTTGCACAGAAGGGGTCATCGGGAAAGCACTAAAAAAACTGTGGAGACAAAAGATACGGAAGTACCAAAATAATGTAAAGAAATAAATTAAAAAGCTAAATATATCTATGGGATAGAAAAAAAATACACCCCCCTAAAGAACAAACTCATGTTTTTTAACATCAAAGTCATGATGGACAGCTCTGCTATTGGTAAAATAAATGCTTATTCTTCAAAGCTGCTGTGTTTGTGAACATCTAGCTTTGCAGATATAACAGTAATTTTTTCCCACTTCAAACAGGAGGCATGGAGCAAACTTGCTATAAAACAGAACTTCCTCCTGCATTTCCCATTGTATTTCCAGGTCCTGTTCAACTTTTATCTCCTTGGGTGGGGGTTGGGGGAGGAAGTCTTCTATTTCTGGTAGAATATAAAGTAGTACAGTGTCAAACAAGACTGAAAACTTTACACCTTCCAACCAGTTCCTCCAATTCACTGTACACAAATACACTTTAAATCTATTTATATTTAAAAACTACAAAAAACTGGTTTTCAGATAGTTCAGTTCACTACTCCTACCTGAGACCTTGCTCACTGATGAGGCAAAGCTGCAGTCAGTCTGCAGATCCCCCTCACTTTCAGAGAGAGACAGCAAGTGCAGAAGGCTGGGTCTCTCTGGATCACTGTCCACATCAGTACTGCTCTCACATACCTGGGGTTTGTAAATAAACGCTTGTATTAGCTACTCTTAGTTACTGTTTCAATCTTAACAAACCACATAAAGCATGACAGATGCAAAATCAACAGTAAAAGTTAAAACCCAAACTGTTCTCATTTTTACTCCATGAATCACCAGTAAGTGGAAAAAAACCCAACCAAAAACAACAAAAAAAGTATTTTTAGAAGATTTCTCAAGATTAAAAAACTTCTAGTGACTACACTTTAATCTGCTACAATCACCAGAAAGTTGGCAATACGCAGAATCAAAGCTTGATCAAATGAGTAACTCCAAGCAAGCAGGCAGGACAAGGATGGTAGCTGATGATACATTTTGCATTGTGATTTCTATTTACTGATTATTTATGTCAAGACAAAGCAATATTTTTAAATAAGCGGTTTCAAACACTGACAGAAATATTCATCTCTTGAAATAGGTAAAAAACTCCAAAACCCAAAAAAATGGACATGTGCAAGCCTGTTTATATGATCTCCTTCTTAATGAAATGACATTACCACCAGCAAGATATGTAGCCTAAACACAGAAGAATTCTGTTGTTGCATTTAAAAAGATACCAAACATCTCATGGGATTTGAGCTTTCACTTACTGATAATGCTTTGACAGTTTCCCCAGCTGGTCTCTTGCAATATGCCTGTTTGCTCTTCTGAAGGTAACACCTCCAAAAATTGCACAGAATTTCATCCTGATAAACATAAATGGATGGTAATTAGATCAATGTTTACAAGATCATTAATTGCTGAGAGAACAGAGCATAATTTCTAACTCAGGAATCTGAATAATAGCCCATCTCTAACTTTATTAACTGTGATTTACAGAATATGTTTTAAAATTACCAGAGAAACAAATTTTGATTTCATATGCTCAATGTTTTTAAATAGGGACTTGTGTAACTCACTTTAAAAATTAAAATCTTTTAAAATACCAACTTCTGTAACATACACACACAGAGTGTGCAACTCACAATGACATCCACATACCTTCATTTGCGGACATACTCCTAATGCTTCTAAAGCTTCTGCTTGTTTCTTAAGTACCAGCTGAAAGCCTTCACAAATATACCATTCACAGCCTGCATCTAAGGGAAAAAAGGTGGGCTATGTTTGTTTGTACTATTTGGGTTTCTTTAACCTTATGCACAGTTGTCTCCACATCTCTATTTAATAATTTCAGATCCTAGTGCATAAACCAGCTATACTGAACACTCCATTAACCTCCATTTATTCACAGCCTTAAAGAAGAAGAAAAGCTACTGAACATGAACTTCACGCATTTCCCAAGAATAATATAATTCATTTTAACGTCTAGTGTGGCATTTGCAATTGAGTGGAGCACTGTTAAATTACTAGTTTAAAAATAACTGAGAACATGCCATTAAAAAATGAAATATGAACATTTCTTTCCCACCCTTTTGACACAGAAAGCTGGAACATTACAGTAGTGAGTCAGGCAAAAAACAACCAACACCACCATGTGCTTCACCATTCTCTCACACAGAATCATACACGGTTAAATAAAAGAATATCCCAAGCTTCTAGCAAATCCTAGCACAACATAAATTTCAGAGGGAGTGGGCCTGCTCCGATCTATTCACTGTTTCTTCAGGCTGCATTACATTTACTTTTTACCCGTACCTGTCTAAAGTTATTACTAACCTTTTCTACAGGCTTTTGGTTTTAAAAAGTTTCTCTGCATTTCTCAACTCTCTTTTCATTCTGTCCACACCTGTTCTTCACTATTTTTGTTCCGAAACGTACCTTGCATCTCACCATCTTAGAAGTTATCTGCCCAAAGCTTCTGCCCTGCTTTAATGATGTGGCCTTAACTGCTAACCACTGAACTAGCAGATACAGCTTACTCCTATAAATTCATGGAATACAGTGTAACATGACTGCACCCACGGAAGGACTGTGTGAAGAGAAGGATTTCTTTCTTAAGAAGCCCAGGTGTTGGCTAATGGCCTTCCCAACAGGAGAAATAAAAAGCTTGAGTGATACAATGCCCAGACTTTAGAAGCAATATAGGATAAGGGAAAGTGGAGGGGTCCTTTTCACACCTCTCTTCACTTCCACACAATTGTTCTTTTCAAAGGAATGTAGCAATCCACTGCCTCTGCAGCAGAGCAAAAGTAGATGAGCACATCGGAGACACAGACAACCCCTCGCTTTATTTGGCCTTTTAATGCACTTTTGTTTTCTGAAAGTGGCCACAATGGTAAGACATGTATCCAGCCACCACAGAATACATACACAGCTCTAGCAGCAGCTTTACCACTACATCCTTATGGCACAGATCTGCATACATAATGACCACTATTCTTCTGAATATTCATGAAATTAAAAGTAAAAAAGTGACTCTGGGTGAAAGATGCAGTGTTGGTTCAGCTATTGGAACTGCATGAAACCTCTTCTGTGCAGTTTGTGAGTAGGTTGCAGGGCCAAGTGCCTGTAACACAAGCCAGACTGACCCTAAGAGCTGGACCACCATCACATCTCACTTGCCGAGACAACTTCTCTGGTTTTGTGATAGCCATCATAGGGAAGGAACAAAGGATCACCACATCTGAATGCATGCCACCAGTAGATTCAGTGAGTATTTGTTTCCACAAATCAAAGTAGCAGTAAGTAACTCATAGCTCTATTCAATCAAAAAAACCCCACCACTGGGCTCACAGAGGTCACCCGTGGCTTAGGAAGTCACCAAATGGGATCTATGAAGGTTGTGACAGCATCAAGGAGGTGCATTTGTTTCCACTCCTACAGTCTTTCCTATCTATTCACTTTTGGTCTCCATCAAACACATAAAAGCCTAGGTGAACCCTGGCTGAACAGCCACTCTTTTGTAAAATACAGATAGAAATTCATACATACCATTTTTTTCCTGCTTTCTTAAACCTTTGGAGATTGTCTGGACTCTTGAATTAGTAATAAAATCAGTGTTTACAACTTCTCTAGTTCTCTGCAAAACAGGAATAAATCTTAGCAAGAAAAAGAGCCAGACCTAACCTGCACAGATTGCCCCACTATAAAACACAATGGAGGAACTTACACAAATTTCCTAAACTAAAGGGAGATGGGACATTCTGAACTTTTCGTTCCGACATTTCAAAAATAGATAATTACTATCATGGACACACAGCTGACATGCATCAGGGTTTGCCTACACTGGGACTGCACAAAACACAAAACACAGCAACACCCAGGCGATGCTTTTAAGGTATCTAGAGAACACACTGACACTATAGCTACAGCAACACAGCAGGCTAAGATGGCTCATTCTAAATTTTGTGATTTGAAGGAACATTAGTTTTAAACAGTGTCAAGTAAAGCAAGAAAAAGGAAGAATAAAAATACTGCCTTCAATGCTAAAGAGAAAAATCTATCATTTTCTTAATATAAAGTCAATAAGGAATCAAAATAAACCTTTTCCAAGGCAGTAACTCATATTTTTACCTCAGTAACGTTGTGGCATGATCTACAATAAAATCTGCCTCCATCAGTGAGACCCCAGTTCACTTCTGAACACTGAGCACAGCGCTCATTAAAATCTCTCTGAAAGGAAGAAAAAACAGCAGACTTTCACAATTGCTCAAGTAAAACAAATGGCATTATTACTAGGCTACTACACAGCTTCTGAGATTATTTATACAGGAGAGTATTTACACCCTTTGCGTTAGCCCTGGTTGGTAACAAGTGATCATCGCATTTGCCATCAGCCACGGGTAACTCTGAACACGTAATTGTAGCTAGCAAGGGGAATGGTGATCCACGCCTCGCACACACGCCTCGCACACTTTTTTTTTTTTTTTTTAAAAAGCCAGCCATCCGAAATGAAAGAGGAGACAAAAACTGGAGGGGGAGGCGAAAGAAAAAATAAATTTCTAGAACGGCAAAGAAACACACGCAGTGGGAAAAAGCCCGCACGAGCCGGTGCTTCCCGGAGAAACCGGAGGGGGAAAGAGAAGAGGGAAACCGACAGATTAAAACAAAGTGGATTCCAGACACGCCCACGTGCGTGCTGAGGACGGGCAGCTCCGCCGGGCCCGGCTGGGGGGCGGCCGGCGGCACATCCCCGGCCGAGATCGNAGCGAACCCCATCGGCCCCACCGTGTCCTCCTCGTCCATGGCGGCCGCGCCCGGGGCCGCACCATGGCAACCGCGCCGGGCGGCACCGCGGCCCGCCTGGAAACCGCGGCCCCGGCGATTGCGTTCCGGGCCGCCGCGGGGCCCCGAGGACACAGCGTGGCAGCGAGGGGACGCGGGCGTTTCGGGGGGTTATTGGGTCCTTCACTGAGGGGACGTAGATACAGGTGTTAGACATTAGATAGGAGGGAGAAGTTCTTTACTGTGAGGGTGGTGAGACACTGCAGCAGGTTGTTCAGGGAGGTTGCAGATGCCACATCTTTGGAAATGTTCAAGGCCGGGTTGGATGGGGCCCTGGGCAACCTGTTGTAGTGGGAGGTGTCTCTGCCCATGGCAGGGCGGACTGGGGCTCGGTGATCTTTAAGGTCCCTTCCAACGCCTTAAAATTCTATGCTTCTATGACTTCTGTGCTTCACCCGTGGAGCGGACATGGCAGGTTAAAGGGAATGTGGGATGTCCCAGGAACTGGAGGGTACATTTCATCACAGAATCACAAAATCAGTTGGGTTGGAAAAGACCTCTGGAGATCATCGAGTCCACCACCATGTCAACCAGACCACGGCACTCAGTGCCACGTCCAGGCTTTCCTTAATCACCGCCAGGGATGGTGACTCTGCTGCTTCCTTGGGCAGCCCGTTCCAATGCCTAATCACCACTTCTGTGAATAAATTCTTCCTGATGTCCAACCTAAATCTCCCCTGGCACATTTTAGGACTATAACTACATGTGCAGCTTAACACTAAGATTATGTGTGCCCTCCGAGCCTCAGCCCATCGCCATCCTCTGCCCAGACTCCTGCATCCCCATCCTCGCTTCACCTCGGTGGCCCCGGCTGGTGACCACCAGGGCTGTGCCAAGGCTGTGGGAAGGGGGCTGCTGCTGCCTGTACGGAAGGAGACCACAAGAACTCATTTAATTATGTAAAAGTGTTTGGAGATCCTTGAATGAGGGAAACTACGATCTGAAACCCACTTTCAATTAAAAAACAACACCCAAACCTCCACATCTTGATGTAGGTCTCTAATTTCTTGCATGCTAATAATAATGTTTAAAGATGTCTAAACACCAAGATCTGTTATTGCAGTGAATTTGCCCACAAAATTGGAGAACAGGTTTAGGCCCTTAAAAAAAAAAAAAGGTCCACTGAGTGAAAGCATGGGAAAAAATTAAAGCTAAAATATACATAGAAAGAGGTGAGGCTGCCTTGACAGCTGTGGTTACATTGATGTTGGAGGATATGTACAGAGCTAGAGGGGAACTGTTTATGTTCAAGAAAAAAGTTATTACTCATACCAACTGTGATCTTTTTTCAGTGTGGGCTGAACATTTGTAACACCCATTAAAGAGAATTACACATGTAATTCCTGCCATTTTAAAAAGGTGATTGTCAACCTCACAGAAATGTAGCTAGTACTTTGATGAAACAGATCCTACTTGTGATTTAATTTCCATATTTTTTGTTTGTGGAAGTACTGTTCTGGGAAAGCAAGGCCATTTTGTGTGACAGAGAGGGTCTGATCTTTTTCTAATGTATTTCCAAGATTAAATACTACCTTGAAAAAAACATCAGGACATCTGTACCTGTGATAAGAAAGGAAGAGGCGTGTTCCAATGCAGAAGATAAGGCAATGCTTCTGCTGAGAGCAGTGTTCATGTGTGACTCGACACTGTGAGCAGGCAGTGGGCCTGCTCAGTGGATTTAACTAAACTGAAGAATTTGTTTAAATTGAGTGTGGGCCTGCTCAGTGGATTTAACTAAACTGAAGAATTTTTTTAAATTAAGTGTGGAACTCACTGCTTCGATGAGGCAGGACCTCGGAGTTAGGTCTTCTGTTTTCTAATTACAGCTGGTCAGTAAAATATTAAAGGAAGTATAATAACAGGACTGCCATTTTGTCAAAACCTGGACACTTCATATTCAATGGCAGTAGTTGAAGATAAGCAAGGAAAGAAGACAGATGTGGGGGACTGCACAGGGAACTGTGTTGGTGTAATTGTGGCCATACTGGTGCAACATGCCAGTAAAGTTTTTGAACAGGAAAGCCCTTACTCTCTGCTGCTGGACAGCCCACACTGCTTTTCTGAGCTGCGTTTTCCATGCAGGTGAAATAGATGTGAAAAGGCACCAAATTTTGTAAAGGAACTCATATAAAGACTGATGCTGATATTGCCAGTTTCTTATTAGTGTCTCTTGGCCCTCTATAAATGCAAAGCTTCTGTTGGTATTTCTGAAGTCCATCAACTAATTAGTGCAGACTACTAATCTGGTAGAAAAAAATAGGAATATAGTAGGGTTAGCAAGTCTTATATCTATTTCTTAAATATTTTTTGAAATGACATGTATAAAACCGGTTTTTCAGCATATAAAATTATGTGTAACCTTTGTCCCTAATTACAAGTTACCCAAGCATACTGATAGGGGTATGATAATTTCAAAGCCAGGAGACAGACTGTCTTCCTGCTTTGGCTTACTTTTCTAATTAAGATCATTATGCATAGTAGTCAGATTGATTCAAGGCTTAGATAAATAATATGTCCTGTTGTTTCCATAGATATGAATTTTTAATGAACTGAGTTCCATTGCTGATATCACATTTCTGGTTCTTGACTGCAGACTTTCTGCATGTGAAAATGTGAAAAATACCTATCAGACTGAAAGACGTGTCCCTTGGCCTATCCTTTGGGTTATTGCTCATGAGATTGTGCTGGCTCCAGGATACAAACTTCTGTAGCAGAGATTCTCCCCAGAGTCTTTACCCAGTCAGACACCTACTGCAATGAGTTAGAGCAGAACAGCAACCTCAGCTGCTCTGAAGATTGTGCACATAAAGACAGGGCACATCTACCAGATTCAAGTTTATAGAAAATGCACATAGTTATTAGCACCCAAGATTTCATCTTTGCACCATCTCTCCATGGATAATGCATGTTTAAAGGCAGACAGAAAACAAAAGAGAAATTAGGAGAACAAGAAGCAGATGGCTTCACTCTAAGTGATCTTTAGAGACCACACTGTAGAAAGGGTCGGGGGGAGAAGCTGGGCCAGCAGAGGTGCAGTGGAGGCAAAAGTGCAGCAAGTTGTGCAAGGACAAAGGTGGGAACAGCAGCAAGGCGTAGGGGTTACAGCAAGCTCTTCAGGGAAGGATAACCAGGGAGGGGCTGAGCTCAGCAGAGCTTTGAAGGAAGCGACAAGAAGAATGAATTTAACGTTACAGCTCAGACACACCCAGCATTGCCTTGCGATAGTGTTTGTTATACGCTTCAGCTCTCGAATTTTATAAGTTAAATAAATTTCTATCCCTGTTGTGGAAAACCCGAAAGTATGACCTCAAACATACAAATCAACAGAGAGCAAATCATCTTTTTTCCCGAAGTTTACTCAGGTTTTCGTAACATTTTCCTAGGATGTAAGCAACAGGAATTTGAATTTTTGGCTACCAAAAGCAGCAATATTGTACCCAGGAGGGAGGCCAAACTGATCCAGTCTTACACACTAAGTTTGGGGTTCACAGCATCAGCCTTTGCTTTGCACATGTGCTGCAGCCCAGCCCATCTCACACAGTTACACTGCAGTGCCACAGTCCCGCCCCAGTTTCACCTGTGGCTCTCCATGCCACAGAGAGCTGGTAATCAGCTGTATGGTCACCCAGCCAGGGGGTTTGGAGACACAGACCTCAGGGCAGGACCTCACGTTCAGATGAGGTGCTCTAGGAGGTAAAACTCTTTGGGAGGCCATGTGGCCTCCACTTTGGCTAGCACGTGGCCAGCCATAAAGTGATTTGGGAGGTCTGCCTGGGGATGCTGAAGGTCTGGCTGGAGTCAAGTATATACCTCATTGTGTGTCCTGGCCTTCAAAGGCAAGATCTCTTTCCTGAGGAGCACCACACTGCCATCCTGCTGTCCACACTATCAGAGAGAGATAGCATCCCTCAGTACCTGGTGACTATGTTAACCTGATCCTACAGAAGTATGGAGTAGGGGAAGGACACTTCTGGAAGAGAAGCCACGAAGGAACAGAGTAGGCAGTGAGCATTTGAATGTCCCATTTCACACAGGCATGTATAATGCCTTTATTTTCTTGTTTTTCACATTTTATTGAGCAGTTGACATAAAACTTTCCTTCAAATCGTAATACTTGAATAGTGTCAGACTTTGTCTATTTTCAGCTTTACTGAAGGAAAAATGTGCCACATACTAAAGAGGATCTTGGGTTCCGCTGTAGGATTGTGCATCCATAGAGCCATGATGATTGTTCTCACGATTATTCTCAGATATGTTTAATCCACAAAAGCAGTGGTATTTTTAAAGGAATCGAGAGCCACCTTGTGGAGCTGGGATTCACAAAGGGGTTCCAAATAATACTGTTGGGAACAGCTACTCACTGCTAGAAATTCAGTTCCAGTGTGATCGTGGAGATTGTCAGTCTGGGAAACATGTACCATGCATGTCTGTGCGTATTCACTGCACAGCCCATCACACAGCTCCTCTGCTGACTAAGACTGGGTAGCAAAGAAATGTATTTGTGGGCAGTGGCAGGCAGGAATGTAAAACTGTCAGAAAAATGCAGAAAGCAGCAGAATCAGGGAAGCAAAGTAACGTACTCATTATGACCTACACAGCCTTGGTGTGTGTGGGGTGTTGCTCACAGGGTGTTTTTCACCATATAATAATTAAACCCTCAAAAATGCTGGTAAGTTTTAGAATCATTATGTGTAGATTTCTGTCACAGGCTTATTTTCTTCTTCAGTCATTCATTAACATAGAGAACTAGGATTGCCAGAGCTCAAATACTCCATAACCAGAGAAATAGCAGAAATGTGATCATTTGTGTGAGACTTGTTTCTTCACAGAAGTAAAGAGTAGTCTTTACTTCTCACTCTCTGAGATTGCAGCAGTGACTATGAAATGTTTCGTTTACCATGTCTCTCCCATTGTTTCTCGTGATGGACTCTGAGCTGCTTGTCAGTACCAAATGTGGATACCAGCACACAATCTTGCCAAAGAAAAATGTATTTGCTTTTTTTCAAATCTTCTTGGTCTTCTGCAAGACCTTTGTGCTGCAGTGAGTTTATCCTTAGCACATTAGATGATACCTTAAAAATGTATTTTATATAAGGACAAATTTTAAAAAGTCTCTCTAAGTAGAAGACCTTAAAAATCTGGAGAAACTCAAAACAAAACAAAACAAAACCAAAAGCAACAAAAATTTAAAAAAAAAAGAAAAAAGAAAAAAAAAAGGAAAAAAAAGAGGACTGTGATACTCAAGTCATTCTCCAGGTGCTAGAGCAGCCAGTGCTGAGGTAAATGGTTGGTAGTCCACTGATAATCAGTCTGGTTACTGAATCATGATACGACTGAGTCCAGTGCAGTCCTATGTGCTTTTACCCACCTTCTGCTTAGTGAATTTTAAGTTCCAGAAGCTTTTAGAATTAATTATACACTAGCAGAGCTCAAAGTTAAGTTAAATTTTAGAGTAGATAACACTTTCAAAATCTGTGTTAGCCAAACAGTCACTAATATCCCAAAGCATGGTACAAAGCAAGTAGAACGTGAAAGCAGCCTGAGAAGTCATTCTTTTTAGACCAAGTCTTAACAGACAAACCCACCATATCCTTTATGCTTAATAGAGTTCAGTTTTCCTCTTTGTTCAAATGTTGTTTTGGTAAACAGGAGATATCTATGGGTATCATTAATGGTTGCTTCAGACAGGATTAATTTTTTCCCCAGTAATTTAAATGTAACCACTTATAAGATGACATGTGGTAGTAGGAGAAAATTCATAAAGAGACACCATGAGGCTATGGCAAGGAGTCAACAACTTCTGGTTTCAAAAATATGGAAATCTCAAAAAAAATCTGCGCCTTTTCCTGTCGTGTTTCATTCCATCATGCTTCCAAGAGGCCATGGTACATGGATGCATAGAGCACTGGGAGCAGGTTTTCAGTGTTTGTTCCAAAAAGCCCATGACAGATGATACCACATTATAATAAGTAGAGGTGAAGGAGAGCCAAACATAGAAGAAATAGAAATAAGTAGAATGCAGTCCCCTATTTTCAGAATGTTCCCAAGCTTTTGTCTCAAGTCTGCACTTTTCAAGTGGTCTCTGTCAAGAAAGGAACATAGCAGCATTCAGGAGAATCCAGAAGAACCAGTAGGATCACCCCAGCCAGGGTGCTGTACTCTTCAAAACCAACACGCGTGTTCAAGGTTACAAAAGAAGTTTGATAAATGCTGTTCTAAACTGGACATGGTCCTGGCAAAGTGAATTTTCTGTGAAGAAAATTATACCAGGAATAGTATTTAATATACCCTTAAAATAAAGAATAGAATATTGTTTCTGAATTTCTATTCCCCACCCACAGTACACAACTTTTATGATAGTTTTTATTGTAAATACATATGCAGGATCGTGGAGTTTAAGAGCAGAGTTTAGAAGGATAGATTTTCAGTTCTAACTACAACATTTTAAAAAATTGCAATTAAATTTATAGGACCCCCTGCAATTCATGAACTATTTTTAAAGGGTAGGCTATAAAACGTAGTAGTGGGTGCTATTAATAAAAATGAAAATATAGTGACGTTGAGGCATAGCTCTGCTTTGATTTACAGTCTCATTTCCCCAATGGCTTTTGCCCTCTATTTCTCACCATCTGTTTTTCTGTCCCTTTCTTTCTGAAGAAAGAAAAGGTCACCATCCCTATTCAAAACTTGATTAAGCCTGTAAGTTACAGCATGCTATGGGACCTAGAACATATTGTGCCTCAGCAAGGCTCAGTGCTGCTTTGAGCTCACCTGTGCATTGGGATGTTTGTGGTGGTGGCGTTAGTAAATAGACTTTAATGAAAAAGGGACAGAGCTGTGACAGTTCTTTTTTTCACCACTACCTAATATATTTAAAAGAACTTATTTCTGTAGGTACACAGAAAGGTCACAGAGGAAATCTTTGCTTCTGCAATGATGAATCATAAAATCGTAGAAACACAGAATGGTTTGGGTTGGAAGAGACCTTAAAGGTCATCCAGTTCCAACACCCCCTGCCATGGGCGGGGACACCTTTCACTAGGTCAGGTTGCTCACAACCCCATCCACCTGGCCTTGAACATTTCTAGGGATGGGGCATCCACAGCTTCTTTGGGCGACCTGTGCTAGTGTCTCAACACCCTCACAAGAAAGAATTTCTTCCTAGTTTCTAATCTAAACCTATTTCTGCACATCTTTATTCTAGTTATTAATTATACGATGGGGACATCAAAAGTGCAGAAAGTCAGGATGCACCTGAAACTCTGTGAGGACCTGTTAGAGTACAGCAAATTGTGTTTAAGCCCTGTTTTATCAGTACAGTTCTAGCAAATTTTTAGCTTAAGAGGGTACATTTCACGGTGACAAAGGGATCATGCATTATAATTAGGAGAAAAGTGCTGAAGCCAAATTTTAAGAGCTTTTGTGCAATGAGGATGAGAAGAAGAAAGCTAGGGATGAGTCATGCTATTGTCAGCTTTTTATGTTTCATCCTAAAACTTAATAGTTTTTAAACAGTGTAGTTTCTACTTGAGGACTGTAATTTAATTATGATTGAAAGTTGTCCATCTGGTGGCCTTTTAATGCTATTAAAAGTACTGATTGTGTTCCTGCACTGGTTGTTTTTCTGTATTTGATCATAAAGCTGTTTGTCTCTTCATTAAAATATAAGCTTCAGGATCCCACCCAAAACTTGTTAAAAGACAGTGGAAATTTTCTCACCCGTTTCTCACCAGGACATGACATTTTGATCACGTTGTCTTGGACACTGACCTGGGCTAGGTGTACAAATGCGTACTGCAGCAATTATCACTGAAGATTGTATTTAGCCTTAGCTCACCCTTGGGAAACAGAAGTATCACTGTCACCACTTGCAGATGGATCTGTAGATCTGCACACCACGGCTTGTCTTAGTCAGATCAATGCATAATCCTGGAGCACGTTATTCTGGAGCTATAGCTTACTATTGCATCAGGGATTTCACTCCCTGCCATGTCTTTGTTATTTGTTTGTTTATTTATTTATTTATTCATACCTGCTTTTCTGTTCCTGGCAGATGAAGCACTTTTAAGTAATAATTTCCTTACAGCCTCCTCTTCTTGGTTCAATCCGCACACAGAAAACATTTTACTTTAGCTATAGAGCTTTGAAAAAATAGTAATTCTCTTTCCCTATCCCTGCTGCCTACCTAGAGCACCTCTTTAAATGAGCTCTACTCAGAAAATACTTTGAAAACAGGAAGGTGGGATGCAAATCCCCAGCATATGGAGTGCTCTGGGAATCCCACCCTCGCCCAGAGGAAAATCCAGCACATTCCTGTGTGATGAAGTCACCTTTGCTTAGTGGTCTGCTCACAGTCTGAAGGTAGCGTGTGAAATCATGGGGCCTCATGGAGTAGGGATTTGGGTCTTTATTTTACTCTGGGTTTTTTTTTCGATGGTAGCAAAATAGATGCTTGCTTTCTTATATGAATATTATGTGTGGTAAAAAGGCCACGTGCCCAAATTACTGGTGCCTTCACCATCTTTATTCCATTTCTACTTTTTAGCCACGCACATGAGGTTAAATTTTAGAGGCACTACACACTAATTCAAGAGCATACACAAGATAGGGAAGGGATAATTTACTGATTTTAAAATTCTAATGTACTCTAAGTATCCTTCACAATCATCAGAAAGGAAGAAAAAGGAGATCTCAAAGTCAGACCAGGAATCTTATTTTCATGTATCCCTGTCCATAAGACAAGGGCAAACAAACCTAAACAACTGCATAAACAACATCCACCCATCCCCAGAATTGCTCACACCATTCAGGCAATTTAGAGCAGTAAACACAGATAAGCAATCTGCATAGAAGCAGCTTTAGGTGACCACAAATGGATACCGCTGTTTAATTCAACCCTCTCTCACCTAAACAAGTTTGTTTTCTCAGCGGTGTTTATTTGTATAAGGGAGTGCTAGGGAAAAAAAATTCCGTCCTCCTCCAGATTATCTGCTTCAGTGTTGTGAAAATTCAGTATTTCCCCAGCATGAGAATATATTCCTCCTACAGACACAATCTGTATTTTGTGGTCTCGCCAACATTTGTCAGCTGGTTGGTTTTTTCTCCCTGTAGCTCATAGCATTTAGCTGGGACTAGAGCTGATCTCTGAAATGAGAGAAGTCCTACAAGGCTCAGTCTGGAAGGGAAACCCCAGCTGATCAGCATTTCTGTCTTGAGAGGCAGGAAAATGGGGAAAGGAGAGAGGAGGCAGAAGTAGATACGTAAAGGTTTGAAAAAATAAATGGGGGGATGGTGACAGGGAAATGTTTTTCCCCTTTTCATAAATTTTCTTCTGCTGGACAACGGAAATTGTGAGAAAAAAGGTGAGAAAAGCCTTTGTGTAGAATATTTTTTTTAAATCCACAATGAAATACTTGTCTGGCTAAAAACTGTAAACATGTCAAGTTGTCAAAATGTTTTTCCCTAGCTTATACACATTTCAATCTTTTTCACTTTTCTGTGAAAACATGAAGTATTAGGCAACGGTTCATCCTGTGTGATGCTGCTGACCTGGATATTAGAGGCTGCACTTGCTGTCAGTCCTACTGAGCCATAGCTTGGTTAACCTCCCAGGTATAGGAACTCAGCAGGAAGAGCCCATCTGTTTCAGGTTGCCTTCGTCAGTCTTCCTTCTTGTCTTTCTGTGCAAACACAGACCTGGGAGGGTGGAATAAGGGAGCCTTTGTTCTTTTCCCCCGTCTCTGGAGTTTTGTGGTCTCCCTGATCAGGCAGAGGAGCACACCTGGGGCTGGGTGGGTGTGTGGAGCAGGGCTGGTGTAAGGAAATGGAAGGGGAATGGAAAAGGGAAACAGACATAGGGTGAGGACTTCTGTATCAGCAACTACATTCCAGATGTGGGGCTACCACAGTTCTCCGCTATCTACACCCAAGGACAAGAAGGTCTCGGAAACACCAAGAGACAGATCAAAATCCACATAATCTCCAAAGAAATTTGAGATAGTTGCCTGATACTTAAGGCCTGGCACATGAGCTTTGAAATTTCAGGGTGACAGTCTTTGAGATATCTCAAACTTTGTCAAGGTTGTGGGAAATTGTCTATATTTTATTCTCAACTGCACCCCAGTGCAACCTTTTGCCTGGCAAACAAAAGATCTGCATATGCAAGGTGAACACATGAAACTGGTGCAGAAATAACATCTGAAGTGAAAATCTGCCCACTTTCCACCCTTATTCATTCTCAAACCCATGAGAAAAAACAGCACATGGTTTACTAGTTTGCTTTGTTATTTCTGAACTTGCAGGAAGGTCCTTTCAACAATATTGTATAGCAAAGTATGTTAAAATAATCCATTCACAAAGCAAGTCTGAAATAACTTTGAAGCATGGGCTGACAATGACAGCAAGTACTCGTATGTGACCCTTAGCTTCAAAAGAGCTAAGAATGTGCTGGCAAAGGCACAGAGATTATCTCCACCCACACAGGAGAACATACATGGCGGAGTAGCTCTGTAGCACACAGGGAAACAAAACTGTCTAGCCCAGAATTATCCTTGTGAAGGAAAAAGTGCACTCTGCTGGGTAGCAGAGAGCTTCTGACCTGGCAAACAGATCAGAGACCTGCACTCATGTCTGAACTCTCCATCCTTATGTCTCCGTCACTCCTTGGATAGGGTGTAATCACCAAGAGAAAGAACAGCTAAAATTTATACACATTCTAGCTATGAAAAATACCAAGGTGCAAAATATGATCCAGGTCTTTATAGCACCCCCTGATGTCAATGGTCTGGGTGTCCCACACAGGTGCTGACCAGCTGCTGCAGAGCACTCCTCAGTGTCTGGGGAGATGCTGCTGGTCTGTTCCGGGCTGGCAGAACCATGACATTGCTTCTCGCTGGGTTTGCCAGGTGCCCACACAAATGCTGCTATGCACTCCTGGTTCCAAAGACTTTGTATTTAAGGAAGGTAAAGTAATACATGAGGAGACTGAGGAGAAGCAAAATTAACTATTTGTGTCTCAATGTTTAATATGTAGCTGCAATTGTCACAGCTCTCCACTCAAACATCACGTTCTGGGAATGTCTTGTATTAAGAAGCAGGCCTCGATGATGGATTTACACACAAATTGAACATTCTCTGGGCCTAGCTCAGAATAGTATCATGAAGAACATCCTCACTAGAACCAGAAAAGAGGACGTTTCTAAGTCTTCTTCTGAGGCAGAAAGATATAGAAAAATTAATGTTTGCTACTTCTTTTTGAAACTGTCTGTGAATCACAATTTGATTTTCACTGAACCTCAGGGTATGTCACGTTCTTTCTGTGTGGGATGCTTATCATCAGGACAGCATGAGGTTCATTGGAGATGTGGTTGCTGTGGTCAGTTCACAGCAATTGGGCAGGAAACTCTTGTTTACAGAATGTATATGACAAACTGGGTCCTCTTTTCCATTCACCTTCCCTGCCCTCCTCAGGAGTGTTCACTCCTTTTGTCTCCTAGTCAGTCTTATCAGTAGCCTTTTAACCCCAAACACACAAAGTGAAGCACCTGAAGGAGGCAGTATCTTAACTATGAGGATTTTCACTATAGGACCCTTTGGGAACAGCTGACAACCCTTTGCAAAGTTTCCTTATTACTCTTTTATCTGATCTCAGGTATTGCTGAATGGAAAAGCTATCTGTGGCTGGGAAGCAATGGTGATGGCCACCAGTATCCCAGTGCTGGGGAAGACGTGGTGGGTGCTCTGGCATGGAGGCTGCTGAGGCAGGAAATAATCTCTCCAGCTGTGTTGAGGTATCAGGTGTATTTAGGATCTCTCATGATTAACAGCATGAAGCTGCGTCAGGGGAGGCTTAGGTCAGATATTAGAAAAAGGTTCTTCACCTAGAGGGTGGTTGGGCACTGAAACAGGCTCCCCAAGGAAGTGGTCACAACACCAAGCCTGATGGAGTTAAAGAACTGTTTGGACAATGCTCTTGGGCACGTGACTCTTGGGTTTGTCCTTTGCAGGACCAGGAGTTGGACTTCAATGGCCCTTGGGGGTCCCTTCCAACTCAGGACATTCTGTTATTCTATGATGTAGCTCTATCCAAATTCACTTGTACTTGGGCTTCTGCAATGTAGGCTCTTGGTACTGCCAATAGCACCCACACTCAGGAAGTACATTCCAGTCCTCTAATTTCAGCTTATTAGGAACATCTATAATAAAGTCAAGCTCCTAATTTCAATCATTTGGATCATATTTGGGTTCCATGCCTGAAGTGAGCAGTGTGATAAACAAACATGCCTTGCTCCCAAAGTGATAGAAGCCACTGAAACACTATACCCATACTTCCTTAATTGCATGCATTCGTGTGCATACTGTAGGGCCTATGATAGTTCAAAAAATACTACGGTTGGAAGTTCCCTGTCTGAAAAAGTGAAAAAGATTTTCCTATCAGTTCCCATTTCCTTTTCCAAGCACCTTAGTGCTGGTTAGATGAGGGCAAGGTTCTGTGGAGGTTTCCTGCAGCACAGGGTATTTGCTGATGCAGCTTCCCTTGCTGGTGCAGCTGCTGTCAAACCTGTCCCGTGGAAACCCTGTTCCCCTTTCCCATCCCCTACACTGGTAGTTTTTCTTCTCATATTGCAGTTTCTAAAGCATCAGTGTGGATACACACTGTACACATTTAAACCACTTTTCAGTGTTTCTCAAGAAAAAAAACCGCTAGGAAGCTCTCTATGCTGTGACAGAAGTTTGGGTTGGCTGCTGCATTGCAGTGAGGCTGGTATCATTATGTTGCCTTGTTTAACACAGATTGCCTGCCAATAAAGTCAATACTTCTACACATTTACATGCTTGGTTGCCAAGTTAGAAACAATAAATATGGTGAAACAAATACAAACAGCACAAAGGAGTTTTTAAGCTTTCAATTGTAGCCCTGGTTTGCAGAAGTTGTGCAGCTGTGCCCAGCCCTGGAGCGAAGCTGCAAGGCTGGCTGGTGGCCATTAGAGCTCTAAATACAACCAGTGTTTTCTGTGTTCTTAATAAATAACAGCTATGAGAGGTCTGGTGATGACACTCTTGAAGCAAAAGCTTAATAGATATCAGAGGACATGCCTTATGAAAAATAAGAAAAATAAAAAATAACTAATTCAGAGAATGAAAAGCAGTGAGGAAGTGTCTGTGTGTTAGCACCTACTTCTAGTTTCACTCCTACAAGCAATATAAGATACATAAATTATTCTCTCCATGCTGGGAAAAAAGGTGCAGCCCCAGGACTAGTAGCAATGGTGGAACCTTTGACTTCAGCATTTTCGCACTGTGGAGAAACACACATTCTGCTGAAATACTGATAGAGTGACTGAGCCATGTGCCTGCAACAGCTCCTACATTTACAGCTGGTTGGAGCTGTGTCATCTCATGTGGATCCAGTCTGCAGACAAGCACCTTTGTGTTATGATGAGACAATGAATTAGGTAGAAAATCTTGCTGTCTCATTAAGGTAAGATTCCAGCATTCAGCAGGGGAATATAGGGTGGTGGGCAGAAGCAGCATTTGGAGAAGATGTGTGAGATTTAAATCAGGAGGAGAGCTTCATTTCTTCCCTGCACAGCTTCCTTTGGTTGGTTCAGGTAGCAAGGATGGCAAGCAAACCAGATTTCTTGAAACAGGGTCCAGTTTCTTTCCAGGTCTTTCCAAAGTCCTTTCCAGCATCTTAGCCAATGGGAATGGCAAAGGCAATGTCCTTCTATCTGCTAGAGAGTCATCTCCTCAGAGAGATCCCAGGACATTGTGGGAGCTATAACATGGTGGGTATTCTCAAAGTGAACCTCTTCTGGAGATGGAAGCTGCACCTGGCAAGAGAGATGCAGGTTGAGGTCTCCCAGCACACTCTTCAATATAAAATAACACCATGTTACTTCCAAGCAATGCAAATAAAGTTGCTTATGGCATATTGTTTTTTAAAAATATACTTTTTCCACCTCAAATTGTGCACCTAATAGATTACAAAGTACTAATGTGTTCTTCAAAGCCTTTTCATAATAATTCTGCTTTTTAATCTGAAGCAGTTAAACCATCAAATAAACAAATTCTTGCATTTCCTATATATGTATGTATCTGGATGCCTGCCAGTAAAAAAATCACAGAATCACATTAATGACAAATATTGCATTACACAGGTTAATTTATCCTTGAACAGACCATTAAATATACATTGGTTTTAAATTACATCGTTCATACCCACTGACATTCTACTACTGATAAACCACATATAGCAGAAACGGCTGCATAAATATTTATTGATTGAGCCCCTAAGCAAATGGTTACAATAATAAACTATTTGCCATGTTTCCAAATAATAAAATTGGGCTGAAATCCTAACTGATGCAATGCCACTGTCTTCAGAATACCCTGTTTATCTCGTTTTATTTAGATAATTTGTTACTTGCACTTGACCAAACATTTTAAAATTGTCTTGAGGTGTATGTGCAGCTTTACATCCCCATTCTGGAAAATCTTGTAGCTTGTCCTTAACAAAGACCTTTCTGTAGGAATAAGGGTTTCAAATTATGTGTTTCTAAGGGTTCACTTGGTTCAGCTTTCTGGTATGTAAATAGCTCAGGGGCCTACTGGGGTGCAGGTAGCTATCCCAGTCATTGATGAATGAAGTATCAATGAAAATGTAATCCTCTACTGTCATTTTGAGTTTCTTCTTTAGTTGAATTCCAATATTGCTTTCATGTCACTGTCCCATTAAACACATCATTGATTTATCTGGATTGTACTACAGTGACTGACAGTAGATAATTCGTCACACATTTTAAATACTGTGGGCATGTGTCTCATGTTTCAATGCTGGACTTTAAACAGCCACTTCTTTAATATATTTGGCTTCTCAGTGTTTTTATCGGCCTGAGATTTCCATTTCTTATTATTACATTGATTTGCTTTGTGAGTTTGGAAGTATTAGGATTTTTGATGGTTTCCAGTTTACACACAGTTTTCTTGAGGCAAACATCAAGGAGGGACCATGATCATTCTCCTAAGAAAAAACCTTTGCCAAACTAGGTAGGTTTGGAAGACTCCTTTCTAAGCAGAGCTCAGAGAGAGAAACAAATATTTCTTTTAAATCTGTTCAGGACTACGTACTGTTACTGTTTGAGCAGATTTAATAATCCCATTATCCATCTGGGAGCTTGGTGTGATTTAGCTGCCAGTACAAGTGTGCCCAGAACCCTGGCAGCGAGCCTTGGGGATTCCCAGGGTCCCCAGGGGAGGTTTACCTGCTCCCATATATGTTCAGCCTCCTCTGACAGCTGAATCCAGACATGGTAAATCCCATGGAGCAGGCAACTCTGCTGGCTGTGGGTCAGATAGGGAGCTATGAGCTACACAGTCTCCACATTTATTTTGTATTTCTGAATTTACTGCTTGTAAAGCTGCAGCAGAGGAGCCCAGCCATAAAACTCTGTTCCATAAGCACTAATCTGGATCAACCCCCAGTCAAGCCCTAAAATCTGGTTTGCAGACGCTGCTGTTTTTATGTCTTCCACATATTTTTTTATTTCTAGTCAACTTTCCCTGAACCCAGGAGGAGTAGAATTGCCTTAAACATGTGGTGTGATTAACTGCAGGAGCTGCCTCAGTGACTATGCCTTATTTGACAATAATGGCACTCTCCAGGCTTCTTCTGGAATTTGTGTAGTTTATCTATTGATTGAATGAATTACTGCCTTTGCCAGCTATTTGTCATCTCTCACTACCGTTTGGAATACAGAAATACATTTTAGAGTGGGGGGTTCATTTTATTTTTATTTTTCCAGCTTGTTGGGGCTTTTATTGCAGTAGCAACACAGAGCTGTGTTTGATGTGTTACAGCTACCTCTTCAGCTTTAAGACTGGGGTCTAAAGATGTTTTTGGCTCAGCGTACAGTATCACCACATATGGAAAACATGAATGGTCACAAAAACTTCTTGATTTAAAAGATGGGATTTATTTTCTTTTTACTAAAGCTCTGTCATTTCCTGAGTGTCAGATATTTTCTGTGATGACCCCTGCTTTGCTTCTTATTGCAATGAAGAAAGCCTTAGCTGGGGATTGAAGCTGTTAGGTCAATACAAGGGTTTTCATGGGGGGAATTGTCAGAGCAGGTTGAATAGTGCTCCATAAAGGTGAAGACTCATTTATAGCTGTGGAAAATAGGTCCCTTTATTTGCTCTAAAGCTGTATGCTTAGAGCAACTAAAATTTTCTATGTCTTTAAACACAATGCAAGCCTGATAAGTGTTCTGTCAATATTATTTTGGACAAGCCGTAAGTATAGAAATCATTTTCATTCTATTTCTGTCCTTAGCACAATGGACAGGACTACATTTTCCTACAAGGATAATTCACAAACTCAATGGCTTCCATTCCATTTTAGACTGTGAATCTTCTTAATTTCTTGCAAAGAATTTCAGTGCTTACATAAGAAAACTCATGCCAGGATTCAACAGCTCATGTAATCTGCAAGACCCTATCAAAAGTCATTAAACCACGCTGCTATTAGAGTCACTTAACAGACATACATGCCTGAACCTATACCTGCCTCACTTTTGCTGCACACCCAACATGCTCTCACAGCTGGGGAGTAGAAGTGATCAGGAAGATTCATTTTTAACTCTTCTTCCTGATAGGATCCACCTGAAATGGCATCTCCTGAGATGTGAAGGTGTTCTGCCCTGGGGAACACAAAAAAGGAAGGGGTCCTTGATTTTTTTCAGCATCCTCAGGTCAAAAGAGATTTTTCAGAGGTCTAAGAGAGACCTCACATTAACTGCTGCAATGCTGTTGGAGATGTTGCACGTGAAAAAGAAAGAGCTCTACCTAAAGTTCCTTTAAAAACCTTTAAAATGTGAAATACTAGGTAACCTAAGTATATGCAAATGATCTCCTTGTTAACACTGTTCTTGCAACACATAATATGTTAGGTCTAGCTGATGTGAAAAGGGAAGGCCTGCATGGGGTCTAACTAAACCACTGAAGATGTGAGGATTTTAGTTGTTCTGAAAATCAAACTATTCTAAAAAATTCATGCAATCTTTTATAATATGTCTTTTAATCTGTCATCTTTTATAGTGTGCTAAATTATCTGCTAATATTCGGATTTTTCGCAAAATCCCTTATGAAAAGTAAAAATAAAAAGTAAGCAAGACATATATATACACACACCAAAAAATGCTTCAGCTTAGCAGAGAGCCATACCCTAGAAATGGTTTTTGCCTCTGTCTATATATGCATCAAGGTTAAGAGTTGCCACGCAAGGTGGCTGTTTAAGAAGCATGACTATAAAAAACTCCTTGAGTCTATGGAGGACAATATGTTTAGCGCACAAAAATAAATACTCATGTAAAATTGATTGGGAAAAAATTAAATAGGATAATTACAGTTATAAATCCACTGGAACAGTGGGATGTGAACAGCGTGGTTTGATTAGACGATTTGCAAGTTGATTAGTGATCCTTATCTTTTCCTCCAGCATTTAATTGCCCCTGTTGGTCTTAGCTGGCCTGATGAGAGATCGCAAGGCAGAATTTAGCACCTAATCATGAGGGCAGGTGCTCTGAGAGCAACCATATCACCACAGTGGAAATCCAAACTCCCCTCAAAGCAGTCTTTAGGAGGGATTTTCACTGTGCCGGGGGAATTTGGTCCAGGGTGACTTTATTCCCAAGTGTCTGTGGTATATGCCAGTTTTTCCATCTTCTCAGTCTGGAGCTGTGGCTGACTTGCAGTCCCAAATGATTGCTTTCCACTGGAGAGTCCTGAGAGTTTCCTCCTCATCCATAAACCTACTCCTGGAAACTAATTTTTTTGTTTTGCAGTAGTGCCCAGACTTTTCCTCTGGTAGTTCCAGAATCTTTGCTGATGGCGGAGGAGGGTGATATACCCTAGTTTTTCCTGCAACCTGAACTGACCTCCCAGCACCCAGTGGGCCCCATTGCATGGGGATAAGGAAGGCTGGCAGCACCTCCATTTTGTATCCTCTTTGCCTTGGTTTTCTCTAGGAAAAGAGGATACGAAATAAACTGAGAGCCTTTGTGCCTTGTGTCCAACCCACCTCCTTGGACTTCATCTATGTCCAGCACCTTCATCTTTGCAATGCAGCCATCAACAAGGGTCACCAACTGCATAAAAATATGACCCCAAACCTTGGTAATGTAGCTCCACGTGTTTGCCAAGCGTTCGGCTGCTGTTCATGGCACGAATCTGTGCAGTCACACTTACCCAGGGAGCATTCCTGTAGGAGGGCCCCCACCCACAGCAGCGCCTTGCTGGGGCTGAGCTCACCGCCACCACCACTGGTTTCAAAAGGCAGACAGCAGAAGTGTTTCAAAGACAGAGTTGAGACACTCGATCCTTCCAAAATAATTGAAACTTTCGGTGTCTGAGTTTCATAGCCTTGCCTACCTCCCATGAACTACTTCAAGAAAAAGTCAACACCACACAAGATGAAATTCTGCTTGAAGCAGGGCTTTCATGCCAAATACTTCTTAGGGATGTTCATCTAATCTAAGTTTAGACATTCAAACTTTGTAGTCTAAGTTTAAGGTAAGTTCCATACACAGGTCATTCATCTTGTTTTATAATAGGAAGTTGCAGTGTCTCATTTCTTTTCACTGACTGTTAAGGAAATCTAAGGTTGCAAACACTAAGTTTACATTTTTTCTTCACCACAGTTACCTGGCTTAAAGGCACCAGTGGTCAGCTAATGCACTAAAGTTTCTTGCCCACCAACAGATTAATTCCAAGCTTACAGCAAAACCACAAACATTTTTTTTGTGCATAGCTCTGTCCTTGAAAGTCCATAATATACTTATTCTTGTAATCCTAGAAGTCCTTCAGGTTTTTCTGAGATGTATTTTGATTCTTCTGCCCTTGTTGGTGACAACCGTCATTAGCATTGTCATGTTTTTTGTTGAGCTCACTAATAAAAAAAAGTTGATTCCAAGATTACTTTTTTAGTAGCACTCAAAATAGTTGTCTTCTATCCCAATAGTTTTTTTAGCTGCTATTTCCACATTAGCCATTTCTTCACTTGCCTTTGATATGTTCCTTATTTAGTTGTTTCTAAGGTGACATTGTATGAAATACTTTACTTAAGATGAGAAAAACACTGGGGATTTTCTCTGCTAAGAATCGATTAAGCTTATCAGAGAGAGAGCAGGTAGACACCTACCTTGGATTAAGCTGTGCTAAACTATACTCTTTTGTCTATCTCTGCCAACTGTTGAAATCGAACTAACAGTTGGAGTTTAGCTAGATCAAAATTTTCATGCTTTCTAAAATATAGAAGATACTCTTGTTTTTCTCCCAACATCTGTTCCTGAGATAACATATCAATTTACTAGTTTGGGCAGGTTTCTCTGTTGGTTCTTTCAGCGTTTTGGATAGAGATGGGACTGCTGTCTTTTTCTGAAAATATTGAGCCCTTGGATTTTCTTCTGCTCCAGATGCTCTCTCATTCACCGAGTCACACCGTCTTGGCATGTCACTGTGCTGACTGAAAACTGAAGCAAAGTTTTCATTTTGTTTTTGGCCCATGCTTAGGTTATCTTTTACCCCAACCCCCAATCTTTACTGCATAACAGCCTCAAATTCCTCTTTTTGCTCTCTATTTGTTTATATGACTAAAGAACATTTTACAACGTGTTTTTAATTTCCTTTGCAAGGTGTAATGCAGCCCAGTTTTTGACAGTTCTCACTTTCTCCCCACATTTTCTGACCTATAAGATACAATTTTCCATGTTAGTCAGCCCCTTTTTTTCCATTTCTTTTGGGCTCTTTGCCTATTCCTCATATCCCTTTCTAGTTGGATTGTCACCAGTTGGGTCTGGAATTCTTCATGAGTTTTTTCTCCTTCCCAAAATGCAGAAGCAATTATATATCTTTGATTTCAAGAATCTCCTTTGTAGCCAAGTCTCAAAGTTCCTTCACTCCTCTGAGATTAAAAAAAGCCAAGCACAAGGCGGCAGAAAAGCACAGGTTTTTTTATCTTTCTATTCAGTTTAATCAGAAAGCTTTGTGATCTGCTTGATCAGGCTATTTTCTACAGCCACCTCTTCAATAACATTCTCGCTGTGTTTGAATTAGCACTACCTCCTGAAAGCTCAATAAATATGTTCTTAAAAATGTCTGCCAGTGGTCCAGAATCAGGAAGAACGAAACTCTGTCATCACCTGTGGCCTCAGTTTTATTATTGGTATCATTCTGCTCTGATCTATCTCCAGGAGCAGGAGGTCTCTCACAAGTTCTGTTGATTGTCTAATACTATTCCACCATCCCATAACCACAGTCACATTCTGTCTAGAGGGTTTAGTGGATCTATGCTACTGCTGTAGTAAAGTGAAGATTTATACTGCTTTTCAAGAAGGCAATGGACCTTGATTAATTTTATTGTATCATGCTTTACCTTCTCTCCACACTACCACATCAGTAACGTACAGTGCTTTTTTGTCACCCCTACCTCCCTACCTGAGTTTTGCCTTGCTCTCGGTGCTGTACTCCAGCCAGAAAAAACTTCTCATGTTGTAAATGCCTGGTTTCAGGTCCTGCCCCCGAAGATTTGGCTCCTGCACCTCATTGCATGGGCTCATAGTGCAGTGTCCAAGAAATCAGCTCTTCCACCCCGACCTCTCTCAGTTTCCTTGCAAGTGAAGTTATTCCCCTGCCTTTTGCTTACCTGGCCACCCATCTTGTGAATATAACTTTGTGTTTTCTTCTTGCTTTGCAGATTTCTATCTCAGCTATGTTGGTTTTTTCCTTCTTCTTCGCTTATTCCATTTTGCGTTTCCTACCTATTAACCTGGGTGAGATAACTTGAGTCTGTTCCAGCCTTAACCTTGGCACTTTGATTCTCCATGTACAAAGGCAGTTCAGCCACTGAAGACAATTTTCCTCCTGTGAAAGCTTTCCAGTAAATGAATGTGCCAAAACCATCATTTCCAGCTCTATCCTTGAGCTATTTGTTGGTTTTGTAAGCTTGACAATCTTTCACCTTTTCTTGCTACGAACTCTGTGATTTAAACTGCAGATCACTTAAGCCTTCACCTCTTTGGCAGACAAAAGAAGTAACTTCACAAAAAACATCACCAGATGATTTCCCCTCCCAGTCTTCTCTTGTGGCATAAAGAGATCTAAAAATGCTTGTACATGGAATTTTCACCAGAGCTACAAATAAAAACAAGATTCAAAGAAAAGGTGAAAATTAAAACCAATCTCTGTCATTCTTAAAAATATTTTTTTCTGTATTGGTGAAGCCTTGTACATGCAATCCTACACAGCTGTTTTGTATTACTGATAACTTCCCATCTGACATGCTACATCAAAGTTGTTCCCTTGTATAGATGTTAACATGACATATACTCTTAAAACAGTTAAGAGTGTAATAATGCTTCATTAAATATATATTTGGAAATGAGGTTGCTCTAAATGAGAATATATTGACAAATATTTAAGATAGAATCAATATAGTTAGTCTTTCTAAGTTTCCTATTAAGCAATAAAAATATTAAATGAACAGTCTGTAGTACAGATTCTTACACAGGCTTTCCAAGAGTCAGCACTTAGTGTCTTCTTTGATACACATACATTAATTTAATATGTATGCTTTGCTTAAGAACATGAATAAGTCATTTCTTTTAATGTTTGCATTTGCATGTTTAATTTAAGTATGGGAATCAGTGGAAACGCACTTAAATGCTTATGCTAGTTTATTCACTTTGGTTTGAAAATTATTGTGTGCAGCATGGGTGAGAAAGAAATAATCTAAGTAGAAGAAGAGTTGATGGGAAAGCAGGTTATAATTTACTTACATGTTGTCTGTGTAGTGGACATGTGGTCAAATCTGCAGGGAAATCAGTACTTTCAAATGCATTAAGATGAGATTTAAAAAGAATGCCAACATGATCAGAACCAGTTTCTGTAAAAATAGAAGTTAGTTGATAAATTTTCCAAGTTATATATTTCCTGGCCCTACCCTGCTATAGGGACTATCCTGCCTGCTTCCACCCAAGTTCCCAGAAATTACACCATTTGTAGAGGGTTTCATGAGCATCTATGAGCTTTTTGACTTTCAAGTACAAGATCATGATTATTTTTCCACAATTCTCTGGAAGTGCCCACTCCACGAGAACTTCAGGATTTCTTTAAAAACTAGTTGAAGAAGCCACAGAATTTTTATCAAAATTTCTGTAGAACATTTCTGGGGTTGATATCTTTGAACAAGGCTGTTATAACAGATTCTATTAGGAGAAGGATATTACTTCCGATTAAATTATAAAACGTAATCAGAAACCATGAGGAGGATCTATCTTTTTTTCTATGGTATCAGGGAAGGTTTGTGGATGGGCAGATAATGGGAAAAGGAAGGGAGGGGGTGCTATTAGTTCTGTGACAGTACCCCAGGGATGTTCTAATGCATTTCTCCCAAAGAGTTTCACAGAGCTCTTATGAGAGATGTGATGCTGCCCTGTGCGGACACCCATCTGTCACATGGACGTCTCTTAGCAAACGTGGTCTGACGAAGAGGGGATTCATGTGCCAGGAGTTCCAGAGCATGCACTGAGCCCAGAAAAGCACCCTGTGGTTCTGTCTTTTAGAGGGGAAGAGATGGGTCTGGCAGTGTCCCAAGAAGGATAGAAAGAGAGAAAGAAAGAGAGAAAGAGNCCACTGCCCTCAACACCTTTTCAGTAGAAGCTTTGAGTGATGGGGATGCCCCATGACGTCCCACTCCTCCTTTGCCCTTGTGGGAGCTGGAGCTCATCATGCTGACCCCAGCCCTGGAACCCTGCCTCCTTCCTCTGTAGCTCGAGACATCTTTGGTTTTGGTCACTTCCTTCTCCCCCTCCTGGGGATCCTGGGCTTGCTCTTCATTTTGTATCCCCCATCACCCTCCTCCATGTCCTCTCTTCCTACAAGGAATCAAGCTCCCTCTGAGCACTCCCTGCCCAGCTCCTCTACCTCTCATGCCCCCAAAATTTCTGGCCAAAATGAGACCTTTAGCAGCTACCATCACCTTCAGTTTGCAGGAAGTCAACTTCTTGCCCCAGAATAAAACTATCAATGAACTCTTGTGTTTGGATTTTCAGTGGGTTTCTCTTTTGTGGACCCTGGGTGGGGGCTGCAGGATCCAGCCTGAAAATTCTTGCTGGGTCCAAGGAGGATCCTTCAGAATCTGGCTACTTTGTTCATTGCTTTTGGCTACTTTGCAAATAAATGCAGCCAGAGATCAGACATTCCCAGGCCTGCATCTCAGCAAGCCTTTTCTACAGCAGCCAGAGGAACCACCACAGGGTAACTTCTTGCCTGAGCCAAAGAGGTGATGGACAACAGGGAAGGGACAAAGTTAGGGAAGACTAGAAGGTGTCACAATTACTCAGTTTTAGCCTGTGTACTTCCAGAAGATTTTACACGTCTGTTTCATACCTGTTTGACATTTAACATGGTCTCACATTTTGTAGACCTCCCTGAAGAGTGAATTTTGAGCAGAGATATAAATGCTACACAGGAAAAGGCTTTCTTTGGATCTTCTGTCTGTCTTGTTTAATCAAGGAGTTCAGTGGTGTAAAGCTAGTTGTGTATCACCAAACTTGTGGGTCTTCAGGTTTTATTAAGTCTTTCCTCTTTTTTTGAAACAAAACAGTCCAAAAACCTTGTATTTTCCCTATTACATTTAAAAGCATAGCACAATTTCCTTATGAATTTGGGAAAACCAGTAAAGGTTTGGGGTTTTTTTGTTCTTCTGGACATCTGATCCCAATTATTGAAAAGCAAAGGATGATTTACTGCATAACACTGAACTTTCTCCTCTTTTTGAAGTGAATGCTCCTGCCACTGCACTAGTTAAATTTAATTTGCAGGACAATTGCAGAATTCCAGCTCACCTGCTGCAGAAGAACTCAATATTAGTTGTCTTCCTTTTTTTTCCTCATATATAAACATACAAAAATAAGATATGATATCAACTGGAGACCAAACAGTAAAGTAATGAATCACAATTTCCTGATGTACTTTCCATAAAGTACAAAATGCCTGGAACATAAATCAATCTAAAGTGAGAAACTGAAGTTCATGTTTTACAGCACTGAAAGGCATCATTGTAACTTAACAGTGTGTCACTGGTATGAGGGAATAAGTGAGCACCACATACAAACAAGTTCCTGCCAGTTGAGGGGGAACTACTTTCACATATGGCAGAACTGCTCTGCCCCTCCTGCTGGTACTTTCCAGGGTTCTAGTTATCTGCAATCCAGCTGCAGGTCACCCCAAAATGCCAAGAAATTATGTGGAGCAGCTCCCTGCCTCCTGTGGAGGGATTCCTTCGCCTCTTGGACCTGCAAATCTTCTCAAGTCTGTATGTGCTTCAGCAGCTACACAACACAACCAAATATCAAGTGTTTCACACTCCACCTCAGGACTTGGTTACTGCTCAAAACTCCACTCATGTGTTACACAGGGAGAAATCTGTCACTGGTGAGCAGGGAATCTGCTCTTGTCACTTGCCTGTAAATGCATCCAGGTATCTACAGTCCCTCCTGGACTGCTTTACCTTCTGTCAGAATGGAAAGAGCTATTTCTCACCCCCAATTCTACACGCTTTGACATGCAAAAGCCAACCAGAGCATTGGCACTTAGAAGCTCGGGTGAGAGCATTTTGCATGTTTTTCACCAGCTAAAAGCGTGAAAGGAGATTTCTGCCCTTGCGTGGATGGTGTTTTAAGACGGGGCGAATGCTCCCTCTGGAGGTGCTCATCTCTGCAGCCTGCACAGAGACAGCCCGGGGCATGCACACTCTGCTGCAGGCAGAAGCCAGCAGAAATTCCCAGGACTTCTCTAAGCCGGGAGGATGATCAGGAGAGGAGGGAAAAGGCTGGGGTTTCTAAACCTGCTGGCCACTTTTGGTCACAAAAAAAGTACAATGACTGAGACCTCAACGGTATACAAGTCCCTGCTTGTACTTCTTTGGAGGAAGTGAGGAAGACTCACAGGAGACATTGGAGGTGGTCACAACAGAGGGGGTTGCTGTGATTAGAGACCCACAGCATGAAGTGAGGTTTCACCCGCTTTCAAAGATGCTGACAACCCGTGTGAGCTTCAGCCCAGTCAAGCACAGGTGTATCATTCCAGCTGCCCAGCAGCCTCCGTGCTGGATACTGCACATTGCAGCACATCCCTACTCATTTTGACAGGAATTTACTCATCTCGCTACAGGCACACAGAAAAACTCAGTCCCAGGTGTAGGGAAAATCAGCCCTGTTGATTTTTGCACCTCTGGAAAGGAAAAGCTTGGCAGGAAAATGAAGCCAAATTTGGCACAATGGTGATACGGGACAGAAAGATCATAGGCTCATTGGGCATATCTGTGTCTGTACTTGTGTGACCAGACACTTCATAACCAAGAAAGTATATGTCATGCTGAGCAGATTTGAAAGAGAAACTTATCCCAGCAAACCCAGCATTTAAAGATGGAGAGAAATAAATAAGATGAAAGTGTGTTTCCACCCGCTACAGCTCTGTTGTGGTTTACAAAATTAGCCTAAAGCACTTTCCAAAATATTTTTCAACACTCCTAAACACTTGCAAATCATTTGTTTTGTTTGGTTTGGGATTGTTTGGGATTTTTAATTTAGAGGGAAAAAAAAGCATATTTTCTTCTGGATTTTCTGAAATATAAAAACAAGAGGTACAGTACATCTGTCTGCTTAGTAGTGCAGGGTACTGTGGACTACAGGCCTCCCTCTTTCTAAATGCTGCCTCTTCTTTCACTGGGGAGTGATGGAGACCAACTAGCCCTGCTGGTTGTCCTGACACTGTTCAGGTCATTCAGAGATGTTGTAGCAGCATCTAGTGCAATAGGAAGTAAAATCATGGCTATTTACAGTGTAAATTCTCTGCTGGTAGAGAAGAAAGGTAAAACCTGTGTAAAATTGCCTTTGGTTGCTGTAAGTCACTATGGTGGTTGTGATTACACAGGAAAAACGGTAAATTATTTGTGGTTACTCTTATCACAAGTTTGTCTGCTTTCTGGCCTTTCCCTAAGCTGTGCTCATTTTAGCTGTGTGTGTAGCCATCAGCCATCAGCCTGTCACCCACAGTGCCTCAGTAGTGCTCAGTCTGACAGAGACAGCAGGACAGAGCTCATAATTAAACCTGGAAACCATTACATCTGTAAAACGATTCATCGCGAGTATCCTGGTGGCCACACTTGTCCTCTTCAACCATCATCAGCAAGTGTATTTGATCATGTATGTTACATATGTATGTATTATTGGTTATTATTATAATTAATATTATTATATTTATGTTATATAATTCTATATTTGGCTCCTTCGGGGGAATTGAAAATGTCTGTGTTGAAGATACATCAAAGCAGGCAGCTGTGCCAGAAACAAGCAGCAACTTCAAAATCTCTGCAAGTGGTTCCAAGGAAATCAGAGCACCTCCAGCACACAGCTCATCCCCTCACACAGCTGCTCTGCCACCACCCCACGCAAAGCAGCCTCAGACAGCCGCTGACCAAGGCAGCAACGTGAGGAACCTCTGGGTCAGAGATTCCTTTGAAGCTGAAAATTCTGGGCCTTTTTCTCACGTCCAGCTAATTCATGTTTGTCCCAAAAGTGGAAGGGAAATGCAGCAGTCTCTTTTGGGACGGGAGATTTGGGCAGGGGGACATTAAGGCTGGTTTTGGCCTGGGCTTTATTATTGATGTGGAGATGTCTGGGTGCCCAGTGCTGGCTTCCAGGCAGACCAGCCTAATCAGGCTGTCCCCGTGGTTGCTCCGCATCAGCCGCTACCCCTGTGCTTGGGGTTCGCAGCAGCTGCTCTTAGTTTTTTGCTATTCCCAGCATAAGGATATTTGTCAGGAGATAAGGTGGTCTTTTTATAGTCAGACCTGGAGTTTCCATGGTGAAATTAGCCAACAGGAGTTTCCTTTGCAAAGCAGAGCATATCCTTTACTGGCAAAAACATGTTACTCCCTCGGTTGTGAGGAAGTGTCATTGTCCGAAATCTATTCTGGTGTTTAAGGGCTCTGTATCCTCAAAGAAATATTTTTAACCTGAAAGGAATAATTATACTGTCCAGTGAGAGCAGTTCACTGGGTTATTATTAGTTCTGCTTCTGTGTCTGCTTTATCTGTGCATCATTTTTTCCCTATTGATCTTTTTTTACAAATCTTTAATAGAAAATGAAAGTAAAGGTAATAAAGTAATTCCGGGAATTAGTCCACTGACAGGGCCAAAGTGACACCACAGTTGGTGTGTATCCTAACCAGCAGGAGTGATTTTAATACAATATTTTCTAAAAATTTTTGAAGCCTTTGAAGACTCCCAGAGCCAGCACGTGGTCTGGATCAGTTCTTAGTGCCAGACATTAGCAGAAACCCACCTCTCGTCCTTCTGATATTCAATTTGTTGGGCTAGAAAATGAAATATCATTTTATTTTAAACTAGGCACCTTGAAGCAGGCATTAATAAAGGGCTGATTGTGAAACCATATGCAAAAGTTCTGGTGTTGGCACAGAGTTCCCTTCATGGGCTAACCCTGACCTCACCCGTGGTAGATGAGAACCAGCTCCATTAAAACCCACAGGATTACAACACTACAGGCCTGGTGTGCGAACACAGTCACAACCAAAAGGCAGCAGGGGATTATACATGTAATAAGTTAAAGAAATTTGGGGTTTTTTTCCCTTAGGCCTAGTTACCTTAATAAATTGGCATTTTGCTGATGCTGAGTGTCTAAGGCTGTGCTTTTTTCCCTGCCTGCTGAAGTCAGCATGACCAAAATGCCCATATTTCAGTGTTTTGCAGAATGAGGGCCTTACAGTGCTTATCTGCTCCAGCATCCTTGTCTTTCTTTCCTTGATGTTCCCCCGAGGGAGTGAAGTGACTATGATGGATGTGTTTTACATTGCTAACAGTCAGTTAGAGCTACCTGCTACCCCCTGATGGAACAGCTCTGATTCTGCTGCAGAATAATGAGAATTAATGACTCGTTCACTAATTACACTTTTGTTGTATAGTTTTGTGCTTATTTGCTGCAGGAGCTGAGCATCCTTGACTTTCTGATGGCAAGGCATGAAGCACCCTTGAAAATCAGGGTACTGGATGATGTATAAGCATAGGCTTGAAAACATGCTGGAGCTGCTACATGTGGATCTCATCTGCATTGCTGAGGTCACCAGGGCAGATCTGCCTTCTACAAAGGGAGGGTTGCTTCAGGCAGTTCAGAAATGCCCCTCTGAAAATGGTTGTGAAAAATGTCAGTGCAAAGCAGTTCTTTGAAGGATTTATTTAAACATAAATATGAAGAGAAAATGTAGATAAAATCATTCAGATTGGAAAATTCCAAACATTCATATCCAAACAAAAATGCATGGATAATAAATCTTATATCTTGTTCTTCTAAAATAAGCAATTCACTGAAACAAAAAAGCATGTGCTACAGAATATGATCTTGAATTTTCATATCTACATTAATCAAAAAATTTGGGCTAAAAAGCATCAAACACCATCTTCTCATAAACACAACAGATATATATATCTGTAGAGGCATGGACATGCTTCCAGAAAGAGGTGCTGCAAAACCCCCCCCCGGCAAGCTTTGGAAATAAGCTCAAACTTTATCTAATACTGCAAACTCATGCAGCAGAGCCAAATCCGGTTGCTCGGTTTTAAGTTTGGTGTGAACTCTGAGGCTTAATGTCCTGACTCTCATGTGCAATATTAATGATGGTATCGAGCAGTGGGATGTGACTTTATGTCAGTGTGTGACTTTATGCAGTGTGTGACTTTAGGGTAACCTTGCTTCCAGGAGACAAAACTATCATTAATGGCAGGTCGTTCCAAATAAATGCCATATAGAAACCTTAACAATGTTGTGTATTTTGCTTATTTTTTGTCAGTCTTACACGTATTTGAGTGTCTGTGCCATGTAAGGGCATGAAGAGGAGAGGCATGGGATCGGAGCATGGCAGCAGCAGTGCTCCCAACCCTCCTCTGCCCCTTGCTTTCTGTGGCCTACAGTAAGTCATTCAACCTCTCTGTTTCAGCTTCTTCAAGATAATTATGCTTAGCCCACAGGGGTGTTGAAACAGATTAATTAGCTAAGGTTTGTAGAGACTTTTGAAGATGTCAAGCACTGTAAATGCTGCTTATTATGGAGGTATATTATTGCACACTGTATGCACAGCAGGATTAGGGACTATTTGATATTGTGCAATTGGAGAGGAAAAAGAAACCAGGAACATCCTCAGGGAGCCTGAGCAGTATGTATTTCTAAGCACAGTTCTTTCTCCATCTCAGTGTTATATTCCATTTAAATACCTTTCTCAGGGCCCTAATGATTTGCTGTGAAGTTATCAGATATCCATATGCAAACTTCTAAGAAAAGGTATAATTAGAAATTTAATATTTCCATTATGGCTTTGTAACTACTGTGGCCACAGCTGCTAGAACAATAGTAACTTTCAGACAAAATCTGTTAGTTTTAACTTTCAGCTGTGTTAGTTTCTTAATCCAGCTGTCTGTGTGGCCACACAGGTGCTAATCTCTGGATGAAATAAAGATATATCCCAGAGGGGCTCAGGACTCAGTGCAGGGGTTTGAATTTCAATGTACTTGTTCTCACAGCATCTTTGGGATTAAAAAAAAAAGTGCAGTTATCATTTACCAAATGGGTTTGCTCACGAAGTACCACCACTGTGGTTAAAACTTCAGAAAATGGGTTTGGTGGCTTCAGTCTGTTTGGAAGTCGCCCGGATCCTTTAGCAGTGATGGCAACATGCAATTTCCTTTCTCTCTGATCAGCATAATTTTGAAATCCATTTCACTCTCCCTCCCTTCTGGCTATTAAGCAAACTGAACCTAAGCACTACAGTCTCTCTCTGGATGGAGAAATTCTCTTCCCCCTCAAAAATTTCACCTTTCACTATTTTTCTAACACCATTTAGAGATGAAGCAGAACAGATCAAAAAGTGTTTCCCAAAATGTGCACTGTCTTCCATGGAATATCTCAGTCTTCTTTCACACGGTGTATGAAAGAGGTTAACTCATTGGTGATCATTGTGAAATATTGTTTTCAGTATTTGTGAATTCATTATTATGAATCATACTATAATATTATAAATATTTGTTAGCAATTTATTTACGACTGTTATAAACAGAGTAGATGTAAATTGTCTCAAGTTATTACAAATTTTGCATCTAATGTCATTCTAGCAGAGACAAAACTTGAAGATTTTCTATCCTCCACATTGTGATGGCTTTGACCTTGGTCATACAGTGTTCCATCTGATGTCAGCCCACTCTTACTGAGCTCATTTCTAGACCCTCCATATTACTCCTCTCCCACTGCAGACCAAGGGCAATAGGGCCTGTGTCCTTCAGAGAGCTGTGGGCATCTCTGCCTTCACTCACACCTCGCTGAGAACCATTCCTTCAGTAGGATTGTTACATGCACCACTTGGATAAATTGCATTTTTTAATTAGATGTGATTCCTCTTCCCTGTTTCCTCTCCTTGGCTTGTGGAAGAACTCAGTCTGTGTTCTTCTGCTGCATCAAGAATATTTTAGCACTTAAAAACTAAGCTAGAGGTGACTGATTTAGCAGTACAGTGGCTGGTTTTCCCTCTGGGCAGTTTCCCCTTGCCAGAAGAATGGCCCCAAAGGGGGAAGCTCTCACAGATAACACAGTTCCCATGTGCCACCTTCTCATCCCTGGTATGTCTGACTGGAACTCATTTCAACAAAGCAGTGGGTTCAAGGCTGGATTTTGCTGGGCATCTCTGCCCACGCTGAGGATCTGCTACCCCATAGCAGCTGAAAAGCAGAAACCACGACTTCATTAGAAATGAAGCTGTGAAAGGTCACACAGTAATAAAGAGGGGGAAGATGCTGTGCTTGAATGAAGATGTTTTTCTGTGGCAAAACTCTGTGTGCTAATAAGCTTTTCCTGTCCATTCAGCCTTTTTTTCTTCTCCTTGTGTTTCTGCACCAGGTAGTGCCCAAACTTGAGAAGACTGGATGGGTCACACAGGCTGCCTTCCCAGTGAGAAAAATACTTATTCCCAGGTGAAAAGAGTTAACGAAGTTGAAATACTCCAATTTGCTGGTGCACTGCAAGCCACAGGTGCCACATATGAAGATGCCCACAACCCCCAGCCTATAGCTCATGTTCTGTGAGAAGGGGCCAGTGCGCAAGAGCACATTCATCCTCAAGACACAATTCAATTACAAACTACTTCAGTGCATCTGCAGTTTAACTCCCTAGGAATCAGAGAGAAAAAGATAAGTGAGTGTTGCTGAGTGTCATTTTACTTATCCCATCTACTCCCCTCTTCCTTCTTTGTGGCTCTCAGTGTTGTTTTGTTAAAATGAATCCTTTCTGTTTGTCTCCAGAGGACTCAGGGTGCACAAATAAATAAGTGACTATGATAAAGCACAGATCTAATAGACTGCCTTGCAGCACACTGCCCCTCTCCCTTCCAGGGCTGGATTCTTCTCTAGAAGAGTTTCAGGAGATACACTGAAGGTATATTTTGTTCTGACAGTGTCTGCTGCATGAGGAAACCTTCAGAATACCCCCCTACACTTTTTCGCCTATGGCAGGACCTGCACCATGGTGATTGTATTGAATGGAGATAGAAAGTTCTCATCACGTTTCACTGAAGTGAAAAAAATGTGTTCTTTCTGCTTCTCCCCCACCTTCCTCAAGACAGCGACACTTAAAAGGGGAAAACCAAATAACAAAGCACAAGCCAAGGGAAAGAAGAAGAGGTTTTAGATGGAAAAGAAGAGGAGGTTTTATTTGGAAAAGCATCTGAAGTGCTCCTGTGTTCTCTTCTTGCTCTTGCCCTGTTGGCTGAAAGCTTGCCAGCTTTTTTCTGATCTCAGCCTCTGAGCTAGATGTGCGCTGAGTTACCTGACAGAGTCGGTGGTGTGGCCAGTGCCTGTCAGTCACTGTGTTTCTTGAAGCTACAGAAAAGTAGCAATAGCATCTCCAATCCCTGCAGGAAGCTGAGTGCTCAAAAGTCAGGGCTGGTAGAGGACTACGAGTAGCAAAGTGTGGAGGATAGTTTCAGCAGGAAGACAAACTATTTGAATGTCTGTCGGCCTAAATTAAGGTTTTAAGATAAGCTGATGAGATTGTTGTGGTGATGAATTATTTAAAATTTGCATATAAACATTCCTGCATATAAACAATAACACTTTATGCATTCAAATACGTGACTTCCAGATTTAGATACTGTGTACTGTGTAGGTTTCTTTAAAATTTTCACTGAAAACAAAAATCAGGCTTCTAGTGGGCTACCCTTTCTTCAATACCCTCTGCTATTTGGATGAACATCCACCTACACTTCTAAGTTATCTAGAGAAATGTAGCTAATCATCAGTTTTTCTGAGCAGGGAAGACCACAAGGTCACAACCCCTTAGAAATTACAAGATGTGCTGCAGCGAGTTGAAACCTGTGGGAAAGCAATTAATAACCAGCAGATTTGATGAAGACAGCTTGTACCTGATGAGGTGACGAGTAGCCACGGATGGGTTATCTTGGATGAAGGTCAACCCACAGGTCAAGGGAGGTGATCCTCCCCCTCTACTCCACTCTTGTAAGACCCCACCTGGCATGCTGCATCCAGCTCTGGGACCCCCAACATAAGAGGGACATTGACCTGTTGAAGCAAGCCCAGAGGAGGCTGTAAGGATACTCTGAGGGCCAGAGAATCTCTCATATGAAGACAGGCCAAAGAGTTGGGGTTGTCCAGCCTGGGGAAGAGAAGGCTCTGGGGTGATCTTCCAGTACCTAAAGGGGGGCTCCAGAAAACTGTAGAGGGACTGTTTACAAGGGCATGTAGTGATAGGATGAGGAGAAATGGCTTTAAACTGAAAGAGGGTAAATTTAGGTTAGATATTAGGAAGAAATTTTTTACTGTGAGGATGGTGAGGCACTGCAACAGGTTCCCCAGAGAAGCTGTGGATGCCTCATCCCTGGAAATGTTCAAGGCCAGACTGGGTGGAACTCTGAGAACCTGGTCTTGTGGAAGGTGTCCCTGCCCATGGCAAAGGGATTGGAACTGGGTGATCTTTAAGGTCCCTTCAAACCCAAACCGTTCTGCAGTTCTAAGAACTCCTCTTCCTCAATGATGGCTGAAGCAGATCATACACCAGGCAACAGATATCCGTCTCAGAGGGGCCGGTGGCATTAACCCTTCCTCAAGCCATGGCAGCTGTCCCCTTGTTAGACAGACTATTGGGAAGGTTTGGACTGGACCTCTTTTTCCAGGAGGGTAGCACAGAACTGGGACAGGCATCTATCAGGAGGAGTCTCTGACCATGGAGGTTTCTAGATCAGCTAGGGAAGGTGATGGGTAACTTGCTTTACTGCATTGAGGAGCATCGTGGAGTAGACACACACGCGCGCACACACACACACACACACACGCACACACACTGCAACTAACCCAGCTTTCCATGAGACACTAATTCTGCAAAATCACAGGGTTTAGGGAACATCTTTAGGAAATTCCACATCAGTCCAAACAAGGTTTTCTTGAAGCAACTGTGGAAACTAAAATTTGAGGCTCATAACCCCAAATCACCAGGTCAAATCACAGAAGCAGACAACCTTAGATGGCTTTTCAGCCAGCATATCTGACTCCAGAGAAGACAAGACAAGCAGGTGCCACAAAGCGGCAGAGGGGTCTTGGTCTAGAGACATCTCACAACCCTTCCTCGAGGAAGAAGAAATGGTGGTCAACATGGGAGACCATCCGTCCAGTGTCCCTTGGCTGTACATCCCCAATCAAGCTTTAGTAACCCCTGCACCATCAGAATTTCCTAACCAAAATCATTGTTTTGTTTCATTTTCAAAGGAGATGGTATTTCCCTTGGAACAGGACCTGATTTCTTTACATCAAGGATCAAACAATCAAAGTCATGCTTGGACAACCCTTACAGAACACCAGAGACATACTCAGGGCTCTTTCATATGCAAATGTTGGGCCATTTCTTTACCGAACAGACGAATGAAAGCAATGCTGAAAGGCTCCGTGAGCAGTCAGATACAAACTCTGAAAGGGTGTGAAATCAGCACCTATGTGTGGGAAGAGAGAAGCCATCATCTTTATTCATCTCTTAATCTTCTATAATATTTTGTTCCCTTTCTGTTTTCACCCCCTCTTCCATTTCAGCAATGTTAAATATCATTTGTACTTTGAATGCTATTTGTCTGTCCTCACCTCATACAAGGTGAACTTCTTGCTGAACTATTCATACTAAGAAAACACTCTTGAGCCTAACACTCAAAGTTGCTGAACATCTTTCCAATGCTGCAAAGCCTCAGCTTTCATTTACTTCAAGATAAGTGGCTGACACTGCACACCGTAGGATGTTCTCCTGCTGGGTCTATGCAAAGAAGAGCTCAGGTAATTATTAAAATCTTAATTTTAGATGTCAGTAATAATTTAACTTCTGCCTGTCGAAGAGGGTTGGACCCCACGCTGGAGCAGGGGAAGACTGAGGAGTTCTCCCCCTGAGGAATAAAGAGCAGCAGAGACAAGGTGTGATGAACTAACTGTAGCCCCCATTCCCCATCCCCCTGCAGCACTGGGGGGAGGAGGGGAGGGAATTAGGGAGTAAAGTTGAGCCCAGAAAGAAGGGAGGGGTGGAGGGGAAGGTTTTTTAGGATTTGGTTTTATTTCTTGTTACTCTGATTTGATTGATAATAAATTAAACCAGTTTCCTCAAGGGGAGTCTCTTTTGCCCTTGACAGTCATTAGTAAGTGATTTCTCCCTGCCCTTAACTCATGAGCCTTTTGTTCTCTTTTTGCCTCCCTGCCCAGCTGAGGAGGACAGTGATAGAGCAGCTTTGGTGAGCACCTGGCATCCAGCTGGGATCAACCAGCCACATGCAGTCTACACTTGGTCCTCAAAGCCCTTGCCTGCCCTTCCTGTGTGCCCTTTCTCTCTGTGCTCTTCTCCTTTCAAAATTTGAATAGTTGGCCACTGAAGAACAAGAAGAGATCTATGGATTTGATATTCAGCATCAAGCAGTCCAACAGCCATTGCCTCTTGGGGATCCAGACCCTTCCAGAACGATGGCCAAGGCAGTGTGGGGAAGCACAGCTGAGATTCAGTACTGGACACCCTCAGGAACACCGGTTACGGGGCACTTGTGCCAACAGGCTACAGAGGTGCTCACAGGAAACAAAGAGGTCCCATTGCCTTCTGGAAGAGAATGGCAGCAGTTTGATAGCTGCCCCAAGTGCAGAGATCGAGAGAGGCATTTTTAAATCATCTCATCAGTTTTAAAAAATTTAGATATATCCTGGCCTTTTTCAACTAATTATTTCATTTTGATCAGTCCTTCATCTTTGTTTTAAAGACAATGCCCTAAATTTCTTAAGCACATAGCCTTGGCAATTACCTATTGCTACAAAGCCCCTGTTTCTGTAAGAAAATATTTTTATTACTTTAACATCTGAATTACATTTCAACCTCACAGGTAGTTGTCTCTGCTGGTGTAACTACATGGGTTTGTGTCTTTTTTTCAACTGAGATAATTTCACTTATACCTGTGGTCCCACATTACAGCACAGCCCAGAGGTGATTGCATCAGTGGGGAAATACCTGCACTGAGAGGGTAGTGGGCCAGGCGAGCGGTGACAACTCTGCACACCAGCTTGGCCAGTACCAAAATGTTTATGCAACCACACAGTTATTTCAGTAAGATAGACTGACAGATATATTCTATATACACTTACGATTGACTTGCACTGAAGCAAATATTAATATATAGTATGTGCTACTTAGAGCTACATGACTGTGTTGTTTGATAAAATAGAAGCCATCGTGGTTTTTACTTCTATTAAAATACTAAATTCAAGCAGCAGAAGCACCAGTTATGGGGGAACTGTTTCTTCCTAACAACCCCCTGGCTGAGTAAGCCTCCATGAACCGCTAAAGAATCCCATAAAACTCTGCATAAAGCAGTTTTCAGTTTCACAGATATGTATCAATCTAGAATTTTACAGTACATAACCTAATCTCTTATTATTATTTACATTTTTATAGCACACATGTACAGATAATACGCATTGAGGTATTCAGGGCAAATAATACGCTTTAAAATTGTAGTAAAAAACCTGCCACGGAATAGTCTGCAGGTACTACCTAGGCATTCAGAGCTTAATTATATTCTTAGTCAATTCTGATTTACATTTAAATTACAAATTATGTTTTGCTAACATTAATTTACAATGCTGCTTAAAAAATACATATTCTATGGTACGTGAATAATAATTCAAAGCAGTCAGATCTTGTTGGATTGCTATGATCTCTTGATAGCAGGGGGTGAATAATAATATTTCTAGAAAGTTTTCTCCATTTGACTATAACATTTCTCAATGTATATGCCTTGCACATTTGAATTCAGCCGACCATCCATGGTGCAAACAGTTGCCAGAGGATTTGCAGAATGAGCTGCCTGCACATGGATTTTTTAGAAGACTTCGGCGTAGCTATATGAAAAAATGCTACATGGAAAAAATAAACCAGTATACGCTTGTCACTGGGCCAGAACAAGGAGCTTTCTATCAATCACTTCACTCTGTGACCCTGTTAAGTGTCAAGAACAGAGTAGGATGCATGGACATCAGTGTGTGGCTTGGAGGTTTTCAAGAAAGCCTTGGAAGTGAGTGGGAGAGTTCATCTGGGCCCCACGGCAGGAGGATCTCTCCTCTTTTTCCCAGGGGGAAGCTTTTGCTTCTGTGGAGCTGTCTCAAGTGTTTGCACTCTTCCGCAAGTAGCTCATGGTCTCCTGTTGACTACAGGCATGTGTTTATGGTGCTCCCGGAGCACATTCTGCTGTGGTGGATAATCATTTACATAAATCTCTGAGAAAATGAGTTTTTAAATAGCCTTTAATTAATCCCATTCCAGTTCAGTGACAAGTATATTCCTTTGGGTAAAACCTGGAAACTGGGTGTTTGCTTCTTATTGCGAATTCCTTTGGCATAAGTATTTGTGCTACCCCCAGAAAAGGCCTACTCTGGATTTATATTGCATGTAGCCAGAGCTGATCTCATTATTTCACCTGCAGACCATGTCCTGTAGCTCACAACAATAAGCACGGCTTAAGTCAATTGAAATGAGAGTTAGGCAGGGTTGTACAGCATTAAATTCTGTTTTAAACTGAACTTCGAAAAAACTTCAGTCTTGAGATTCAGAAACATTGAAGACACATTCTCAATTAAAAAATCCATGCTCTTCTGTAAAGGAGAATGGAAAGGGCTTGTGAACACAAAACACAAAACAAAGCAGAAACATAGTCACTCTCACTCACAAACAGTGATGACTAATGACTAATAGCCATGACTGTTCATAAAGCTGAATTTATCTTTAATTTCCTCTTGAAAACTTTTTAGGTGCATGAGTAATATTATTTGACATTTATTTTTCAAGGAAGCTTCTTGTTGGAGTTGGAAAAGAAGTTGCCCTGTAAATGCTGTAACAAATTCACCTGGATTGTATCACATTCAGGTGATTACATTTCAGCTCCCTGAGAGAATTTGCTGTAGAAAGGACTCATTTGCAATGGCTACTTAAAAAACTTTGAGGAAAATGGTCAAAACAGAGGGCCTAGCTACTTTAAAAATCCTTTTCCATCCCCATGTAACTGAAGGAGAAAAGCAAGTGTTAGCAGCTTTACAGAGATACACTATCTTCAACAACACATCTGAGAGGAATTTTGCTGAGAAAATGGCTCCAAAATAAAGTGAATGTGGCTGAAATAATGGGAAAGGAGACAGATTTAGGATTGATCTTCATTCTCAAAGATTTTATTTCTTATTTCAGGACAAGGACCTGCCAGGGAGGACACTTTGGCACATTGAAATCCATGTCTTTTGCAGGGCAGCTCTGGGAGGGGGTAAACACACCATTTCAGTCTCACTATTGCACAGTTGGTAAATCCTTTCCAATAAGAACGGTGCTGAGCAGAAAAAGGGTATGATTCTGGGCAAAAAAAAAAATGAGCTTAACTTTGCATATACAAGGAACTGGTCCAAAAATTTACTAAGAAGTTTAAATTGGTTAAATCGAGAATCTATATAAATCTTCATTTTTCTATTAAGCAATTGCAGTATTCACGCAAGGGCATGACTCCGCACACAAGATGGAGAAGTGCAAAGCGTTTATTGCGCAGGAAAATATTCCCTACATACCAGCACACAACAGGATATCACATCATATAAACAGGAAAGATGTTCACCTCAGTGTCCCCCAATCACCTGGGATAGTGCACAGACATTGCCTATCGTGGTAATAAGTAAACAATACCCTGTAAGGGCACAAACTACAATTATCACATCTCATAGGTCCAACACTGTCCAGAAACCCACAATCCTCTCTCAGCCCATTCTCGGTGACCTGGATGCACTCCCAGGATCACCTCCGGGTCCAAGAAAGAGGCTCTCTCTCCGGCCCTCAGGGCCTATCTCTCTTCCAGCACATAGTGCACCCCAACAAGCAATCACTTTTCCAGTAAGAAATTAACAATTTTCTCTGCAAAATACATTATATTAGTCAATATATGGAAGGATATGAATTATATTTTTCTGAGCACAATAAACTTTGTAGATGTAGTTCTCAAAATACAATTATTTTTTAAAGCCATTTTCAGCTTCTTAAAGCCCTGCTACTAATGGGCTACTGTAGAAATATGATCAGCATCCCATGTTCCAGTATGGATAGAGAAGTTTCTTTCACCCCATTGTGGTAGATAGTAATCCTTTAGCTTTGATCTTGCTGTTCAGGCCTGTGGGTCAGGAGAAGGACCTGAGGTTACTCATCTATCCCTGACGCAGTGGTGCTGATGGTGGTGGAGTGCAACACAATACTAATGTGAAGTTGGGGAAGCTCTGGATTAGTGCTGCTGCTGTCACTGCTGAGGGATGCTGGTACTTCATTGCCTGGGAATGGGCAGCAAACAGCTCCCACACTCCCTTCCTTCATCCCTGAGGAGCGTGTGGGAAACTCAGGATCTGGTCTCGCTGCTCCACTTGGGTGCCTGCAGGTTGTCCTCCACCCTGTCCCGCACTGGCAGGGAAAACCCGCAGCTCCATTCCTCACCCCAGCCCGATGGGAGTCCCAGTACCCATGGCCAGCCAGGCAGCGCCAACACAGAGGTGCCTTCCTTCCTCACTCCTGTCCGTGTCTGTGCCTCTGCAGACTTCAAGAGTTGACACCTCATGTGAGTGCCATGAGGATTAACCACCATAACAACTGAAGCTGTCACAAGGACCATACAGACATTGATAATAGGATCCATAAACATGAGTCTCCATACACAGCAGTTCAGGTGTGTCTCACGGGTCTGGACGTGGCAAAGCCCCTTCTTTAGCCTAAACCCAGCCAGGAACAAAGACAAGGCAGGATCTCTTCAGGTTTTGACAGGTTGGGGGAAAACTAGAGCATCCTCTTGAAGAGAGATGGTTCCACCATGTCCCCAAACATCAACTGTATATGTGCTGTCCACCAAGCAAGACTCCTCCACTTTATGAGCTATGTCATTGTACTCACCTTTAGTGATTTCCACCATGTGAAGTTACCCTCTTTGGGTAGAGGTGAAAACTCTAGGTTGTATAATCAATTGTGCGTTTTCCCGGCCTGGGAGTGTATGGAAGAGGAGAGAGACCTCCCACCAACTATCTCTCTGCTGGTATCTTCCTGTGGGCCTCTCCTGGTGGTGTGGGAGACCAAGAAGCAGTTCCCGGAGTCTTGATCAGCTCATGTGCTAAGATCCGCTGCAGTGGTGACTTCAGTGAGAGATGCACATTCATTCTGAAATGTCATTTTTATTCCTCCCACCAGTTGTGCTTTTATTTACTGTTTAATTTGTAGACTTCTTCACTGCTCTTTCCACTGTCACCTGGATGCTGTGCCTCCACACGTGTGCTGTTTCTGAACTGTGTGCTCACGGCTGTGGTTTTTAAGAACAAAAGAGAATTTGTAATTACCAAAATGCATCACATTTGATGCCGCCTCATTTGTTCACCTCCTGACTAGCCCGTGGCATGGCTGCTGTCCTGCAGTCCCTTTCGTCTCTGTCCTATTCCCTTGGAGGTGCTTTTTTTGGAGCACGCACCTGTCTCCAAAGCAACTAGCCACTTTTGCTGGGAGCGAGGCTGCCATTCGCTGCCGCCTACACACGATACCTCCCATCATGGCTGTTCTCCATCGCCATAGAAACCATCCTCCCTCTGCGGTGCCATCCTGGCTGACCTGCTATTTGCTTTATCACTCTGTACTGTCTACTCCCAGTGTGGATGCCTGTTTCTAATAACAGAAACACCTTGTAGGTTATATCTTATGCCAGGACTAAGTTACTTCTCCTTTATCAGCGTGCAAGTGTGGAGGGGTTAGGTTTGGTTTTGGTTTTGTCAATTCTAGCAACAAGAAAAACAAGTTTTTATATTGCCATCACTTGCCTGAAAAATATTTGTTCCACATTAAGCTTTAACAGCTTAATCCCTCAGGCAGAGACAAGGAGCAGAGGTGACAGCTGGAGGTTGTATTGCTTTTTCTTTCTACCTCTCTAATTTCCTTCAATACAAGTTAGTTCCTGGAACAGGTTATTACTTTTAAAAACCACTCAAGGTTTCCAGAAGTCTGAGAATGACCCCATTAACGACTCCAGAGTGTACTTCCCACCTGCACTGCAAGCAGCACAGGTTTGGTTTGCCTGCTGGAGACCTGGAGGAGATCTGGCATGTGCCAGGACCCTTCCTTTACCTCCAAACCCTGCGAAAACATCACATTTGGTCCAGACCCTCCCTACACGGAAGGCAAGAGAGGATGTGAGCAGGTGAGAGTTTCTAGGAGATTCACCTGGTTCCAAATTTTGGATGGTGAAAATGGAATCCCCTCTTTACCCTTGAGGGGCACCTAATTGGTATATAGCAACTTATGTGCAAAGTATGGTGGCTGGAATTGCATGTCAGACACCGAAGTTGAATTTATGAAAGTTTGTCCCAGCTCCATCTTCTCTTTCTTTCTGCTATATTATTTGACAGACAGATGGGAAAATATAAGGAAACAAGGAGGCAGTATTGCTTACAGAGCCTTTTTAGTATGCACTGCTTTCTCCCTAGGAAAGTATCTTTGCACCCTGATCACATCACCTCTCAGTCTCTCTTTTTATCATGAACTGAACAGACCTCAGTGTTCATGAGTGAGGACTTTTTTCCAAGCTTTCTAATAATTTTACTGGCTCTTCACCTCTTCTGAATATTCAGGATCAATTTCAGCCTTTCAGCCTGAGGGTCTCTGGGCTTAGATTTTCTTTCACATTCTGTCCCAGTTTGCTAATTCTCAGTCCAAAGGTTCCCACTTTTTCCATGTCATCTCTGCGAGAAAGAGCTTCTTATAACAATGGGTGAAAATACAGGGCACCGCTTTCCTTTGGCATGACCATGCTGATGTTCACTCTTCCCCTGGTGTGAATCAATCCCCCAGGAGCTCTATTTGCTGAGTGCTCTCCAGCGTGATTTGTGTTCACTTACTGCATCTCAACAGCCTCTGCTCCTCGAGGGAGGGATGCAAATCCTTGGCAGGAGGTTTCAGAAATCCTGTTCTGCCACTGCTGTGTTGAATGGTGTCCCACCCCATATGGAACAAAACTTTCTCATTTAAATACTGACACACATGAGTTTATTATCCATTTTCTGCAGGCATTTTTCTATCACACAGAAATGGTCACAGGAATGATGAACAAAATGGCACGGATTCCAGCCAAACCCATGTCTGCCTTTAATTCCAACGAGTAGCCAGAGAAATGCTTGGCAGTATTCAACCAGCTCTATTTTTAATATTGTGTTTACATGTGTAATGACCATGTGCACATAATAGCTGTCCCCCTCCCTGCTCCACCCAGCACTTTCCAGTATTGCTCACTATAGCTTCGAGCAGATATGCCTTATGGCCATTCCCAAACTGGCAATGGCATAATCCAGGGAAAGCACCTCTGCCATTACACATGCAAATGCACTAACTATCAAGAACATTATTTTAATAGATTTTTCACAGATAGCTTCTCCTGTTTGTCCTGCTCACCATCCCAGAGACCCATTCAGACTGGGATGCAGGGAAGGGGAGACACCAAGAGGGAGGCGGGGATCCAGCAATCGTGTGTTTTACTGCTGCCAGTGCTCCTCAAGACCATCACAGCTTGGAGCTTCCCAGAAAAGAAAAACAAGGCAGTCACCTGGCCACTTCTGGTAGGTGACTCCTGTGAGATAAAGCACCTAGAATCACAGCTGCACTGGCCCAAACCCGAGCATAAGGGCCCTGAGTGCTTTAGCACACCCTTGGTCAAAACCTGACTTGATTTCCAGCTGCCCAGAGCAGCAGACAGCTGTCAGCAGCAGTGGCCAGCTTGTACAGCCAGCCTCTCCTCTCAGCTATTTCCAGCTCTGCAGCATCTTTTCAGACCTGCTCCTGCAGTGATCTTGTTGATGCAGCTTTCAGCACGAACACAATATGAGCTCCCTTAGCAGCAGCAGAAAATTATATGTGAGCGCTGGTCAAAGCTGTGAGGACGTGTGCAGTACAGAGCTTCCATGCAAAAGCACTGGAGCATGATGAAAAGGAGGATTTAGCATCATTGAGGACATCTGTAGCAACAACACTTTCCCACCCTGTTCCTTCAAATTTTGCTGGGAACATTATTCATTAAGCTGTGATCAGTGCAGGAAATCAGTTTTGGCCATCTTAATAGAAGCAATAATTTACTGTGCTTGCGTCTTTATGAGTTCTTCTCGGATTCAGGCAAATAGAGTGGCCACGTGGCTTCCCACGGCAGCAAGTGTAAAGCGCAGGGCCCCATCCCCCTGGAAAAAAAACAGGATCCACCTTTATTTTGGTTGCTGTTATCAGAGCCAGAGAAGCTGAGGGAGCAACAGTGAGGTGGGCTGGAGGGGTGAGAAAGGCAGTGGGGTCACACACCCTGCGGTTCAGGCACATTGCTTTTCTGACCTGTGTGTGACATGTACTTGCATGGCACTTGCACATCATAAACACCCCAATTAAATCATAAACTCATCCATTTTCAGTCCAAAAGAGGCACATCCTTTGCTGTAACCCATGCTGCTACCCATGTAGCCATAAACACACAGCATCCTAATGCTGCACTATTCTGTGGTAAAGTAAGCTATGAGGACTGAAATCAGTTTTAAGCCCTCAACGCATCATTCCTGTCCTTATGTCCTTATTAAACTGTGCTCTAATTCCCAGTGCAGCAGGATGAAAATGAGTAGGAGTTGGTGACAACCTACAGCCAACATTTGTGTTTGTTTTACCCAGAAGAAGAGAAATGTCTTGGCCATTTTCCTGAATTAAAAATTGGGTTTGTGTTGCTTGCTGAGCTGGGATAATACAATCGAAGGATGAAGCAGTGGAGTAGAAAACACCAAACTGTTAGCCCCATAGCCATAGGAGAGCTTCTCCATTATCTTGTTGTGCAGTGCCTGGCTGTGAGGATCACTGGCCTGTGGGCACGACAGCAATGCAGATCTGCCTCAGCATCACAGTGATGGGAAATGGCACAGGAGGAAGGAGAACAAGCAAACAGCTAAAGTGACCACACTCATGTTTACTATGGCCAAAGGCTGCTGTCTTCCACCTGCTGGCCTTGCATTTATAATGGGATTGCTCTGGGATGTGATTTCTTTGGGGAATGAATTCCAATTTCCATAACAAATTCAGCCCTTGAGAAGCACAGTCTACAGCACTCTGTGAATAATAGCTGTCTCACTGACCAGTTATGCTATTCACAGCCCTATATTATCACTAGAGGGCTGATAGAGATGACAATCCTATTTTTAGCTGTTCTGCATTGCCCATGAAAAACTCTGTTTACCCCATACTCCTCTCTCCAAATACTTCTTTACAGAAGGAGACATTGTGTGAGTGGGATCACTCATGTAACCATTGCTACTGGAGAGGGATAGAAAGCTTCACAGTCTTTCTGGGAGCAAATGGAAAGATGGCATGGCATGTATCTACTACCAAACCACTGCTCATGAGCACTTCTGAGGAGCTGCCTCACTAGAGTAAGACCAGAACTGTCAAGTGCCAAGAGACATTGCTGACTCCATGAATTTCTAGAAATTTTTGCAGTTAACTTTTGTTGTCGTGTCACTAAAGGTATTCAAGAACATTTTGATATGGCCTAACCTGTTATTATCCTCCCAGGGCAGGGTACAGGAAATGAAGATAGCAATCACGCACTGTTTAATTATGCTGTCCATTAGTTAATCCTTTTCTTCTCATGCCCAGGAAGGCTTCGCCCAAGATGAGCTCCTGGTCTACACCTCCATGGAAGTGTGAAAGAGGCCAATAGCTTGAGCAGCTCCAGCCATCTGCAGGTGGACCCCACCAAACAACGTCCAGCTGCACCACCTGCTCCTCAGCAATGCAAAGCTCCTTCCTCCCTGTATCAGCTCATCCCTCACCTCTGAAAAAGGTGCAGGAAGACCTTGGGGGTTCATGCAGACCACACGTGGAGTGGAGTGAGCAACCCCAGAGGTTTCCACTCTTTGAGGAGACCACCAATTGTCTCTTCACCCAAGAGGGTTTGTGCTGGTTTGAGCATCAGCAGAAGATGCAGCAGTGTTTCACACTGGGGAAAAAAACCTGTCCTTTTTTTTCTGAACTGAGAAATAGCCTTTTGAAAAAGCAGCAACTCAAAGTGTGCTTATTCCTCCCCTCACAACTCTGAAATAACAACAAGGCTGCATTTTTGTGAGCAAACAACAAGATCTGCCTCAGTGCAAGGAGCATGGAAGAAGAGCATGAGGCAGGAGACCTGGACCAGATCCTTTGATGTGCTGCACTCTGAGGGTCTGGGAGAGCTCAGCAGCTTTCCACGTTCCCCCGACTCCAGTGCTACCATGGCTTGCCCAGCTCTCTGAGCAGAAGGGGAAGCTAGGGAAAGCATAAGATGCTTTTGGGGTGGAGGAAGTCCAGTAATCTGCAAAACTATGAATAGCTTTGTGCTACCCAAGGCACAAAACTGATTGAGAGGGGACAAAGAAACCCAACTCTAAATCTTTTCCCTATTAAAATAGAAGCTCTTCAGGTTCCTCTTCAACATATTCATAGAAGGCAGGATGCCCATGTCTTGATTTCAGCCATCAAAATTGTGGGTACCTCATCTAAATACTTTTGGAGAGGGAAAAGCAGGATGATGACTTTAGCTATGATTTAAGAATACAAATTAACATGTGAGCACTGTGGATTGTGAGGGCTTTGGGTCTGGTGCCATGACCCACAGGAACAGGGAGATTAATGTGCATCTGGGAAAACAGTATAATTTCAAACCAATGTACTGTTGGGCAAAATGAGTACTGCCAAAGCAGTGTTGCCATAAATTGTTAAGAATTTCTTTTTGCTTTTAGCACTAAAAATTTTGAAGGAAAATCCTGATTTTGCTCTATGAGAGAGGCTCTTAGAGAAACAGATTTTGCTCTCTCTTTTGTGGGCTTCACCATGCAAACTCTCTGACTGAAAGGACCATTTCAGAAGAAAGGCAATAGTATTGTGCTTTTCATTTAGACAGAGAAAAGGCGTCTTCTGCATTGTAAGGGAAATATCATTTGCAGCCCAATGAAAGTACCTCTTTGTAAGCCTTCAGAGCCAAAAACAATTAAATTCAAACCTTTATCCATCAATATAAAGTCCCACTTTCTTAGCTAATAAAAGCTCTAAGAGCATCCTGTTACCCATTGTAACATCCCCAGATGAAAAGCTGTTTCCTTTTTCCCCTTGTGTTTTCTCTTGTGTTAGATTAAGCATTTCACAACAATTTACAATATAATTAAAATTTAGAGTCCTCAGGACGGAATGGCATAATTATAATTACTCATTGTGAAAATGGGCGTGGAAAAAGTCTTATGACTTGTTCTTACTAATCCAACTCACACTTCATTACAGTACACGCAATACTTAATTTGTGAAACCAGTGTAATTGTATTTGCAATCTGTGCTATCGTGATGGTGTGAGGAAAACAAGCAGCCTGTGAGCAGAGTGGCCACCGAGCACGCTGCCCAGCCTCCTGGCCGCTCTGAAATCGCCAGCAAAGCAAAACAAATTGCTTTTGCTTAGCAGGAACAACACTCTGATCTCACCCTCCAAACAGAGAATTTCCTGCTCCTGCTGCTCTGACTCAGCAGCTTGCTCTGAGCAACAGGAAGAAAACAAAGAGGAAGAGGTCAGGGAGGAAGGCAGAGGTGGGATCCCGGCGCTCACCCATCCTCTCCTGCTGGTCCTCCTGCCGCAGCCTCGCACGTCCCGCAGCTGTGGCTCCTGGGGACGGAGCTGCTCCCGAGATCTGTCCATAACCCTGGTGCGGTTTCCCCGCGCAGCCACAGCGCTGCCTGCCTCCCGCCTCTCCCCAGGTCCACCCGCAGAGTCAGTACTGGAAGGGTCCGTATAACACCCAAATTTTTTGGGGGGTGGATGGAGAGATCCTATATCATTTTACCAGCTGGTGCGCACCATCCACAACCATGGAAGTACAAGGCACTAGGAATTCAGAGTGACTCCTGTAAGCCTATCTCCTTCCCGCTGACACATTAAACCTCCTCATTAAGACAGATAAAAGGATGGCACTAGAGGCATGCAGGGGAAGAGTAATGCCAAGCTGTGGCAGTTCCCTTCCCTTTGCATCCACAACAGCCATGCAAGCCCAAATAGTAAGGCAATGAATCACCCTGCTACTCTGGATGTGACTCTTACTGCTTTTATGCTGATACCATGGATGTCAGCAAGGTTCCTCCTGATTTACTACAGCAGCCTGAGATGAACAGGAGCATGCGAGGCTTATGAAGCAGAGCCGTGTGATTGCAGCAAAGCCTCCTGGAAAGCAAGACATGGAGACAAAGATGTGACTGGGAGCAGCACAGCAGAGCCCTCAAAGTCTCGGTCAGCAACGGACAGAAGCTGGACTAGAACAAACAAATTTGAGCAGAGACCAAGTGCTATTACATTGTTTACTGAAATGCTGATTAAATATTACCTTTTCAATTTGTATTTACCTGAGGAACCAAATGTATGTACTGCTGGTGGTATTCAAAGGCTCCCTGCAGGCTGATCTGCAGCTCGTGATGACAGGCTTCCCAGTGGAATGCTGGCACTGAGTACCAGCCACACAGTACTGGCAGGTCCCACACTGAAACCTTCCCACCTGAGCGTTTAACGTGGACAGTTATTTATGGAGTGACTCATGAAAAACAAATAAGAAGGGAAGGGAATTAAGTGTTCTCAGGTTTTCTGCAGCTGAGTTAGTAACCCCCAGGGTGAGAAACCCGGGCACCAGGCTCTGGCACTCTGCAGTGAAAGCAGGGCTGCCCCCACAGGCAGCGTAAGGCTGGTTTGCCCCACAGCTCCTCTACTAAATGGACTACTCAGATGAATATCCTTAAATAGCAGTCCCAACTTTTGCCCCAAGGCTCTAGAAATGCTGTCTCAGTGCCGGTACGTTAACTAGGGCCAGGGCCCCAGCCCAGATACTGGCAGGCAGGTGTCCACACACTGGCATGCTTTGGGCCAGGAGCCACAGTCCCTCGGAGGCAGCCTGGAAGGGACCACCTTGTCCTTGATATGTGAACTCTGCCCCCAAGCCAGAGGTCCCTGCGGTGCAGGGTGGTGCTGAGGATTAAGGCTTTTGCAGAGCTGGGGTAGGACACAGTGCCACATGCATACTTGAATTCAAATTGGAAGCCACCTCCCCTTTGGTGGAAAGGCAGAAGTACCCCACAAGTCACCACTGGAGGAGCCCCCGGGGCTGCAGGGTTTGCTTGTGGCAGGGCCCTGTGGGGAAGTCCAGCAGCTGGCCCCAACACTCACCTGCAACCTCTGCACAGCCATCATCTGTAGCAGCTGTTGGCTGCAATCCAAAAACATTCATCATTAAAAAACCCAATTCTACATATATTTAACTACCTAGAAAGATTATGGGAGTCTGTATGATGGCATCGTTAAACCACAATGTCATAATCTACTGCACCAACCCCTATCTGCCATATCCCTCTCAGTCCTGGACTTTGCTCTTGGAGAGTTCTGTGTTTAATACAGGGCATTTGCCCATGCAATAAGGAAATAGCATTGTAAATTCGTTTTCCTTCTTTTCCCTTTTTTTTATTAGCAGCCTCATGGGCTGACAACAGATTAATTGTATCTGATGTAAAATTTCCAGGAGTTTCATTTTGCTCTGCAGTGTATGTGTGTGACAGATATGAATTGTGTTTAGTACTCACATGAATACCAGGATAATAACCCAGTGGATCTCGCTGCTTAGACTATGGAAATGGAAAAAAAACCCTCTTTCTGCATGTGTATGGCTATTTCCTGTCATGCCTAGATCCAGCTGTACGCAATCCAAATATATTCTGTGATTAAAAGCACTTTGCCTGATAATGTATTTGTAGACTTAACACTTGTACTGGGTGCAGAACTGAGCAGCCTGCTTTATTTCACAGGCAGGGTGCTTGGCAGAAGTTTGGCAGCTGCCTCCAGCTGTGGAGCTCTTTCTCTCACCAGGTGCAGATGGCAGCAAATCTCCTTCCTCCATGCTAAAATGCAAATTCCAGCCCTTTCCAAGCTACTGTGCTGGATAATAACCACTCTCTTTCATAATAAAACTCACATATACTGCCAGGAACAGCCTCAAGAAAGGGCAGAGAGAAGGGAAGAGGGAGAGACAGAGGTGTATCCAACCTGTAGCAGACAAGGCAAGGGAGTAAACTTGAGCACTGGTGTAGATCAATAAAAAAATTGCAGTTAAGCAGGGATCATGGGGGTTACAGCAATTAGATTAAAGAGGGATTGAGTATAATTTAAGAGGATGCTGTTGATATGCAATGCTTTCATTTTCTGATTTTAATATCACTGTAGCAGCCAGGAAAGGCTGCAAATGCCTTCTAAGCGGGTGGGAGAGGGGTGCAGGGCACAGGATGCAGAGGGCCATAGGGGGGCCAGGTGCAAGGAGCAATCTGGGGAGCACATTGATGAAATCTGTGAATCAGTTCAGAGACAGCTTCTGTCAATAGCCTTATCATCAATACCCATGTTTGCATTAGGAAAGAAACAGGCAGGAATGCACAGGTTTAACTGTATTTTCCTACATGTTGCTTATTTGGGAGAAAAACACATCACCCACTGTACTAACGTGGTCCTTTCCCCCCCACACACACATACAGATATATTGTTTGCTAATTGCAAATCGCTCACAAACAAACACGGGAGCACTAAATTTAGGTTGAAGAGATGTTTCTTTGAAAACGAAACAAAGCAAAATAATTACAGGAGTCCTGCAAGTGAATACAATAAAAAGTCAAAACAGAGGCAAAATAACACTTTTCATTTCTAGAGCTCAAACATCTCTGCAAAGCTGCATCAGGGTCGGTGCCTCCTCCTTGCTGAAAGGAAAAAAAAGAGCTCTAATCCACTCTAGAGCCCCTGGCAGAATTAGGAAAACCTTCTGAATTTCTTGCCTCTGCAGAGCCCACTGGAAAAATTTGAGGTGGGGAAGTCATTTTGAGACAGATTTTCTTCTCAACATCATGCAATATGAAATACAATTCTTGATTTGCTTAAAGGCTTTCCATGCCAACAGAAAGCAGTCAGAGCCAGTCCTCAAATCTAACACCAAAAAATCCACAACAGGGAAGGCCCATGTGATGCATCCCTCAAGCCCACACCAGCTCTGCCACACTGGTTCTTACCTACTGCCAAGACATGTTTTTTCCATTTTCCACTTGGAGCTGGTGGGAATGCTGTGCAACCCCCCGAGATTCTAGCAACCATCAACCATAACAGCACTCTAGATGCTGAGATTTTAGTAAACTGCTTCAGCTTTGAACCCAAACTCTACTGTGAAACACATTTAAAGCCCAAATCCTTATTTTCTCCCTGTAAACACAGAGGTGAGCACTGATTTGGGGGGATGTAGAAAATGACCACCCACTGCCCCTCTGGCTGTTTTCCATATGTTCCTAATATGTGTCCATATGTCCCTCACCTTCAGCAAATAAAGTGCTGCCAGGGAAAGAGGCTGGCTGAGAAGGTGTGTTGGGAAGCTCACAGCAAACTCCTGCTTATGACAGTGGTGTGGCAGAAAAAAAAAAGCTGCAGAAAGACAAGTGCATTTTAAGAAACAAGGGCAACATCATTAAAACTACTTCTTGTCCCCAAGTGACCGACTAAACTCTTGGGAGTGCAGACAGGAGCTCACACGTCCAGGACGAAGCAGCTCCTTGGTGTCTCTGCAGAAAAAAGTAGATGGAAAAATCACTGTGGGAAGTCCTGGCTGGCCAGAAATGTGCAGGGGAGGCACAATCTGACATGACTGGAGCTGGATGCCTAGGAGCAGCACCACCAGCCAGGAAAGCAGAAGAGCTGATTCTGGGAGCCCTGGATCTGGGTTAAAACTCAGGAAAACTGGGTCTAGCTGTAAGGACTTGCTCCTGTGAGCTGGGGTGCTTTGGTGTGCTGGCCTTTTCTCTGGGAGCCCAGGGGTAGCAGCTCTGGGGACCCTGGGGTATGACCCCTTCATACCAGCCCACTGCTGGAGATTTAGGAAATAACAGCAAGTATGGGAAAAATCCCATTGAATGCAGAGTGTTGGCAGTGCTGGGGAGCAGATCCCTCTTGGGACACTCAGCTGATGCTCAGTTAACCAAAGGGGTGCTCACAGCTCAGGCACAGGGCTGAGAGCTGTACAGCAAGGATCACTCTGGTCCGGCTTGTAACTGAGTTTGCTTTGTACAGACCAAAACATTTGTTTTCCTCATAAGTTCCTCAGTCCAGGATCAGACACTCCAGGTTAATTTTGCTCAAGAACCATTTTTGGTTTTAAGTCTAAAAATTTCTTCACTAACAAATGCCTTTTCAATTTATTTATTTCCTTGATTTTGTTACAAGCTACCAGGACGTTATGTTTAAACCTCACATATGGTATTGGCTCTTTGGCAATATTTAAATTCTTATGGGATGTATGTGGTCTTGAAAATGAAAAATTAGGTTAATTGTTTGACCAATTCAATAAAGCAGAGCAGCATCCCTGTGATCTAAACTCAGTCCTGTGTTACCTGACAGGGAGGATGTTTTTTGTTTGTGTCACCTAGACAACTTTCCCTCACACATCACGACGTAGCCCCCTGAAATCAGTGCAGGTGCTGTCTCCCTGATTCCCATATTTGCATGTCACTACCCTCTTGATCCCAAGGGCAGGAGCTGGCAGCCTGCCTGCTGCCTTCGGCAGGTACTGTTGCATGGCAGGCATGACTCCTGATCCTTAAATGTTGCCTCTGACTCAGCAGCAACCCCACGATTAGCGACCGGGAGAGGAGCACCTTGAACCATTCCCTTCACATCAGTGATTCCCAGATGACTCACAAGTGTCATGAGCTGGCATAGCTCTGTCGGAGACTTTTGGGGAGTGGTAGGGCCCTGCCCACTCCTGCACAACCCACTCCCGTGCCCAGCTACATGGGTTGTGCAGAGCAAGAGCTAAAGACACTTCTGGGCAGTGTAGGTCAGCCAGCAGCCTCCAGGCAGCCATCTGGCGTCCTAGGGGAAGGCTGAGTGTGGGTCCTCCCTGGTAGGAATCCCTCTGACACCTTGCTCTCTTTGACTGGAAGTGGTCTCCATTGAGTGGAAGGGGTATCCACTGATTTTTCAAGATTCATGAACTAGTCTAGTCACCTTCAAAAGTTCAAGGGGAGAAAGCTCCTTGAATGAGAGAGGGAAAGGTGAAAAAAAGCTCCTGGTAGCAAAAATGATGCAGACTGAGAGTGATGCACAGAATGCAGGAAGGGGATTCAGACAGCCCAGTGCATGGGCAACAGGTGCCTGTCATATGAGTAGCAGCACATGCACTTGCACACCACCTCTGTAGCAAGAGAAATGTAAACCAAAATCATAGAATCACTGAATTGTTCGGATTGGAAAAGACCTTCAAGTCCAACCGTTAACCCAGCACCACCACCATGTTCACCATTAAACTATGTCCTCAAGTACCACGTCCACACACTTTTTGAACACTTTCAGGGATGGTGACTCCACCACTTCCCTGGACAGTCTCTTCCAATGCTTTGCAACTCTTTCAGTGAAGAATTTTTTCCCAATATCCAAACTAAACCTCTGGCACAACTTGACGCCATTTCCTCTCACCCTGTCTCTTGCTACTTGTGAGAGGAGACCAACCCCCACCTGGCCACAGCCTCCTTTCAGGTAGTTCTAGAGAGTGATAAGGTCTCCCTTGATCCTTCTTTCCTCCAGGCTAAACAACCCCAGTTCCCTCAGCTGTTCCTCGTAAGAGATCTTTTCTAGACCCTTCACCAGCTCTGTTGGTCCTCTGGACTCACTCCAGCACCTCAATGTCCTTTTTGAAGTGAGGGGCCCAGAACTGGACACAGGACTCAAGGTGCAGCCTCACCAGTGCCAAATACAGGGGCACAGTCACTGCCCTGGCCTTGCTGGCCACACTACTTCTGATATAAGCAAGGATGCCAAATGTAAAAGAAGAAAAAACAGAAAAAAATGCCTTGCCTCTTTATTTTTCTGCTCATTTCTGAAGGTGACAGCTGACCTGCTGTGTTTTCTATCAATAAAAACTCCCGTGCCCCTCAAATTACAGGACATAGTTTGCTGGGAAGCACTGGCAGGAGACAACCTGGAGCTTGTCCTTGAACTCTTCATCATAAGAAGAACATGATCACTACTGCTCCTTGGGTACCAAGGGCTGCAAAGGTGTATGTGATGTGGATGGGGAGTGGTTTTTCATACACTGAGACTCTGAGGGAAATCTCCACTCAGTCCTCTGCCTCAGTGCACTGATGATACCCTCCCCTCCTGTCAGTGCCCTGCTATTCCAGTGAGGAATCCTCACAGCTGTTAGCTCCAGCCTGGCAAGGCGGCAGGAGCCGTGTCTGTCAGCTGGGGCAGCCCTGATGCTGCGGCCGTACATCCAGCTGTGCGCACGGCCGAGCTTGCTCAAAGCTCTCTCCTCGTTCACAGCTGTTCATCACGGCATGGGCATTGTTCTGCACTTGCAGGGGTTTACTTTGCTTCCCAGGGCTCAGGGGAGCCCGAAGGATTGGCATTTTACTCTGCATTGTGCTGCTACCATCCTGTCGGGCTCTGACAGACTAGCACTGGCAAAACTTGTGCTGCTGCTGCTGCAGCACCCACTCTCACTTTTCTGTATTTTTATTACAGTAAGTAAACAGAGACACCATAATTCCTCTTAAGTGGCTTTAGGCTACAGCCTTTTTTTCCCAGTAGGCCTTGCCAATTGGTGGCCTTTCCAATTGGCAGCCAGCAACTGGTAGCAGGTTGAGTTGCCCTTTTATTTGGCTGGAGATGCCATTGGGTAAGGTGAGTTTTGGAGGACCTCAGAGGCTGAGAGCAGAGCTTGGCACAGTAATGCCATCCAGTACTGGGCAGGCTGGCAAGCCAGACCATGGGCACCCCAAACGCCCCACAGCAATACTAACTGGTGAAAATCCTTGCTGCAGCACGAGGGCAGGGGCTTTGACCTCCTCCCAGGGATGATGGGCTGCAGGAGGACACTGCCCAGTGGACTGAGCTGTTTCCCAGTGAATGTAGAGCAGCACCAACATGCCAAATGGCCACTTGAAGCTATTTATGAAAACACTGAGTGAAAGATATAAATGGTTTATTTAACCAGACCTGCATAACAAGCAATGTAAACTCTGCGCGGCCATGAGGGAAGCAAACCCCACTAATGTTTTGTTCGCTGGGGATGTGCAGGACTCTCCTGTCTGGAGTGGGGCTCTCCTGCACAGTATTCCTCCACATGCCATGAGGCTCCTCACAAAGGTGGGAGCTGCCCAAGTCGGGACCCTGGGCTCTGGGGAGAGCCTCTGTGGGTTTGCTCATGCATGAAACACAGGTGGGGTGTCTGGCAGCATTTTAGCCGTGTGTTTCACTGCAGCAAGTAATGTGGAGCTGATGTGCAGGGATTGTAATGCTTTAGGAGGCTTGGGAAAAAGTCTTCCTCCTGTTTCAGTGATGGGATCTGGAAGAAATGATGATGTGTATGTTTCCATCCACTCCCCATCAAATGCTGTCAAACTTCCTCCTGCGCATCCTTGTTCTTCCACATCCATCCTCCACCACAACCCACTGGCAACAAACCTTTGTCACAAGTGGACTTTTGCTTTCTTTTCTTCTTTTTTAATGTGAAGCTAGTGACAACCAGCTTTCTGTCTGAAAGGTAAATGGTGACTCACAGCCCTTCCCACCTCTGCATCCAGGAGAGAGCTGCCCTCCCTTGGAGTGGCACTCTGCAAACAAACCACATGGGATAGGGAGAGACCCTACCATTCTATCAACCCGTTCTCTTTCCAAGAAATTTAAGGCACTGTCTTGGTTTGAAACACAGGTGTTTGCCAAGGAAGGCAGGAGCCTCCCTTGGAATATAAGCCCCTTCCCTCCGAATTATTATAATTTTGAAATTGAGGGGCTTTCAGGCAATTATATGAGAAATAGGAATAACAGTTCTTTACTGGTATATTTGACAAAGCAATAATACAGAAAATACTGGCTTAACCTGACAGAGTCAGGGTACGACCTGACACCCTGCCAGGCAGGGTGGTGGTAGCAGTCCGATTAGGTGGTGGCTGCAGTTCTCTTTGAAGTGGTTCTGTTGAAGCGGTGATCCTGTAGAAAAAAAACTCTGGTCCTCCTCGGAAAGTCCAGTGGTGGTTATATAGCTCTTATCGTCTGGGAGTCTAGTAGGTAAGGGGTGCTTGTGCTGTTCCAAACCCCAGATTATATCCAGGTGGGAATGCTTGGCTCCTCCCCCCTGGGCAGAGCATCTCACAATGAGGTGTTGTAATTCTATGAGTCATGTGCTGGGTCCTTGATAGCCCAGTAAACAGAGATAGCTCCCAGAGGGAGTTATCAGGGATGAGTCATGGTAGGAGATAACGAGCACTGCCCCACCTGCTTTACCAGCTTGTGGAGATGATAATAGAATACATACTTTTGGTTACATTGTAACCTAGGACAGGCACCCAGCATTTTAGAAAAATGGGCATTTTTATTAGCAAATTCTCTTGGCCTGGAAGCAACTATTTTCACTTGCATCTTCACATTCATCAGCAAAGTCCCGGAGATGCAAAACCATCATAAACTGCACCAAGCTCCATGGTGCCCTGGGCCATCACCTTCCCAGCCCATGCTGCACCAGAGCTGCAGCCTCCACTTTTCTTTCCCTTTCGTCCTTCTTGGTTTTCAGCCTGACACCAGTCCTACACTTGGTTTACAGACAAACAGAGACTTTCCCTGGGTGGAAGAGAGGGAAAGGCACCTCTGGCCTCAGGATGGGGAAGTTTCCGTAAGTTGTATAAATCAGTGGAGGGAGGAACAGGCAGATTTGCATCAGGTCTTTTTATTACTCTGTCCATATTCCCACTGGAGAAGGTGAAGTGTGTGAGGACCCACAGCCCAAATGATGCTGTATCATAAGAGAGCGGGATCCCTGTGGGGGGAGAAGAGGCAACAGAGAATGGTTGACGTAGCCAGCTAAGGCCATCTAAAAGGCTGACATTTTGTTTAATTTTTATATTTCTGTGTTACTGCCTGCCTTTATTTCCCTACTGCCTTTCAAAATCAAAACGCCAATTACTTCCGGCAGAATCAGCCCTCATTAGAGCACTGGAACCACCACAGTAGCAAGTGTCTGGCCAAGGAGGGTTTACTGAGGAATACTGTCTTGCCATGTTGCCCTGCAGGGACAAGTATCCCGGCCAGAGAAAACCAAAGGAGCATTTGCTTTGTGCCATAGAGATACACCAGACAAGGGGAAATGTGGGTGAACCTGCACATCTTCGACTTACACACTTCCTTCCTGCAGCTCCTCAGGAGAGAAGGCGGCAGCTTCTGCATTTACCTGCTGGGTTATTGAGGGAAACAGAGCACCTTTGATCCCAAATCTCAGTGGCTGTCATTTCACATCTCCTAGCAGCTTGCTGCTGAGAGAAGGAAGGACTGAAACAACTGGTTCCTTCCAGTCACTGCACCACAGCTCCTCAGGTGCTCAAAAATCACCAAGGACTGTGCTCTGGAAGTGCCAGTTAAGTTCTGTATCTTCCGGGCTTTGGTTAAATCTGCAATGAGAGAATTAAATGAGGCAAGGAATCTTCTAAAGCATTTATGCTGCGTTTTGTCCTTCTGTATATTATGAACTGCACGTTTTGTGACAGGAGTTATCATGTCAGATTGCTTTTCCAAATAATTATGCATGATACACTCCTTCAGCCAGCCCTCTGGTGACTCACCAGGAGGTAAAGCTTTGAATAGGAGGAAAAAAGAAACTCAGACACGTTTCCATGGGCTCTGTGCAGCCACCAAACAAACATCAAGTCTAGCTTCTTTGTACTGCTGTCTGGCTGCTGAATCCTACATGAGATGCAAGGAAGGGAGTTTTGTGCAGATGAAAGCCTGCAGAAGATAGCCTGCTTTGGAGAGAAGTGCGAATTTTTGTGGTTTTGGTGCTGTCTCCTATTCCTTGCTTTGCTTTGTTGTTCTGAACCACCAGGTCCACCAAAATGACCCACAGAGAAGGAAAATATTCTTCTTCAGGTGGGGCAAATCTTTACAGCTGGGTTTGTGGTGTAATGTTGTGGGCTGGAGACGGCCCTGCCAAAAAAGAGCACCAGAAATGGTGACTCTTCCCCTCCCCATGTCTCTCCTGTGCTGTGACTGAGGGGCAGGGAAGAGACAGACACCAGTGAGCATCAGGGAGCCCCAGATGTGCTACTGGAGCTGGGAGTGGGGCTGGCACAAGGCTGCAGCAGGGGAGTGCCCACCCAGCCGCCTGTCTTTTGTTTTCAGGGAGCCTGGTCGGGGAGCAGCGGGGTTCATGCTTAATTAAGCAGTGCCTCAGAGAAAAAAGACCCACCTAGAAACTTGCCATCAGATGTGATTTCACTGAAGCCCAAGAACACGATCTCTTTTTAAGCATCTTTATTTCTGCCTGGCTAATGAGCATGATCCTCACAGAAAAGCAGATTCTCAGTGGGAGGGGTTGCAATATAATCCCTTTGCTCTGGCGCAGTGCTGCAAAGGGGGATGGCAGAGGCTCAGGCACCCAGACCCAGCAGGTCACATCCTGTCTTGGGGTCATGAAGCCCGATGGCCTTTCCAACCCATCCTTCTCTTGCAAGGGGAGGTCAGGGCCATCAAGCCCCAGCCCATAGAGCCAGGACATGCCCAGGAACATCCCCTGTCTATCCCGTGTCCCCACTGCCCACCGGAGCCCAGGAGCTGAGTACTGGAGAAAGTGGTCACCAGGTGTGCAGCTGGACTAGGAGGACCTGCAGGTAAAGTGACAGATTTCCATAGGAAACCAGAGCAACAAACAGTCCAAAGCAAATCCTTCTCCTTTATTCAGTAATGGCATACAGGCACAGAATGACAGTGGAGCCAAATCTCTGCAAGTTGTTTGGATGCATGAATCCCTTTTCTTACTAATGGGAGCAAAGTGAGTAACGGCTTTGAAAATGTGAGCTATGATACATCTGGTTCCAAGACCCCATTCCCTTGATCAACAGGAAAATCCAGTCTAGGGACTCTAATGTGGAAGGATCAGGAGCCAATTGAGATATAGGAGACTGGAAAAAATGCAGGACTTAGGAGGAAAAAAAAATCCTGTTTAATTAATATCTTTTCCCGATATGGAAAACTGTATACTTGGAGAAGAAATGTAGAAGAAACATCCTTGTAAATTTATTTTGCTCAGAGTGAACAGTGAAGGTTAGAGAGATGTTTAACATGCCATGACTTCTGCCATTCTCAGCTGTTTAAAATGCTGTCAATAACTAAAACATTTCAAATGAAGGTCTTTTATTTCAAAACTGCACAGTACCGAGCAATTAAAATGCTTACAGACTCAGTTTCAATACCTAATGTAATGCTGGTCTTGGTTGCTGTTGTGTCAGCTGCCTCAGAGACTACAGAGAGAAAGAGCAAATGTTAATTTTTCAAAATTTTGCTCTATTCTCTTTAATCTGTCGATAACTTGTATTATACAGCCTTCTTTCTTGCTTAAAAAACAGCTAGATGGCTCCTGTTAATTTTCAGCATTTTATTTTCCTTAAGTTAGAAATATATTAGTAGGCAACATATGTAAGTACCTCAGCATGTAGTGGTCACGTCTCTCATCGTTTGAAAGTAGAAAACTGAAACTCAGCTTTGTAAATGTATCCATCAGCTCCTTTGTTGTGCTAACAGCATAAATCATATTTTCACCCTTAAAGAATTAAAAGCCCAATCATTCCGATAAGCAGCATAGCTACTGAAATTATTTGAATCTTCCAAATTTGGTGGGGTTTTCAAAAAATATTTCCCCCTTAAGCCTTCAAAACTTTCAGAGATTTTCCATCTCTAGGCAGAACAAGATTTCCCTGTCAGACCCCTGGTATCACATACTGACACATGCCAGCTGTCTTTAGCACTGACATCCCCAAAACAGTCCTGCTCCTGAAGCCAGGTGAGTATTTAATCTGGTTGCCTTCCCCCCGCACCCCTTGCCCCAGGGCCTCCACTGACCCCTGCCCACCTCTCGACCACCACCTCTCTCCACCCCCAGGCACTTTGTGAAGGGGTTGGTGTCAGCAGGGAATGCTGGCTGCCCTCCTCTCCCATGCCCTCCTCTCTTTCCAGATGGAAAGCAGGATCCACAGACCTGCTGAGAAATGCCAGGTTTCGTGGGAGGGTTAAAAGGGGCTCGGTCCCTGCAACCAACTGTACTGCAGGCTTTTTGGATAAAAAGCAGTCACCCTGTGGAGCTATTTTGCAAAATTTTAGTTTAAGAGACTGTATTGCAGTGAATGTCGTGTCTTCCCCAGAAAAGGATTGGAAAGTCATCCTCGTTTCCATGGATACCCTGTAACAGGACTGAAAACAAAGCTGAAGCCGTACTTTTTGATATGTCTCCCTGAGCCTCCCTCTCTGTCCTTACGCACAGGGAAGGGACAAACAGCCTCTGCAGCATGAGGGGGTCATGTCTACATGAAAAGATCCACATTTGTGGCTGAGCAGGACTAGAAACTTTGTCAAGGCATCTTGTTTTTGTATGGAAACCCCAAGGAGGCTGAGCAGTGCAGGGCTATTTCTCCCTTCCCAATTAAATAGAGTCGAGTACATGTTTTATATGTGATCTTGAGAAGCTATTTGATCAAAAAAATTTTATTTAATCTCTCCTTAAATGCCAGCATTATGTGGCATGTTGAAAAAAACCCACAATAAACATGAAGATAATAGATAACACTTCGTGGGCATCACATAACCAGCGATATTCCCTCTGTTGCTAGTGACATAAATCTGCAGCAGATGGGCTCCGTGTGACCCATCACCGTGGCACTAGCCGTGGTGAATCATATCTGCTACACTGCTGCAGGCATGACCACATGGCTCCAAAGCACTTGTGAGTCCAGCTCAGCTCTGAGCTTCTCCTTCCACCAGAGACGCAGAAATCCAGCTCCCTACCCACTGGAAAGGGCCGATGTCCAACATTCCCTGCTTTACACACCTTTGTCTTTGCTTGCTTGCAGTTCCTAAGCACAATGCACAGTTTTAAGAAGCCATGCTCTGCTCTTGCCAGGCTGCTTGCTGCTCTCTTTCTTCTCCTTCAAGAAGATGCTGAGCATCAAGAAGATGCTCCACCCGAGCTGCTGCAACCTTGATGCTGATGAGTACAGCAAAGAGAGGGTCGGCTATTTCATTCTTCAGCAGCCTCATGTAGAATTAATCTCAGAAATATTCCTTGCAGCGGTATTGCAAAGCATTTCCCAGACAGTCACATCTCTTTATTCATCAATGTGTCTTTCACGGAGGTGTTCAGAGAACTGTAGATGTCCAGGATTCTGTTGTGCCAGCTGCTGGCCAGAGCAGAGCTAAACCTGCTGGCACCCTGCTCTGAGCACATGCTGGGCAACACCACTGCCTTCCCAGAACTGCAGTGCCCTGCCTTGGTCATCTGTGATGTTATTTGGAAAATAAAACAAGAAAAGAAGGGTCATACTAATGCTAAAAAAGAGACATGAATATTGATGCTATGAGAGTACTTCGGTAGTCCTTGGAAGAAGCTATTTTGTTGTAAGGGGCTTTGATTATTCTGGTGGATGGGAAGAAGCTTTGTGTGGAGGTAGGAGGGCCTGGTGGAGCTTGAGCCCTGGTTCCAGCCAAGGTTTCTGTTCCAAGCTTGACAGCCTGCCCTAGGGCTCATCAGTCTCGGTGTTTCAGTCTGAAAATCCCTTGGGAAATGGGAAGCACAGCAAGGACCAGACCCCACAACACAACCACCACACTGCTTTACCCCAGCACTGGACCTGGACTTGCAGGAGATGGAAACACTTAATGAGCAGGACCAGTACAAGGGAGGGAAACAAGAGAGTTAACTGAATATTGAGATAACAAGTGTAAAGTGTAGCTTGCCGAGATTTTCTTTCAGTATTATCTACTGTCATTTAGTAATGGTATGTACACACACGCATGCATGAAATACAAAGTGGTGGGATGTGGTTTTTGGCATGGGCTTCAACAGATGCATTATGCACAGAGAGAAGAGGCACAAAGTCAGCTGTTCAGATCATCCCTCACAAGTGCCAATAAAGTCTTTATACCATGCCATTAAGCATTCACGATGCACCATCTGGACTGCAGGAAAGCTAATTTTGGAATGTTTTAAACATAGCACTTTATAATCTCTGGTGCATTAGTTACCTAGTTACCTGGAGGGCAGTTTTGCAGGATTCTGAGAGAAATGGTAAAAGGCACAAACAAACTGAATCTGCAACTGGATGGTTTCAAGTCCTTCATCCCGGACTCACGCAAAACCCCTAAGGTCTCTATCACTGGAAAGTTGCAGATTGTCCCAGCCCCAGTGGAAAAGCTCTCCTTTTCCACACAAACAGTGGAATTTCTTTTTTAGTATTTTTTTACATATAGCTGATGTTGGCCAAATTTCACTGACCAGGAACAATGGAGATAGAAAGCAGAACTCTAAATGACAGAGCAGAGGAGGACGAGGAGACGAAGGAAAAAGCCGGCAGGTGGATGGGGTTGTCTGTGCAATCAGTGTCTCTTTGGACTGGTTTGGGGCTCGGCAGGCTCCAGTGATTCGCTGGCTACAGGCCAGTGCTGTGGTCAGGGTTATTTATTCCTCCCCTGCCTGGGCAGTGGATCCCACTGTCTGGGCGTGCAGCCTGCACTGCCCCACACAGGCACCGTGGTTCATCCTCCGCCACCCCTCTGGCTGGAAGGAGACTACTGGGACAGGTGAGCAGCCTGTGTCAATTTGATCTATTCTTCCAAACTAAACCAGGCATTTTCCTTTTGTCCCTCTGAGCACAAGGGAGCACTGCAAGGAGCCCCAGTGCTCTGCTTCCCTCCAGGCCCCTCCATCTCATGTGGCAGGCTGGAGCCCTCCAGCCCTTGCTCTGCTTTTGTAATCAGAAAAGCTCTGGTTAACCCACCTGATTTATCTCTGCTCAGGCCAGGTAGACTAATGCTTTCATTAGGTCCTTGCCTGCAGCTGCTTTTAATACCCAAAGGCATTTGGCTGCTCTTTCTGCTGGCTTGGACCCTTTTACTGCTACCTTAATGAGACCTGCAATTTCACGGACCCTTCCCCTCCCAGTGATTGCCATTAACACCTGCAGAGCCATAACTGTGCACACATGCACTCACATATCTTTTGGGGAAAAAAACATCTGAAAATATGGACTGCATGTATAAAATGTCCATGTCTCACATATTAAGTAGGTTTACTATCCAGTAACATTTTGACTAAAAATTTCTTACATTTGATGTTAACAAAATTTTCTACATATTTTCACAGAAGTAGAAATAGTTGTCAAGCTAAAATGTAATGCCTTTCTCTTTTCCTAGCTTCTTTCCAACAGTGTACTTGCCTTTTTTCATTTCACATGTAAGGAAGCTCAAATCTGGCTTTAGCTGAGGAAGGCTTGGGATTTTTATCCAGCTCCAAGCTGTTGTTTTGTGATGACTTCTCCTTGGAAAGACTCAGCACCTCCCTTCCACCTCAGAAACTTCGTTCATTTTTAGGCACAGAAAAACCTTCACAACATGCTTGGCTGCTGTCAGTGCCACAGGATGTGTCCTTTTTGGCACACTAGTGTGAGGACAGCAGGGAGGTTTTGCCCTCCGTGCTGGTGCAGAGGGCAGGTACATGGAGAACACTCTGTCCCTGAGGTGGGGGTCTGGGGAGCACCCTGCTTACCCACAGCCTACCCATGTCTCTGGTTGTTGAGGTGGTATCTCCATTCCAAAAGCTGCGATGGAATAGTGATATGAATCCCTTGAGTGCATATGTGTGGGTAAATATAAATATAAACTGAAAGATGGTTGCCCAAGGTGTGTAAGGAAGCAGCAATAAGACTCAATAAGCTGTCTCCTATTAGATTTGCTCCCATCCTAAGTGTTATGATTAAATCACGGGTAAGTCAAAACCAACTGCTCATAAGATGAAATGCCAACTGTCATCTGTGAATTCCCCTTTTGTCTGCACAGGCACTGATCCCCTCAGCTGGGTACAGTGTTGGAGGAAGATGTGCTGCATCCTTTCTCAGGCACGGACAGGTCCATGTCCACACTGGAGAAAGCTGGGGGAAAGTATTGAGGGCTGGTTGGCAATATCATGAGAAATTCCCAATTCAATTAAACAGAAATTTCATTATAGCATCCAGGGTTTGAGCAACCACCCCAGATTGCAAGATGGTCTTCAAGAAAGGAGGTGCAGCTTTATCATTTTAATGATGACAAAGATAACGTCCACCTTCTTTCGCACTAAACCCCCATAGGTTTCCTCAGCTCTTTTCTACCTGTCTCAAAACACACTCACACCCACTCACTCCCTAGCCAGCACCAGCCACATCCCAGTGGGTGCATCTCTGTGATTTCCAGATCTGAATATTTTTATGGGACTCCTTGGTCCTTCCCCTGCTTTTCTCTTCCCCTTGGAAATTGTGAAAGGAGAATCAGAAGCAGGAAACTGTCAATTAGCATTGCTAAAAAAATGGCCTAATAAGGCTATCATCAGCTGGAAATGACACGCTTCCCACACCAGCAGCTGCACGCTACTGGGGAGATAAATGTTTGTATCCGTTTTTTCAATGGTAAACGATGCTGGTCCTCAGTCACTGTGGGCTGAGGGGAAGGGTCTCTGGTGCCCTGAGACTTGCTGGAGCCCGTGGTCACAGGACACCCCATAGGCTCTTTTCCCCCAAACCTGCAACTGCAAAAAAACACCCGGCAGATGATAACCACAGCAGAAAAAGCAGGGAGACAGAACGCAGAAGGTTTGCACGTAAGAGAAACTGCAAAGGAGCATAGGGTTTTTCTAACAAACCTTGGTATGGTCTCTCCTGCACTGGCAAAAGATGGGGAAAAAGTCTCCTTCTCACTGTTTCAAGAATTTTTACTGTTAGTTATTTTGTGTTGGTCCTCCTTCTACCCAAACCTCATCTTTTGCTGAGACAAGGTAAGTATAAACAGCTCTTTCACAGCCAAGGTTCTTCAGTGACATCCAGGGATGGTCAAACCTTGCCCAGCTGGAGAAGGACAATCTGGGCTTGTCTACGTGAGGAACTGCACTTAACCACATCAGTGCACTGAATGGCATTTGTCCTCCAAGCACAGACATGCTTCCCTCACTGCACTTGAATACGAGCATAACATATCAAAAGGGGAATCACTATGCTTCAATAAATTATATCTGTAGTTCATGTATTGGGTGGGTGGTGGAACCCTCAGCTTCTGCAATATCTGGAAAAACCTGTGGATGTGAAGTGGAACACAGGCTCGGACCAGTTCACAGTGAGATCTCCACGTACCTCTGCCTTTGAACCACCGCCAGCGGTGAGAGATGCAAAGCCACTGTGCCTGCACTCACATTGTGCCCTGCCTTGTGATGGTGGGGCTGCGTTTCACATTTGCCTTGCTCCAGTGGCAGCCCTCCTTTGCTTTCATCACCTGGGGCTGCAGGTTTAGGGGGAAGCAAACGACCTTCAAAGTCTAATAAATGCCTTAGGAGATGCTGGAGCAGCAGCAAGTCTGCATTGCAAGTCTGCAATGTTCAGAGAGTGACCTTGCAAAATGAGGCACGGAGATGGGTCAAAATTTCCAGGACAGAAAGTGCTTCCTTGGTTTGTGGTTGATCTTTTTTTTTTCTCTATGTGTAAATTCTGTCTTAGGAATGTGGAAGGTCTAGGGCATAGCATTAGCACATTGTCAGCCTAATCACACAATAAAACCTGCCACAGTGAAGCCAGAATAACCATTTATGGAATGAGATGATGCTGAAAAAAAAGTTGTTTACAGCTTAGCATCTCCCCTGTCTGAAAATCACCCAAAGAGAGGAAGGAACTGAGAGAGGATGCATTTGGTGATTTAATGTTTAAATAAGAGTGTGAAATGGATATTTCTGTCTCCACTCAAGAGGGTTCAGGATTTGATTCCTCCAGCTCCCTGCAGCCACCCTTATAGGATGAGCACATAGGCCCATGCCCTGGGTGTGTCCTGAAATGGGTGCTGGCAGATGGGAAAAAATCCATGGGAATAGGGTCCTGTCACACTTATAACAGTAGTGGAGAGGGGGAGAGGGAAATCCACATTTTTAGTTACTTATTTCATCAGGACTGTTTTATTAGTGACTACATAAGAGATGTGAGTCCATCCTGTCAATGGCTTTAGGAAGAGCAGGCACTGTGGAAGGAGCAGATCCCAATTTTCACATCTATTTCCAGCCCTTTGTAAATGTATGCACTCCTGGTCTGGAGCAGGGTGGAGGCAGGGTCGTATCCACGCAGCTCTACAGCTCCAGGAGCAGTAATACACTACCAGCCTGGATTTTACATGGATAAAAAGCCTTTGACATGGTCCCCCACAACATCCCTCTCTGGATGGAGAGAGATGGATCCAGTGGATAGACTGTTGGGTGGATAAGAAAGTGGTTGGACAGTCACATCTAGAGGATTCTGGCCAACAGCTCAGAGTCCTGATGTACATCAGTGACCAGTGGTGTCCTCAGGGGTCCATACTGGGGCCAGTGTTATTTAATATCTGCATTAATGATGTAGATGAAGGGCTGAAGTGCATCCTCAGCAAGTTTGCAGATGGCACAGAGATGAGTGTTGCTGTTGACACACCTGAGGGATGGGGTGCCATCCAGAGGGACCTGGACAAGCTCAAGAAGGGGGACTGTGGGAATCTCATGAGGTTTAATATGACCAAGTGCAAGGTGCTGCACCTGGGTCAGGGCAACTCCCGGTATCAACTCAGGCTGGGGATGAACAGATCCAGAGCAGCCCTGCCAAGAAGGACTTTAGGGTGGCATTCTGAGGCATCCATAATTTAATCCCTTTAGAGTTATGAGCTAAATCAATAGTCAAAGGAATCATCTCCTGTTTATTTAGATTAGTTGAAAGAAATTGGTACCTTCTTCCAATTACTAGAGCTAATGATATCTAGCTCCGATATGAAGAAACATTCCCTATTTCCCAAACAAATTGCACATTTGGGCTAATCAACCCTTACATAGCCTTTGCAAGGTAAATAACTATGAGCAATGTGGAGTAGCAGGGAGCACTTAGAGGCAAAAAAATTGTAATTAAGAATAATTCAATAGCAGTTGAAATAAGACTGTCAGGGCTTTCCATGCCACCTGCAGTACTGTGCCCTTCCTGAAAAATCCTGTATAGGTGACCAGCTCCATTATATGTGCATCTGCTCGAGCCCCAGCGTTTGTTCCTCAGTGAGCTGTTTACTTCTGATGTGCTTGTGTGCATCCTCAAAGCTGCATCTGCAACAGGACCCCAGCAGCCCTCTGGACAAGTAACCCCTGGAGGAATTAGGGCTATTGCCAAAAGTATGGAGGGCCATGCCACCCCATACCATGGCAGTGCCCCTAAGTGTTTTTACCTGTGCAGTTTTTACCTGTCCAGCCACTGCATAGCAGACTGCACAATACAAAATGAAATATTGCTGCTCGGATTAGTGTATGCTTTTCACTACTTTTAGACTGTTGAAAACAGTTGCTTCATAAATCTGGCCCTGGATTTATCTGCTTTCCTATTTATTGTGCAGCCCGCTGTGTCACTTCCGTTCCATGTTGTGGTGGCTGGAATATATTATTTCAAAAATGTTTTTCCCGAAAGTGCTATTTTCAATGAAATGGGCACGAGCAAGAGCAAGTGTGGTATTGAGAGCTTTCAGACACAGTGTCTGCTCTAACATACATCACAGCTGCTGAAATGCCACCCTCAAACCTGGAACCATTACAGTCACTGAAGAAATTTCACCTAAGAAAGGCCATAGGGTTGTTATGGACACAGTACAGCCAGTATCTATCCACCATCACCTACTCCCCAGTGCTGCCAGACAGGAGCCCATTTTCTCCATCCTACCAGTTCTTGAAATATGTGGCACACTGAAAGGCTGCTGCTTTCCGTAAGAGATGGCAGCAAATAGACATGGCACATCATCAGCCTCCCCTTCCGTGCCCCCTGATGCTCTCCTCCTCGCCCTCTCTTTATGCCTCCAGCACCAAGCCCACACTGTGGAGTCATTAGCACCAGGGGAGGCTTGTTCTGAGCACTTCCTGACACCATTTTCTACAAAGGTCAGTACCAACATCAAAACCTGCCCAACTTTTCCCTGTCTTCCTCAGAACACAGCAGGGTTACTCAAATAAGCTTATTCCCAAAGTCTGCAGAAGGGCAGTACCAGCATCATACACATGAAGAAACACCTCACGGTGTGGGAAAGTACCAACATAATGATGGAAGATTTTTGAGCTGCCCCACTGAATTCTTCTGGAGGGATTTTTAGTTTTTGCTGACTTCTCAAACACTTTCATACTGAGGGCACCAGCAAGGTGTTTTGCTGGATCAGTACGCCACTACATAACAAAAATAACATGAGGCAATTCAACACAAGCCACACAGGACTGAGTGCGGAACTGGTCACAGTCCAAACTGCCAAACTGGGACAGCACAGCTGTGCTGGAGCAGCAGTACCACCCAGGAAAGGCAAGACCATGTTTGGGGTGGCACAGGTCAGGAAGTGGTTAAACAGTGTGTGGGAGGAGGTGACCTAAAGACTGGAAGATGTGGACTGGTCCCCTGCCCTCAGACATGGGCAGAAGCACTTCCAGCAGAAGACCTTTAATGAGGTAGGAGACAGGAGGAGACCTAGGTCTCCCTCCACTTTAGCTGATGAGAGGTTAAGGTGGGCAACAAACGAAAGAGATCCAGTTAGTTAATTCTGAAAACCTAATTAGCACTACAGCTTCTTTGGAGCTTTTTGGGAGCACCAAAGCAGCCACATGCTCCCTGTCACACCACTGCTCTTCCTTGGCAAGATGGCCTTTGCTGGCAACAGACTTCATGTCCACCAATGGCTTTGTCCTTCATGTCCACCAATGCTTCCTGTGCCCAGAAAAGCATTGGCTGTTGTGGGCTTCAGGAGAGGATCTCCCAGACTATGGAGGCGACATTGAGCTGGAAGCACAAGCCTTGCCCATCCAGCAAGAAGCCACAATGTTGTCTCTCCCATGAGTGAGACAGACTGGTTCTGCCCATGATGGCTTTTAGAAGCACTGTGCACATCTGGAGCAGCCAGAGACCAACTCTGGGGAGGGTGATTTATGGAACCCCCCCAGGGACAGAGACTGTTTGGGAACCAGAAAGCTAAAAGCCATTATCTACAATGCCTAATGCCCTTACTCAGGAGGCAGTTTTCCTTCTTCCAACACTATTAGCTTCCAGGTAACACTGGGAGGATGAAATCCCTGTTCATGTGGAGTAATTATTCAGAATACTCAAAAAGCATGAGAAAGTACACAAAGCATGAGAAAAAATAACCCCTTCCACACACAGATCCCTGCTTTCTCCTTGCCCAGGAGAAAATGCCACCTTGGATTGGAGGGCCGATTTGGTAGTTGTAACTGGAAGTCTATTCTTCTTGAATAAATTAACATTTTTCTGCTTCTGTTATTTTCTTTAATTCTATCTTTGCAAAAACTACCTTTGCTAGCTTTTTGCTGGCAGGAGATAAGATGTGCCATATAGGAACACCCTAGAACTTGCAGATTTGGTGAGGAGAGGTAATATTTGATCTAGAATTAATAAGGATGCATATGTAACTAAAAGGAGCAGCCTGCATTGTGGCAGCTGTTAGTGGAGGATTTTGAGCCATAACCATTCTCTCTACAGCATCCATCTCTTCAGCCTTTGGTCTCCCCAGTGAGTTCACCAGCAGTGAAATTATCCTAGGACACTCAACACCAGCACAGTGTAAGCAGTCATGGGAAAGGCAGGTCTCCTTCAAAAGACCCAAATGTCTTGATCTGGGGCTTCCACAAGTGATTTTCTGTGTCAGTATTTGTGTATCCTCTCCAGGCTCTAGAGTTCACCCCTGGAGAAGTGCTTGCAGTGGTGAGATGTCCAGGCTCGGTCTCACACCATCCCTACCCCAGGCACGGTAAAGGTTGTGCTGCACATGGTCCTGCCCAGAAGGATTTGGTTTTGGACCCAGGCAACAAATCCTTAGGTGCAAGTAAATCCTGTGAGATGAAAAAAACTGGTTTCAGGAAGATAGATAATTTGCTAACAAGCGCACTGGTTTTACATTAATAAGTAATAGCACATTAGCTGGTGGAGAAAGTCTTTCCCACTTTAATAGAATAGTGTCGGTGTTTTAATAGGTAGAAAGCCCACATCCTGGGAAGCTGCAGAGGAAGGCTCCAGCTCCTTGCTTTCCCTTGTCTCAGAAGCCATTTCTCCGTGAACTCAGTGGGAAGACATCACAACACCATGAAAACACAAATACTGCTGAGATTGCACCAGGAACTCGCACATACTTTTGGCTACACTGTAGCTGTAGCTTACTGAAAGACTGTGTGGCACTGTGCATGAGGGGCAACGGGATGCCCAAACCTCACCTGCACACTTTAAGGCTGTAATTGGAAAAGTGTGAGGAAACCTCAAGCAGGCATCATCTGACACCAGCACTCCTGGCTAGAAAGCTGGATTTGACACATAGCCTTGCCAAAGCACTTGCAAGCACCATTTGGCATCATCACATTGAACATTTCCAGGGGATGTGTGGCCAAAATTATAAATGGAAGGACATTAGCTGGGATGGACAAAACCACAGGTAGCCCAGTTGCCCACACTGCCCTTTGTAGGCTTCACGTTCATGCCTGCACCAGCGGCAGCCACTGGGACAAGCGAGGACATGCACCTGACATCAACCTCTTCACCTCAGACCACAAAACACTAATAAAATAAAATAGCATAAATTTAAAATAGCTATCCAGACCTTATTTTCTAAGAGAAAAAAGGCTCCTTTTCAGGCTAAAGAGCTTGAAAAATGGATTTATCAAGGTGGCCTTTTTCCATGAGGCTCCAAAGATAATCATAATGATCTTAATTTTTAGTTCATATTTTAACAATCAGCATTTAATGACCACTTGGAGCAAAAGGCTAACTGAAGATCATATGAATTGTGGCTGAAAAGTTATGGCATGAGGCCAAATGATCTGGTTCCACTGACTTGCACTATTTCTTGGGACAGCAGTAAATACTAACACAGAAAACTAGTAGTTTAGTTCTATTTTATGTCTCAGACCAGACCACTAATTTTGATCTCTGCATTCATAAAGATTGTGTCCCCTAAATCAAACATCTAAAGATAAAGAGAAGACTAATGGAAATTTAATAAGACCAAGACTTTTAGGGGAAATTACTTATTTTGAATGCTAAAATGTGTTACTGATGTTTCACCCATAGCTGGGAAGGGGAGGCACAAAAGAGTTGCTCTTTCCCCAGCTTACCTCCAGAGTGTAACCGGGGTTTGCCAATGACAGACCTCCCTTACACAGGCACAGTTTTGTAATTCATATAATGCATGATGGCAAAGAAAACCTGCCCAGCTGCTCGGCAGGCTGGGATTCATCCTGCCTTTGAACACGACATGTTGGCTCACGGGGACAGCAGCACTCCTGCAGGCCTTGTGTGGTGCAGTGCAGGAGGGCGAGCAGAGCTTTCTGATAAATAGTATTAAAAATACATCTGACCTGAAATCTCTGCATCCCAGACTGAATCCAAACTTGCCAAAAGTTCAAGGATGCCCAGATCTGAGGTTCTGGTTCAGTCATGTCTCTGGAGACCTTTAGAAATCCATTTACACTGCGAAGAGAAAAACAGGAAGCAGAGACCCTGTAACCCCCGGGGCCTTTCCTCCAGCTGAGCTGACTGGTCCGGGAGAAATTATTTTGGTTGCAGGCACAAACAGGAGGAACTTTCCTCTGCTCTTTAGCTACAGCTTTTTCCGTGGAGCACTAACCCCCTGACAGGAGGCAGTGGCTACTTGCAAGCTGTCTCTGAGCCCGGTTGACGGAAACCCAGGGGCTGGATCAGTGGTGTCTCGGGCTCATCAGCACTTGAACGTAGCTTGCTTGAGGCATCTTTTCTGCACTGAGGTTCTCACCTGGGCTAAACAAATAACTGAGTGGTTTTTTTTAGAGGAGAACTGAGTCTTGGCCTGCCCTGTTGCTGGCTCTTGTGTCTTGGCTTCCAGGTGGCTTAAATATTCAGGTCATTAGGGTTTTATCAGCAGGAAAACACACAAAACAGGACAACAAAGTGCTTCTCGAAAGTGAATTTATAAAATCCATACATTTGTCAAAATTGCATGCGAAGTCTAGAAACCACAGCACGCAATTTGGGGAGCTAATCAGCCAAGCTGTAATTGCAAACCCTTGCATCAGGCAGCTGAGTCATGAGATAAAGTGGGAGAATTGGGGATGAACAGTGAGAAAATCCACATTCTTGGCTTGGAGAGACGCAGAGCATTTCTAGTTCCCTTCCTGGCTGCTGTCAAGGCTTTGCAAGTAAATAATCAGCATGAATAATCTATGCATTTCATGTACACTACTCCCGTAGAGTAGTTTTAATGTAGAAAGGGTTTAAGGGATTTTGAGAAAAACTGCTCAGAGCCATTTCAAACAATTGCTAGGTATTAATGCCACATTTGCAAGTCCTGGTGTTTCCCTGATTTTAGCAGAATAACATTTTCTGCTTATTAAGGGTTTATCTTCTTGCTCTAGCTGTAAAAATACCAGGGACAGACACTAAATTGCAGGTAGATATGCTGGGGAATGGTCTTGTATCAGATGTAATTGAGACAAACACTCTGGAAAGCCAGGAGGCTAAAAATTTGTCATCTATTCAATCTGCTAAACAAGGGTTCCTGAATACAATTAGGGAAAATTAGAGCTGATTCATGGGCTATATGCTGGCCAGAAGGGAAGTGAATGCATACCAAATACATTTTATAATAAGCAGTTCAACCAAGTCTAATTTCAGAATTGTTCATGCCATGGTAGTGTGCCTTTATTCTTTCTCTGCTTTTGAGATATCACTCAAAGTATTTAGTTCTTCTCTCATCCTCTCCAGATAATAAACCAGGCTCATAATAACACATCTACTAAATTTCCAGTGTTGGACACCCCACATGTGCAGAACCCTGTGTGTCCTATGGTGTCACAATACCAGGATTACATGTTTCCAAGAACCCTTTTTCAAACCCGCAATTTGAAGTGATAGTTTTAGCCATTATTCTCTGTGTCTGAGCTAGTTGGTGGCCTGTGCTGTCCTGACAAATGGGGGAAAAAACTACTCAAAATTAGAACTTCTCTAGGGAAAGAAAATTAAATCCTCTTTAAGAAACTTCAGAGAGAGCTTAATGGATGAAGAAAAGGCTGTGGATATGGTATACCTGGACTTTATTAAAGCCTTGGACACTGTTTCCCACAGCATTCTCCCGGAGAAACTGGCTGCTCATGGCTTGGACTGATGTGCTCTTCCCTGGGTAAAACACTGGCTGGATGGCCAGGCCGAGGCTGGTGATGGATGCAGTTGCTCCAGCTGGTGGCTGGTCACAAGTGGTGTTCCCCATGCTCAGTGTTGAGGCCAGTCCTGTTTAATATCTTTATAAATGATCTAGACGAGGGGATTGAGGGCACCCTCAGTCACTTTGCAGGTGACACTAATTTGAGTGGGAGTGTGGATCTGCTGGAGGGTAGGACAGCTCTCTGACGCTCACCAGAAATCTGTGAGAGCTGTCTAGACTAAATGCAGCAATAAACCACCCTGCAACAATCCGAAATGGCAAGTTTAGAGAAATTTGGCTAATGGCCTTTGAGACACAGTTTCACAGCACCTTCTTTGTTTTTCAGTATGAAAGGCCTATTCTGTCTTCTGCTAGCAACACTCGGTTCCATGATGCAGCTGGACTGTGAAAGTCAAAGAAAGGTGTTTTTCAAGACTGAGATGAGCAGTGGGCAGCATCAGAGCAGAGCTCAGCCTGCTCTGACCCCATCAGCTCCATCACAGGTGTGCACACACACTCCCATGCCCCAGGAAAGTGCTGGCATCGTGAGAGTGCAAAGCAATCACTGCAGCCACCTCCTGGAGAACATTAGGTCCCCAAGGGTTGTCTTGTGCTCCCCACCAAAATGAACCTTGCTGTGATTCTCGGTTGTCTCATACGAGAAAGTTTGCATTATGGCCTCTTCGTCGTCGTGGGTATTCTCTCCCTTTCAGCTGCACTTATTCTGCAGGGTATCAAAGCTAGGAAAAGCATGCAGAGCTGACTGTCACCAGCAATATCACAACAGATCATAGCTGTCAGTGCATGAGTGAGTTTTAAGGCAGGCAAAGCCAAATGGGGATATCCACTCTGCAAACCCTCCTTCCCAGAAATTTTCTCAGAACAAGGCCTCACCCCTTTCAGACTTATTTGCCAGGAATTCCTGGGACAGAGTTGTGATGTTGTGGCATGCCTGGAAAATCCCACATTTGCTCACATTAGGAAATCAATCACTAAAATATGGAAAGTGAGCCCAGGCTGTAAGTGAGTTTACAGTATGCTTAACTGTTTTTTTTGAAGAAGCAGCACAGCAGGGTCTTTACTTGACCTTCCCACTCTGCACCTTAAATTTGTTTGATTATGGAACAGTTCTTTTTTCTTTTCTTTTCTTTTCTTTTCTTTTCTTTTCTTTTCTTTTCTTTTCTTTTCTTTTCTTTTCTTTTCTTTTCTTTTCTCTTTTCTTTTCTTTTCTTTTCTTTTCTTTTCTTTTCTTTTCTTTTCTTTTCTTTTCTTTTCTTTTCTTTTTTCTTCTCTTCTCTTCTCTTCTCTTCTCTTCTCTTCTCTTCTCTTCTCTTCTCTTCTCTTCTCTTCTCTTCTCTTCTCTTCTCTTCTCTTCTCTTCTCTCCTTTTTCTTTTCTTCTGCAAAGCTCTTTCATAGAATAACAGACTCAGAATATCCTGAGCTGGAAGAGACCCATAAGGATCACTGAGTCCAACTCCTGGCCCTGCACAGGACAACCCCAAGAATCAAGCCATGTACATGCGAGCATTGTCCAAATGTTTCTTGTACTTTGTCAGGCTGGTGCTGTGACCACTTCCTTGGGGAGCCTGTTCCAGTGCCCAACCACCCTCTGGGTGAAGAATCTTTTTCTAATATCCAACCTCAACCTGCCCTGACACAGCTTCAGGCCATTCCCTCAGGTCCTGCTGCTGGTCACCAGAGAGAAGAGATCAGTGCCTGCCCCTCCTCTTCCCCTCACAAGGAAGTTATAACTGCAGTGAGGTCTCCCCTCAGTCTCCTCTTCTCCAGGCTGAACAGACCAAGTGACCTCAGTCACTCCTCATACGGCTTCTCCTCAAGGCCCTTCACCATCCTTGTTGTCCTCCACTGGACACTCTCTAACAGTTTAATGTCTTTCTTACATTGTGGTGCCCAAAACTGCCCCCAGCACTCGAGGTGAGGCCGCCCCAGCGCAGAGCAGAGCGGGACAATCCCCTCCCTTGCCTGGCTGTCGATGCTGTGCCTGATGCACCCCAGGACACGCTTGGCCCTCCTGGCTGCCAGGGCACTGCTGGCTCAGATTCAACTTTCTGTTGGCCAGGACCCCCAGGTCTCTTTCCATGGCACTGCTTTCCAGTGTCTCACTCCCCAGTCTGTCCATACATCCCGGATTGCCCCGTTCCAGGTGCAGAATCTGGCACTTGTGTCTGTTACTCTTCATATGGCTGGTCATTGTCCAGCCCTCTAATTTTTCAAGATCTCTCTGCAGGGCCTGTCTACCTTTGAGGGAATCAACAGCTCCTCCCAATTTAGTATCACCAGAATAGCAGCCCAGACAAACTTCCCAATACAGGCTTTCAGACTGGCTTTCCTGGGAAATATCCTAGGCTAGCTTTTACTGTCACTTTATAGACATGTTCTTTCTAATTTTTCCTCATTTCGCTTCAATAGTTTGTGAACAGCTGGCTTTAACCTCACAGTAAAAGCCAACAGCTGTGTATGGTGTCCTCAGCCTCAGCAGACTACCTTGATTTTTGCCACAGAAAGATCTGTCTGTGACTGATCTGTCTGTTGCATTCCCCATTTGCTGCCTGAGAAGCGATTTGCCCTTACCTGTGCACTCTGACCTACGACACCCAGGTCCTGAGAGCTTATGGGTGGAGGCTACCTTAATAACCACAGACATCCCGATAATTTTTGCATGAGGATCCCAATTTAGGTTTGTCCTTAAAAATGCAATGTGTAAATTTGATGAAATGTCACAGGTTTAAATCAGTATAAACCTACTGAAATCAATGAGGTTATTTGGATTCACAGCAGAAGGGCTGACTCCGTCCATGCTTGGACTACAAAACTTCCCAGTTCAAGCAATGGAGCTTCTTTGATTTTACTGTTTAAGAGCCAAACTTATTTAATATTTCAAGGAATTACTTTGGCATGAAAGGAAGAAGGGAGACAATAACATTTGTGAAGAAGAAGTAATGCACAGTGTAGGGACAGACTGTCCTACAGCAATCCAAAGCAGACCAGGCTCTGGGAATGACTGGGAGGGAAAGTCTGGTCAACGTGAAGAAAATAACTTTAATTTAGCCTAGTAAATTGGGGGAGAGTGGGGATGGTAGTGATCTCCATTAATGCAGCAAACATTAGGGATAAGGATGGTGATTAAGCCCAGGGATCGCACAGATGGTGTCACCAGTTGCTCTGCCAGAGCAAACGGGCTGCTCTGCTCAGGAACAGCTTCAGACTGAAAACAAAATTGTGATTCTGGCCTGTTAGAGCAGGCAGGGTCTGAAAAGGCTCCCTGAGAAAGCAGGGCGACAAAAAACACCTGTGAGTTTGAAGATGGGATTGCGTTTGACTGTGAGAGGGTGGGATGGAGATGGCGAATGAGGTCCCTGCCCATTCTCTGCATTTCACATGCCCCCTTACACCCACAGTCAGGGTCTGCTCTGCCCAAGGGGTGCTCACAGCCCTTTCCATGCAGTGTTCAACCCTGCTAACAAAAGTCAGTCCCTTCTGCAGCTGGTTTGGCCTTTAAACACTCACCCACCAGCCACTGGGCTGCCCTGAGGAACCACATCTTGAGGCACGCAGCACGAACTGGGTTCAGACCAGTAGCACTGGAGTGAGTGGCTGCGTTGTGATGCCAGTGCCCTGCATCTTCCAGCTCCTACAAATCCACCTCCTTATTCGTTACTGTGGACCCACACTGATACAGTTTTTTTCATGAACAACCTCTTTTTTTTTTCTCTAGGTACACTGCCTTTTCATTTTTTATTATTATTAGCTGATAACAAGTCTGGAGATGTGTATTAAAGACCTGTGCATATAACTAAGTCAGTAGTAACACATTCGTTTTATTTTTTCTTTTTTTACATGAGAAAAGCTTCCTGTCAGGCCCTCTTAAAGCATAGAGAAGATAAGCTTAATAAAAATTAAGTCAATGTCAAGAAAACAAGCCTACGGATAATGGAGACCTCAAAGAGGTCCTGGGGAGAGAGCCACACTTATCTTTTCAGTCAGGTAGAGCTTGTGTTTCAACATTAAATTCTTAGTTGTATCAAAACCAACTCTTGTTCCCACTGTAGTCATTAGTAGCTGTGCTCAGTTGATAAATATGTTATTTAAATGGGGTGCTTTAAAATAATCTGCAGCAAAGCTCAAAACACACATATTTTCACTCAACAAATGCTTGGAAATATTTAGTGTGTATTTTTCTCAACTGCTTCTAAAATTTGGATGTGTTATGAAGCATATTTACACTTACTGTGATGGCAGCATCATCTCATACAGTCTTTCTCTAAATGGACATTTGCAATAGACTGGGCAATCCCTGTGATGAGGCATTAGGTGAACAATAGCTGCCCATAAGCAACTACACAATGTAAAAGCAGCAGGCTGGGCTGAACAGACACTGTGGTCTGATAAATGAGGTGTCTGTGCCGTGATCCTACTAACAGTATTAACAAGCACTATATGGTAAAGGAGAAAAACTACTTATTTCAATCAGTGTTTTAAGTACAAAAGCAGGTGGAATTGCTTCAAATTTGGTCCTGATGTAGAAACTGAACTGTCTTGTAACTGAAAATAAATGACCAGAGAGATGCTGAATGGTACAGTGATGCTCCTGGTGGATCACTCTGACGTGAGCCAGGATGAGGAAGAATGTTGAGAAAACATGGAGAAGGCTTTATTTCCTCCTGAGTATAATTATTTATAGCTAGCTGAAACAGAAGCTCTTCCTGCCCCTCATGCCTTCCTGCACCATAGTACATGGGAAATACCAGGCTCAAGTCTGGCCAAAAATGTCATGGCCCTGGCTCATGTATCCTGCCATTTTTATGAGTTGGACCATGCTGTTGTGGCACATGAAGATACTATTTCCTGGAAGCTCCTCCTGGGCCCTGGGAGGATGCTGGAGGGAGGCTGGCAGGTCCCCTGGTCCCTGGGAGGATGCTGGAGGGAGGGAGGCCAGCCAGCTCCCCACAGGCCAGCAGATGCATGAGGGGTTTAGGCGTCTTGTAGGCGAGACAGGCACTACTTTCTCTTGTCTGAAGATCTTCTTCCTTCCTCTCACCCTTCCTGAGACAGACAAAAGTATGTAAAGCCAGGGTATGTTCTCTGCAGGGGAGATCATTTCTGTCTCGCTTCTGCTTCCAGACTCCCGTGTAAGTGGCAGTCATGAGTATTACTACTTCATTTCATGTAAGGTAATTTACCTGCCAACTTTTGAATGTGAAGATCTTGTTATCCTGTTAACATGGACTCCAAGAATGCAGACACAGATCTGGTAGCATTCAGTGCAGATGAGAAACCTGCTTGTTTAATAAAGAGAAAAAAGTTGCAGATGAAATCCAACATCTTCCTCAAGTGGACGATGTCAGGGTAGTGGTGTATGTCTGTTTTCTGCATTGTTATTTTTGGACACAGCCACCCTTCTCCCCTGGAACTGACTCACCTCTGCAGGAAAGCCTCCTCCCGCCCCAGGCAGTTGTCTGCATTTTCCTTCCACGGCTTCTGATTTCCTTCTAAGGGTTTGCATCAAACCTCACACACAAACAGTTTTAGAGCATGACCACTGTGACTGTTTTTACAGGGAGAGACCTGAGCCAAAGAAAACAATAAATGCTTGAACTCTATCCCATTAGTCAGATCTCAAAGCATGATTACACCGCATCTTGTAAACCCCAACAAGTAATTCCTCTTATCCTCACTTTGCATACTTGGACAGTCAGGCACAGACAATTCAAGTTATTTTCGCCAAATTCATGCCATGTAGCAGGCCCAGGAATAGATTTTAGATCTAGACATTTGTAGGCAGACCAAGATGGAAGGGATTAGTTTTCAGTCAATGTCAGCTCAGAAGCTGGTCTGAGATGTCCCTTCTCAGTGCCTTCACTTAGATTGTACCAGGAGATAAAGTAGGGCAGGAACTCTCTGAGCACAGACGAGACACGTTCTCTCAGCAACACCGTAGTTACGCTCTCTACAATAAGAAATTGTTCTTTCATGTAGAAAATGAATCCCAGTGATTTAGGAAGCAAGCAGACACCACGTTGCACAGCCTGAAGGGACTGGGCACCCTAAAACAGAGCCCATTCAGAATCTCCAAGGACCTTTTGCAGAAGATCCTTGCGGTGAATCTTTCCTTCAAATTCTCAAATAAATTGGTCTTAAAAGAAATAGGCTGCAGAAAACAAAAGCAAGAATCTTAGTAATCATTGTAAATCTTTAAAAAATAAGGGGAGGATGAAAGTGTCTCATTAGAGCTCAGCAGTCGAGTGGACCTGCAGGTGCCCAGGGATGGGTGTGTGTGGTGGCAAAACCTGCTGGGAATGGGAGATGAGGTCATGCTCTGTCCTGGATTTTTGGGGTTGTTTGGGGTTTTTTTGTCTCTTTGCCTTCCTCCTAGACATCTCCTCAGGTGACACATGAACATCTTGTATCTTGCAAAAGTTTACAAAACTGCCTTTTGATAAAATTTTCATTTAAGCAGATCCATCTCCCTCAGCCCTGGGCACACTGTAGCATCCAAGAGGAAAGCCAAATGCTCAGCATCCTTCCTCCCTGAACTGCACCACCAGGTCTCAGCTGACTGTGACCAGAAAAGCCTTCCTTATTTGATCAGAAACCGTAACACCAATGAAAACTACAATTTCCTGACTGAAATTCAGATAAAATCTGCATAGAGATGAAGTCTTGAAGGGTCATATTATTCTCTGGGCTGATCACGTTTCCCTGCCCACTCTTTCTCATCTGAAGATTTTAATGGCTTAAATATGTCAGTGTTTTGAGCAGTCACAGTTTGTAGCTGTGTTTTAGAATAAATAGGAAGTGAGAAGACTTGAGCAGCAGTAAGGTTGCCATAGCAATTGTTTGTTGAAGAAGAGAAATTGCAACAACAAAACCCTGGAAAACATGTAACTGTGACTCTACCCTTTGCATCAGGCCCGTCTAGACTTCAGAAAGGACAGGCTGCATGGAAGAACAGAGCCCTCCTGGCCCCTCTGCTGCTCTTCAGCAGGAGTTTGGGGAACCTGCCTGGGGGCATGGCCGAGGCAGTGAACCCATGGGCTCAGTAAGAAGTTTTGTTGAGTGACACATGCCCGAGCTTTGCAGACATGTTAAATCACACATGAGTCATCAAGCGATCCCATCATTGTATTAGCACAAGTACTTACTTATAAATCATAGATGAATCATAAGGCATTAGTTTGACTCTTTAAACCATGGAGTATCAATCATATGTTTTGTCTCAGATTTCAGTCTGCAATCTCTTTTAAAACAAGCTGATCTCTGGTGTAGGAAGGTTATCTGCAGGGTGCTCTTGTGCTACTCAGCTGAACATTGATGGGCCACTACCCAGACAAGCAGATAAATGGAAAATAAATCCACGTGCAATCTAGGGAATTTAACTTACATGAGAATATCTCTGAGAACCAAACACCACTTTTACCACTGTTATCTGAGCAATGCAGTGATAAATTGACAGCATTTGTAGGGAGTTTTTCCTTGTGGCTTTACATTTAATGTTTTATATATTTCATCTGCTTACCCCTGGCACCAGCCTTTAATGGCTTGCATTATGACTTGCATTACGACTTGCATTATTACTCTAATCTTACAAGGGAAGGGACAAGGACAGAATGTAAATGGGAGGCAAAGTGAGATAGACACAGCAGAGCTGGAAATTGATCTTGTTTCCAGGCTCTATTTGACACAGACCCTGCTGAATAGTGTAAACTCATGGTTGTTCTGCTGCCATTACAGCAGATGCTACTGGCACCTCCTAGATGCGAGGGTCACACCATGTCTGAGCATCAGCATTTCAGTAACAACATTCAGAGACACTCGTGGGACATTTGTATTCCACGTCAACATCACTGGCCAAGGAAATAATGTTTGCATAAATAGTTTTAAAATGCTGTCTGGAATATCTTAACCACCATAGAAGACCCTTCTCTAAATACAACAGTAAAGTGACCCCTGTGCCTTAGGGAGGGAGAGGCAGAGCAGTATCTCACTGGTCACCAAACCAGCAGCCGGCTGCACTGGGCATCAAACAGCACTTGCAGAATGCCTCCACTCTTCCCACCAACAGGACAACAGCTCAGACTAGAACAGTGCTTCTCGAGGAAGGATTTAAAAGTTCACTTCATGACCGTGTCTGTGCTAGACTACAGTGACACACAAATGCTTCAGCTGTACTCACAAAATACACATTTGTGATGGCATATCCAGACCAGGTCTGATAACCTTATTGGGTACAGTTGGCCCCAAATGATCCTTTCTCTTGAAATATTTGCCAGCATTTTGTCAGGCAGAAATGGTTCTGTTTTGGAGGAGTAAGGTGGACCAGAAAGCATCTCAAGATTTCTTCAAGCTCTATTTTCTTGTGGACCTTTTTCTGCTTAAAATCAAATCCATAGCATCATATTTGAACTATCAGAGCTTATGAAGCAGAACAAACTGCTCGGATACTTCTTCAGTGCAGGGAGTAGCCAGAGACCCAGTTGTGTGAGATATTAATCAAAAGCCGTGGAAGAACACCAAAACCGCTTTTGTACACAAACCAATGAACCATGTAAAATAGGAGCCCATGTCCAACAGCAGTCAGTTATGCCAAAGTCACAGGGAGATGCAAAGTAGCACTTGGTGTAAAGTCATTGCCAGCATATCACACAGTGGTGACCTTGAGTTAGTATCATTTGCTTTCAGAAAAACAAGGCAGCTGTAGGATAATTCATACCCACTTGTGGATTTACACAGAACATAACTTCCTCAGAACTGGCTGGTATTGGTAGTTGCTGAGCAGATTTTTCATGCAAAAAGACCTCCTTGCTCTTTAAAATAAAAACCACCTTGTCAACAAAGAAATGAAAACCTGGGACCTTTTACATATTCCCAGGGTAGTTTCCAAGACAGGATATGAAAAGCGAAGGCTGCACTTAAAAGCCTGTATTAACAGAATGCTTGTGTAAGAGAGGGAGTAGCTGCCTTGCCCTAAGAAAAGACAGGTGAAAGTTTTGAGGTGGCAATTCACTTCACCTGCTTGGGCCAGCTCATGAGGGAACCATTCCATGCCAGGGAGGGCTCATCCCCAGCTCCTCCCCCGAGGCTGCTCCATGGCACAGTGTCTGTGGTGTGCCTGGTACGGAAAAACAATTCACCCACTCACTGACACAAATCTTCATGGTTACCAGGTGTGCCGAGATGTGAAGGTCTGTGCAATCAACCCTACATGTTTGCCACCATTTGGAATCAAACACCTCAGACTGCAGAGCACATTTCTGCACAGCCTTCCTTCTGCAGCTTTAAAACATTATGTATGCTTGGCATCTTGCTACCTCGACATTGAAACACTGTCATCAGGCAAAGCTACCTCCCTTGAATAATGTACTGAATGCCAAGGAACATGAACCATCCTACAGCAGGAAATTTAGTTTGCTTTAGTTAAGCAAAAAATTTAGTTAAGCAAACTCAGCTACCAAATCCAAATTCTTTTTGCTATAAGACAGGTTTGATAAAAAATATTTATATAAAATTATCCTTTGGAGGGTTTGAACTGCAGGTTTGGCTTTCTTACTGACTCTGCTTCAACACTCAAATGATAGCTTTTTATTTCCCTACATTCCTTTTTTTTAGCTTGGTCAAAGATCACTGCTCTTGCCTGACAGGAGAGCACATCTTCTGAAGTCCAAGTCAGAGCCCATGGGTGCTGCCTGTCTGTCAGTACTTGCACTGAGGTCCCTGGTTTCTGACACGTAAATACTGACTTGATACCAGCCAAGCACCATTTCTAAAGCAGTTTCCAAATCCTCCATGCTAAGGAGCTACTACTTTCTTAAGAAAGGCTTCAGCAAGCAGAGACAGGTCTGCTCATGGATCAGTTCCCTCCTCTTAAATTACTGCAGATATTTACCTGAAAATAAGATGCTTTGTTCATTAAATAGCATCTATTCCTTGATGCATTTCCCTTCTAAAATCCAAGTTTATTTTAGTCTTTGTATCATAGGTTTCCTGCTGCAGAATTTGTAGGCTACATTTACAAGATCAGAAAAAATACCTCATTTTTTGGAACTCTCATATACAACAAGCCAAGAGCGGGGAAAAGTATAAGTTTATACTGACTCAGCAGGGCTATTTTCTACTGGAAAGCTTTTGGATTTGTCCAATTAGATTATGAAATTACTTTAATTTCTTAGCATCCCCCCTTCAAGGTAATACATCCACACGAACTCTTGAAAATGGATTTTTTTCCTTACCCTACTGATAGAAGGACTATCAGTATCCCATACAAACTCCTGGCTATGCCCAGCCCTCTCCCAGATAGTGACCATGCAGCACCAGAGAGAGAAAGTAGGACAAAATCTGTGCAGCATATGGTCCGTGAGGCGACTCCCCTGGTCCCGCAGCTGCTGAGGGGGAGTGGGAGCCACGTGGCCTCTCCAGAGGCCACGAGGAGCAGCCAAGTGGCCCATGAGGCTGTGGGGAGCCCATGTCAGCTCTCGGCCAGTGACGATGTGCACAGAATTTGGCTGGCAGAGTGGCACATATGCACTGCTAGGAGCAGCCAAGCTGCCTCCCTTTGATTCTGCACAGCCCAAGGGGCGGGTGAGTGGGAAGCTGGATGTTGTCTTGTTGTTCTGTTGGCTGAAGAGTGATGGAGGGTGGCTCTTGCAGTGATGGGGGCCAGGGGCGTGAAGGGCTCCACGGATGCAAATTTAGGGTCATGTAAGAGATGTGGGAGGTGCTGCATTGTAGGAGTCTTAAGGCATTACACACGGCAGAGGTGAGGAATGAGGAGGGACCCAGGATCATCTGGAGAAGAGGAAAGGGAAACTGAGGGTTAAATACTGTGCAGAGAGTTGTGGCCCAGTAGTGATGTTTGATGGCCTCTAAAATCTGATGTGCCCATGACAGCTGGCCTGCACTGGGCTGTTTCTCCAGGCTTCAGGAAACCAACTTCACCTCAAGGAGCACCTTCACTGTTTACATTTGTAAACACCAGACCCACTGAACAGTGGGGTGTGGATCTGAAATGCCTGCACAGCTCACTTGAGTCCTGGTCAGGTACAGCAGCATTTATACTTTACATTTTTCTGGTTTTTTAATGAGTGAGTTTTTTATTCCTCAAGATTGCTGGCAGAGTTTTCCAAATGGGGACTGGGTATCACCCAACCACATCGCCTCAAGCTCCCATTTCACCACAGAGTATAACTGAAAGTGAAACCTTTCTCTTTCCGATGAGCTTCCTGTGAGACATTCTGGTTAAGAATTTGTAATCTTAAACTCCTTTGACCAGATCTACGGAAGGAAAGTGATGGTGACTCTGATTTCTGTAGCATCTCCTGTAGCTTCGGCTGTGCTTGGCTCCCGTTGTGCATCCACAGGTGAGCTCTGGCACAGACAGACCTTGAAACCAGCAAGGCACACGCAGTGGCACAGGTCACCAGATCACTCAGAGCAGAGGAATTATGTTACCTGTTGCACAACAGCCTTAGGGTACCTAAGTGTGCCGGTTTGGCCAAAATCTAGTAATATAGCCCCTGAGAGAAAACCAGGTTACAACCACCCTTCCCTCCCCACAGGGTTCGGGAAAAAAGGAAATTTTTCCTCGAAGGAAAGTGAAAGAGATAAAAACTATTTATTTTAACAAACACACAGGAAAAGGATAATGGTGCTAAATAATGGATTAAAACCCTCGCTATAGAGAGAAACCTGGGAAGATTTCGGAGTCCTTCTGTAGGTGTGGTCTCTCTCCTCCTCGGAGCTGGTCGGTGAGGGCGTGGGCCCACCCCCGGGCCTCGGGGAGAAAATTCTCCTGATGTGTTCTGATGTTGTTGAAACAGTTCAGAAGAGAAGAAGGGAAAAAACCAAAGTCCCAGGAAACAAAATTCAGCTCTCCGTCTCACGCCAAGAGGAAAAAAAAACCAGCTGGCTGAAGAAAAAGCAAGCAGGGTGCTCCCTTCGTGCCCTCCGCAGCCAGACAACACTGAGGAGTGTAATCTCTGTGTCCTTGAGAAGCTGCTTTGGAAAGTTCATCTGGCTTCTTTTTTTCTCCTTAAGCTCAGTTTAAAGGCACAGAAAAGGCACAATATTACTTTTTGGGCATAGAGCATGATAGGGGATACACATGATAGAGTCACCCCAAGACACTAAGCAATAACCCAATACTCACTACAAGAGTAAAAGTCCTACAGATTATCACTGAATACAACATTTGTTATTTATTTCATTACCATATTCTTTAAAATAATATTATTATCTTTATAGGAAAAAACACCACAACCACTTTTTCTGAGCAATGATTGCTTCTTTTTCTGTGCTCATTATAAAATTTCTTATATCAGAATAGGATGCTGGGTGGAACTTAAAATGTCATACAGACAAATAGGATTTAATAAGCAAGTATGATTCATTACCACCACCAGATAACAGAATTACCAATTCAAAGACCTCTGAACTATTCAGTATTCACTGAAGGTATTACGTTTATTAACAAGAAGTATTTGCATGAGACAGCTTCTCCACATTCTCAAGAGGGCATAAAGGCACTACAGTGTGTGTCAGCCTGCGTAAAGAAAATTAGACACATCAAGAAAAAATTAGAGAACTTAATCTCTTCAATTTTGGCTTCAAAGGGAAACACAGTGTAAACTTGCTCTTCTTTCTACTGCCATTAGAATGTCCCAAGGGGGCTTGCACCAACACTCAGGCTTTGGGGATGAGAGTGGTCCTGGGTGGACGCATGCTCTTCATTCAGACCCAGGCAGCCATGAAGAACAAAAACCAGGAGCCTTGGTGGTTAAGTGCTTCTGGGACTGTGAGTTGGTGTTGCCTCACATCATCACTGGCTCATGTCAGCAAGGCACGGGCACAGGCGGCACTGCCTCTTTCCTTTGCTCTTCTGGAAGCTCTTCCAAACTCTCCACAGCAGACCCATAAACCAGCAACATCTTCAACTTGTCCTGATGAAATTTTTCCCTTCTCATTGCAAAAGATGTGTGCTGTGCAGCACTGCCAGCACTGGGGACAGCAGTGTCCCAGCAATTTCCAGGCATCTGGCCCTTTGTTGGTCAAACACATACTTAGGAACCAGCCCACAGTAGTTTAATGTACGTTCAAATCTTCTGCCAGGTGCCATTGGATTAGGACAGGACACTCAAGAATGGGGCCAGAAGAGCCCAAGCAAGCAGGTGCAAATACCTCATGGTCAACCCTCTTTGTTCAAATAGTTAAATACCAAATCTTTCATGCACTTTGCTCTCTCATCCCATAGTGATCTTCTGTTACAGGGAGCACGGCAGGTGTAAGGCACGAGTAACACCCCATGTAGCTGACCCAGCTGAGTTCTTCTGTGCAGAGCAGACAAGGTACCTTTTGTCTCATGCTCACTAACTCTGGGTAAGTCTGCAAGCTTGTCTCCTCCTAAACCTCCTGAGAAGGAAGGGCCTTGCTTGAGCAAATCACCATTAAAAGACAGAAAATAAAATGTAGACAAGAAAATAAAATGTGGACAAGGGCAATTACCAGAGAAGTCCCACAGGAATCTCTTCCAGAGTTTAGATCATATGAACCATATGTATCACATGACAACATCTTCATAAATGATTTGAAAGAGTGAGGAACAAAGATTGATGATGATATTAACTGATTCAAAGCAATAAAACTGAAAGCTGACTGTACAGAGTTGTAGTACAACCTTGCAATAAATGGCTGGATGATAAAAAGCCAGATGAAATGTGATATTGATAAATGTGGAATAATGCATACTGGAGAGACAACTTTAACTCCATGCACACAGTGATGGGCTCTGACTGGCTTGCTACCACTCAGGAAGGAGATCTTAGGTTTGTTAAACTGTCTACTCAAAGCTCAGGATCAGTTTGAAAAGGCTAATTTTAATAATACTATTCAGAAATTATAGAAAACAATTTAAGAAAAAAACCAAGAAAATATTGCAAGGATTGTGTGCCTGCATCTTACCGTACATCTCTACAGGGAGCACTGGCATCTCTTTCCAAAGCAATGTAGGGGCAGCAGAAAAAGCACAAAGATGTGAAGTAAGGATGATAGAGGGACAAACCTGAGAGAGATAAGGAATCTTCAGCCTAAGGAATAGAGGACCAGGAGGAATATGTTAGAGTTTATAAAACGTCAAGGCACATAGGGTAGATTAATAGGGAATAAGATTCAACTTTTCACGCTACTACTACTACTACTAGTAGTACTAGTACTACTACTACTGCTACTACTAGTTCTTCTTCTAATAAGCTAGAAAATCTCACCTAAAATTTTCCAGCAGCAGATTCAAAAACAAGAGGTGCACACTTGTTAAACTTGGGAGCTCACTGAGACACGACATTGGTGGATGTCTCGACTGTATGTGTTCAAACACTGAATGGAAATAGTTGATGGAAGACAGCATATATCAAGTATTATTAATCACAAAGATACCATACTTGACTCAGGAGTTCCTTGGCAAAGCCTCCTGGGGAAGGTCTCCTACAGCTTTCACACTTTTGTGCATGTTTCTAAGCATCCACTATCAGTCACCTTCTTTTTTATGGGCATTAACTTCCTCACAGTTCTAAATATCATTCTGCAGCCCCATCAGAGGTGTGAGAATGCAGCAGTGAAACCTAGTAGAAATGTAAGTCAAGCTCACAGGGGACTAAATGACACCAGGGTGTGCTAATCCAGGTCACAGAAAGAACAGGTGCTTCTTGAAAAAGAGGATTTCTATGGCAACGGTGAAAAATTATGATACTCTTGTTTGTCTTCACATTTTTTGAGCTGCAGCAGCCTATGGCTTGCACACTCTTTATCTCTCTTTCTGAACATGGACAGAGACAATCTCCTGACCATCCAACCATCCACTCTCAGCAGTGTAGACTTGGTCCTAATGCTTTCTGGCTGGCAGGTATCTTAACAAAAAAGTTGGGAGTATGTAGTGTTTGTAGCGTGCTTAACGAAGTGGAGGATTAAGCTAACAAAATAATACAAAAAAACCAGTATAGATTATTAATTGTGAAGATAATAAAAATACAAGATTTGTTTCTTATACATTGGGGGAAAATAGGTCTGTTTTGATATTTAAGCTTGTGCTAGAACTTGTAAAGAACTTTGCAGCTTTCTCCTCTGTATTGCTTCTCCCTTTTGGCCAAATTGCCCCACGCCAGCCTCTGTGCACTAAAGGATAACCACTAAAATCTTTATTGAGAGTTGCTGTGCAAGACCTTTTAATAGGCTTTCTACATGTCATGATGCCCAGATTGGTGCAAAAGTGAGCTACAAGTCACAGCCCCTAGACTGAGTGTCAGCCAACCCTTCCACTTGCCAGGGTTCCTCTGCAGGGTGCACAACACAAATCTCTACACAGGAAAGGCAGTGGATCTCTGGACCTCTCGGAGTCTGGGAAAAAAATACAGGTAGCCTTTACTTTCTACAGGTACAAACATTTCATCCTCACCGTGGGTGTGCTGAGCATCTGCTGGAAGATTAAGGTAGTTGACAGTACAGACACTTCACACAGAAATGAGAGACATTTCTTATTCCAAACTACTGCTGCCTCATCTGAGAATGGGTGAGCAGGTGTTAGAGCTGATTTTGGAGCATCTGCAGTGTGTGAATGCAAGCTATGTATTAAGGAAGGTTATTCATTTTAAATTGATCAGCTTAGTGCAGCTCTGAACAGAAACACGTCAAGTTGGGCTGCTAATCTGGGGGGAAGCTGTGCTCAGAGGAGTGCTGGTTAGGTGAAGGAGCCAAACTAAGAGGTACTTCCAACAAGTCTGAGAAATATGGATGGTGTTGTGGTGGCTAAGTTCACTTTACACCCCCCGTGTTACTACGAAGTGGTCTCTCCCCACACCACTGTGCTAGGAAGTTCTCCCTTTACCGAGACCCCACTGGTCACTGGTCCTCTCCCCCCTCCCCTCCCTTCCCCCATTGGCCCCTGTTATGCCACTCAACCTTGTCCCTACACCCTGGCCCTCAGACTATTGGCTTCTGATGCTCTGCCCGCCCCTGGCACCCTCCGGGATAAAACTACGCTCGGGCTTTTGTTCTTTGCTTCTGTTCCCTTCGAGTGTTTGTTCCCGGTGCGTGGGATGGCTCAGTTAAACGCCTCGGAATTGCACGCAGAGAACCCCTCTCGCCTTTTCGTCTCCGGTTCGCGCATAGCCTGTGTGTGTGTGAGTGCCTGCTCGCGGCTGCCTGCGGGGGTGAGATCGTGTGCCCGCGTGGGCGCTGGCAGAGCGCCGCCTAAGCCTCTCCACGAGGGACCCTGTGGGAAAAACGCGGCATCGATCCACCGACACCGCCACCGCGACAGGATGGACTGTACTGACGGCAAAACCCGTGTGAGCGGGCTCTGGTCTGCTGCGCTGGTGAGGGGCTGTACAGTGTCCCCAGGGATACTCTCCTGTCCCATGGGTGCTCGTGCCAGCACTGTGAGTCCACATGGGCACAGGTAAATGCCCTTTACATGTCAGTCAACAAAGTAAGGAAGACATCAATTAGATATTTAGTCCGCCCGATTTTAGGTGGTGTCAAAATCCAGTATTATAAAGTGGAGGAAATTTAAAAAGAAAACTAAGTTTCTAAAAGAAAAGGCCCTAGATGGCAGGACAGGTGACAAGGAAAAGACAGGATGTCCACTTAGCTGGTGCTATCTGTCAGATAAACCTTCTCTTCCTGAGCAGGCTGTAAAGCCTAGCAGAGGGCTGTTGTACCAGCAAATTCACAAGTAGGTTGGCACTTCTCAACGACTGAAGGACAGTGAGTTGGGGTATTAGACAAAAAAGTAAAAAACTGCTGAAGGACAAGAGTAGAAATGTAATTATGGAAGATAAGACCTGCCAAAGAGAATATTTAATTCTTTGAGGAGATTATGTGTTCGATTGATAACTGCAAAGACACAATAGAGTTTTGCAAGGTTTCTTTCTGAGCACCATATTGGCATTCTGATGAGAAATTGTCAATATACAATATTAATAAAGCATTATGTGGATAAAGAAGTGACTAATAAGCAGCTCAAAAAACTGTTTTCTTCATCAAACAGATTTGTTATCTATGGGATATTATGAACACCAGCAGGATCTTGGTACCTCTCCAAAATTTTTATCCATTATCCGTAAGACATAAAATCACTGTTCATAAAATTTCAAAGGCAGCAACTCTTGGGCAGGGCAGAAAGATCTGGAACACGTAGCAAACTGAGACTTCTAAAATGCAAGGTATTTAAAGAAAGTCAAATTCAAAGCTGGTCTGACCCAAACAAGGCAGACTAGCCCCAAGAAAAGCTGTATCTTAGAAGCGGATCTGGAGCAACCAGTGCAATGCACCACAAGCATTCAGTGGGTTTAAAAATGCAAAGGAGTTGTCTCCTGGGGAGAGAGGGAATAGAAGTAATGCACTGTGTTGAGGAAAACATAAAGAAACTGGATATTTTTGTCTCAGCCCTTTCCAGTGCCTCCAGACTATAGAAATCACCAGCAGCCCTTGTACTTTGCTGGTTGCTGAGGCTCTTCCCCACACTCCCTCCAAAAAAGCCTGCACCCATCTTACTCCATGATGCTGCTTTCCTTGGATTTTAACCTCCCGTTATGTGAAACCTGAGTTTGCTCAATCACTTGAAAAGCCTGACCAGGTGTATAAGCAACTCTGGAGAACACCGGCCTGCAAACAAATGTTTTCCTGGCAGCTGGTAAGAGCAGACAGGGAATGGGACCAGCAGGGTTCACAGCACCGCTAAGGAATCGTCTGTGGCCAAGCATGCTGCTGCTGGGGCATGCACTGCTTTGTCAGAGCACTTCATTCCTCAGTGTTTTTGAACCACCAGTGCTGTACACATGTCACTTTCTAATTTATTTTTAGCTAATGAAGTTTCTGAGAAGAAATCGGATTGCTATTGACACTGAGACTAATGCAGCCCCTTCTTTGTCACAGTCAGTTTCTGGAATGAAGTTATAACAGTGCTGTAAAAAATACTTGATGTGACAGGCCTGGAAGATGAAATGGTTTGTTGATGTCAGTCTGTGCTAATGGAAGCTGAGCTAAATTGCTCAAGAGCAACAAATTATATAGATTTAGGGCACAGAACAATCTCAGCTACAACACCTTAATGTCCTTTGTAATGAAAACAAATTGCTTTGTGCTATATAAAGTGGTGCCAGTGGGAGCTGGAAAGTTCAAAATGACACAAGGACATTGGTAGATTCGTCAACCAGCTCAGTAGAAGCGTGACAGAGTGAAAAATGAGGAAAGAACCTCACTAGTTCCTTCTAGAAGAATTTGGCCCCCAAGGCATAATCTCGAACCTTTGTTTAGATACTATACTAAGCCAAATATGAAGAAATATTCTTGTTTTATTCATAGCAGTAACTGCTGATCATTTGCCTTTATCGAAGTATCCATCAAACTTCACTTAAATTTGCAACACCTCTGAAGCCTGGCCTGTGTCTCATAGTGTTTACTCATTTAAACTACAGTGATATAATTGCAACGGAAGAAAAAACAACCCTAAAATAAGTGGTTCTACCAAGGAGCTGTTAATTCAGTACAATCTATTTAAACTGTGCAAAGCAACAATAGCACTCTGATGAGCAATCATTATTTCTGTGGTGTGGCACCCAGGCTCCCAACAACACACCTGCATCACTCTGTACTGGGTGCTAGAAGAATATACAAATCTGAAGCCAATATTTTTGTATTAGGCTTTTAATATACAAAATATACTTGGAAAAGATCAAGTTCTTAATTGACATGGAGTAACCATATCCTTGTTTTAAAGAAGAGGAAAACTCAAGTCAGTTCAATACTTCTTCCTATTACAGAAGTGGAAAAGGAGACATTTACAGATTTCCACATAAAAGAGACTTTTGCCCACAAAGACATTGGATTGTTTATTCATATAATCATGTAATAAGGTCATACAATGAAGTCCTTTCCTCCTTCCCAACCTGACAATGGAGAAGTACTATCTTTTTTCTTTTGGAGATGACTACATTTTAGAGCCACTCTTTTGAATTGTAATGGTGATTTTTTTCAGGAATAAACCTCCTTTGTACATATATGTTCATAAATGCCTCGAGGCTAGTCTTTAAATGTTAATAGTCTTACTAGATACAGACACGTCTACCTTTTGTACTGGAAAAAATACTGGAATAAATTTGGATGTCACTGTATCGGTGTTGTTACAATTGGCCACCGACAAGACTGACTTTTGACCAGGTTGGTGAGCCAGATGCAAGAGTTGTAGTGCTGTTCAACAGGAAACACAGCTGTGAGAGAGCTCTGGGACTGCTCTGGTAAGTCTCAGTTGAGAATCACCACCGTTACTGATGCTCTATTTTGCAATAGAAGAAAGCTCTTACAGCCTTGACAGGTATATATTGCTTGGATCATATCCCATTTCCACCTTTTGATGCTTAGATGGCACACTAAGGACCTTGTTCACTTTCAACTAATGTTTCTGCTAACTAACTTTTTGCTAATGCATCCATCAGAAAAGCATCATAAATACTTCTGGAGACAGAAATTAATCATATGGCTTTCAGGAAATGTGTGCTTGGCCAAACTGAAATGCATGACTGGCAGTCAGATGTACAGAAAGCAAAAATCACATTGTATGAGCTGGGTGACTTTTCCTGCAGCATGAACAATGGATTATCTTGGGAACATAGGCAAATTCTAAGATGAAATGTATTTACTTAACCACTGGCAAAATAATTTGAGTATCAAGTACATTTGTAAAAGATCAAAGTCTATTCAAGGATGACTAAAATGGACTACTCTGATGAAGCACATGGCCAGAGAAAAAACATTCTCCATCTATGCTCCATCAAAATTATACAGGTTTCCAAATGGCCTCGATTCCTTTGCACACATTATTAGTGCTTTGGTTATTCAAGTACAGAGGTACATTCAACAAATCCGTGAAGTACCTGTGTGAAGCTGTGTATCCCAGTGCAGCCATCACACAGACACCTTTAGAGTCATTCCATGCAAAAGTTAAATTTAAGCCTAAAATGACCTTGCCTATGAAATTATTTCTTTCAAAAATTACTCTGCTGAGCAATGGCTATTTTATTATTTGACAGCACATAGAGGAATTGTAGGCAAAATCCATGATGCTGTTACAGAACCCGGAAGCTGAGAATCTCCCCAGTACAAGGAGGTTTTGGACACACTGCAGCAAATCCAGTGAGGGCCACAATGGTGATGAAGGGACTGGAACATTCATCACGTGAGCAGAGGCTGAGGTGGGACTGTTCAGCCCGGAGAAGAGAGGGCTCAACAGGATCTTATCAATGTGTTTAACCACCTGATGGGGAGGGAGCAAAGAGCACACAGCCAGGCTCTTCTCTGTGGCACCCAGGGACGGGACCAGAGGCATTAGGCACAGACTGAAACACAGGAAATTATGTTTAAACATAATAAAAAGACTCCTCTTACCATAGGGGTGGTTGAACACTGGAACAGATTGTGAAGTCTCCACCCTTGGAGATACTCAGAACCCAAGTGGACACAGTCCTATGTGACCTGCTGGGGGTCACCCTGACAGAGCAGAGCTTGGACTCATTGTTCTCTAGAGGTCCTTCCTGCTGATACCACAGCATCCTTGCCCCACTTGAAGGCCTGGTAGAAAGTAGAAAACATTCCTGAACTTTGTAAAATTTTATTACTTACTTTCCTTCTCCTCTTCTACCTCACTCTTCTCATATCCTTAATTTATTTCTTGTGAGTCTCTGAACTGCAATTTTATGAGGCAACTGGCTGAGTTTTGCTATGGCTGGACTGGATTATGACTGGACAGGATTATAGCTGGACTGTGTCTCTTGTGGTAAAGGCTATCCTGGTGCCAAGGACATCTCCTTTATTATAGCAGCTCTTGGTCTTCTATCTTAGAAACCAAAGGGAGATGAATAACAGTAATGCAAACCTGGCATGCTAAAATCAACCAACACAATACTACAAATTTTGAACCTCACCTCTTAAATTCCTGGGGAAGAAACCCTTTCATTAAGGACTGGAGAAGAGAAAAAACAGAAAAATTAAAAAAAAAAAATTGAGGGTTATGGTGTTTCTAATTGTACGCCTATATATATATATATATAAATGTGCCATTTACAGTTAGTTCAGTTGTACTAAAAGCTTGTCTCATTTTGTGTGACAGGATAGTATACTGAGGTAGGAAATAGAAATGAAAGGAACATTCATAAAGATGACAGCAAGCACAGTAAATCCTCAGGTTCCAGGCAGGGCAGGACACTTACAAACACACTGCTGTCCCTGGCAGCCCTTTGCCAGGGGTCTGTCACTGATGAGACAGCTCTTGGCCTGAGACACTATCACGCCTTTCCTGCACACACAGAGGATGATAACTGGTTTGCTTGGATGGGAAAAAACAGAATTTTCATTAAATCTGGTACCTGGGCAGGCAGCCTGCTGCCTGCTGAAAACTGACATATGTGACTGGTTCAGCATCACAGGAGGCAGAGAGAGAGGAAATCCAGGATAAGGAATAACTCATACTACAAGCAGAACAAGAGTAAAAGAAAAAAGAAAAAAGATCACTTAGGTGCAAACCCCTGCTAGGTATGAGACAGATGGTTTTCCATGGTCAAGAACCAAGATTTTTTTTTACTATTGGCCAGAAATTGCATGAAATCATGTTATTCATTTATTTACTTAGTCTTCAGTTAAAAATACCATTGAACCAAATCTGACAGTGTTCAAATTCAGTTTACTCCAGCCTTACAATTTCATCCACTGATGGGTTTAATTCCTTTTTGATCTTTGCTGTATAGAATTTTTATAAGGGCTGCTGACAGTTTAACTCTGCATCAGCTCCCAAGACTTTCCAGTAGCAAACCCACGTGGGCAGGTATGGCAAGAGCAAGACTTGCTCCTCTTTCTCCTCCTGGAAGATGATGCCATGGTGCTTGCAATGATGTCATCTGTACACTGGGAGGGAAAAGCAGTCCCACACATCTCCAGCCAGGGGTAGGGGAACAGGAAATAAAAGACTCTGTGCAAGATGTACTGCAGAGGCTGTGCCCCTCCTCAGCACAGCCACACTGTTCACCCTGATGGAAGGTCAAGCCCTCTGCAAGCATATGGTATCTGGAGGTGGTGATTGCATCCCTGCTACCAGCAGCACCAGACTCCCAGCATAGGTTCACAGAAGGGTGGAGGTTGGAAGGGACCTCTGGGAGTCATCTGGTCCAAGAGCAGGTATCTACACTTGTGGAAATATTATTTGTGTTATTTCATTCTTTCCAAACTCTGCGAGGCATGCTGAGGCCCTCATATCTAGCTTTGCTTATTAGATTCTTGGAAAAAAATGGCCTATGAAATCTATTCATCTCATTCTCTTTCGTTTTTTCAAAGTGCTGCCATGCACATTTTCAAGTGATGGTCTGGCACAGCATCATACTCAGCCAAGTTTTGCTGAAGGTGAGGATCATCTGGGGGCAAGGTGGTGACACAAGCAAGCTGACAGCAGAGCTGTGCTTGGGGCAGAAACACGGAGTGTGAGAGGGACTGGCCTGCTCTGTGTGACGAGATCTTCCACTCACCACAGTGGCAGCACTGAGGGCTGTCGCAGCCAGTCCAGCCTCACCTGAGATAATGAGTTAAAAACACAACATCAACCAAACGCAGGGCAGAAGGGAATAATCTACAGGAACTCAAACTCCAGGATGACAAGACCAAGGGAGAAGATGTCAAGGCCATGGGGCAAGGGGCCAGCAGTGAGCAAGGCACAGCACTGTCAGGCTTGGAGAGCTCCCACCTCCTCTCCTCTCAGCCACCAACCACAGCTGAAGCAGGCAGGGAATGGGCCGGGAAGCATTTCAGAGAGCTGATGGGATGTGACAGACGTGGTCTGGGAAAAAACCCAATACATTAGGTAAGCCTTTAACTCAGGGCTGACTTTGAGATATTGTCAAATGAGAAGAGTTTGTATCACATAATTACTTCTAAGAACAAAAGTGGTGGGGTTTTTTCGTGTAAGAAGGGTCTGGTTATGTGATCCAGCTGGATTTTTATTTAAAATCCTCTCCCCCAGATTTTGTCATAACATTTTCTCAAACCAAACCGCCCAAGGACTGAATTAGCCAGAGCATTAAATCTGTTAGTTCACAAGGTTTTAATTTTCTCTTTGTTAAATTTAGTGAAAGTTCTTTTACAACACCCTAAAAGTGTTATTTAAGAGAAGAAGTGATTTTAGCAGTCAGAAACAGGACACAAGGTATCAGGGCTTATGAATCAGATCGTAAAGGGTAAAGCAACGAAAATCCGCTGATTTCTACTAAACTAAAGCCATTTTACACCACCTGAGCATCTGCTCTTTCAGCTTCAGCTCACCTCCACTGCCAAATCTCTGTTGTGATAACGTCCTTCAACGGAGGACATCCATTAATGGAAACAACAATATGATTTTTCTTCCCTTTCTGCTGTTCCAAAGATAATTACAACTAGAGAGCCTCAAGAAAGGTTGCCTTTGCTTTTGGTTTTGTACAAGGACATTATTTTGCAGTGTTGAACACAAGGTTTAATCACAGCTTGCATTTTCTTAGTCATCCTGAAACACAAACACCAAGGGAATTCAGATCTTTGAGCATCAGTGTGCAGGCTCACACGTGTCCTGTCTTCCTTGGCCGTGGAGGGGCAGAGCCACCTCCTCCAGGGTAGGTTTTGGAGGGCTCCCTGCTAACAGACCAGCTGTCCGGCCTCTCCATCCAGCTCTCCATCCTCATGCACGTTTCATGGGCTTGGATGAGAAATGAGAGGCAGACATCACGTCTGCTCATTGAGCAGACAAAATAACTGAAATGCTAAAAGAGAGCCATGAGCCCACAGCCAGAGCTGGAACATGGGAACCGATGGGGCAAGATGCAGAGGGAAGAAGGGCTTTGCACTGCTGTAGAGGAAAACGGCCCTTCAGAAAGGCAGCACAGAGAATTTATTAATGTTTTATGAGTTCTGTCTAGAGGTCAGACCAAATGTCTGACCAGTCCTCCGGGTCTCTCTGGGAATTTACTCCATCATTCACCGTCAAGAAACTCCCAGATTTGCAGCCTGCAGGTGACCCATCTTTGCTCACGGATGCATTTCACCAGAAGTTCCAGTGTCTTGAATAGAGGCAGGACCCAGTCATACCCACACCTGGCATTCCTGTGCTGGTTCACAACTATTCATAAGTCTTTTTTAGGTTATGCTGTTCAGAGTTGGGTGAAAACTGTGCATCTATTGCTTGCTTTTAAGTGTGCAGCCTGCAGGAGACAACCCATCATGGACTGAGTGTGCCATAGGAGAAATCTTCACAGTCTGGGGAGTGGAAGCCTTGATCAGCTTTAGGTTTAAGAAATTTCCTTCTCTAGGTAACAAGCTTCACCTTAGAAAGGGCAGCAGAGTGCATAGCAAGGACCACAACATCCCAGCGTGGTGCAGACAAGCCTCAGAGCCTGCAGAGCAGCCACAGCAATCCCAGCACATTCAGTCAGTGTTAACAATCTTTCCAGACCACTGCCTGTGCAATAAAGCTGGAAAGAGTTGAGACTCTGAGGAGTCCCACACTCTTTCCAAGTAACTCAGTCTCACACCTGAGAGACAGTGATCCTGCTGGCCAGAGAAGGAAGCAGGCTGCCAGTACTGCATGGGGAAGGGGTTTGCTGATCGTTCCCTGAAGCAGAAGCAATAACTTCAGTCACCAGGGCTGTCTTTCAGCAGCATAGAACTCACGTTTGTGGCTGTTAGCAAGTCAGTTGCAAGTAAGCAAATTACGTTATTAAAAATCTGTGTGAAAGAATATGCCTTGAAACCACGTGAAATGGCATGACTGTCCCTTTTTTCATTCTCAGACCTGCTGTGTGAGGATTCCTGCCAGGGATGCCCATGTCCTTATGGTGGCACCCCTGGAGCACCAGCAGGCTCCCTGCCTGCCTCAGCCCTCTGCACCATCACACTGCAGGCACCTGTCCCACCAGGGAAAGATGCCCACTCTTACCAGAGGTCTCCCAACCCAACCCAGCAGTTCCCAGCTACAGCCTGGAACAGCAAACAGGACCATGATCCCCATCCAGAGAGAGACTGTCAGCAGCACACTTTTAGTTGCTGATCTGGGCAGCAGCTCCAGCCCCAAATCAGGCAGTGGGGTTGATACTGCCATCACAAAATGCTGCAGTTTGCAAGCCTGGCATTTAGTCCAAAGCTCACCAAATGCAGAGGAAAAAGCTCTGCATTTCATGACATTTGGATTAGACCCCCCAGCTTTAAAAAGTGTTCCCTTGGCTTACTTTTCTTTCCATTATTAAAAAGAAACCACCAACACAAACACCCAGTAAAAGGGCTGTTACTCAAACCTACTAGATAAGTCCCTCCAAATCCTTATTCTCTTGTATTCCAGGACATCTGGGCATGTTAAGCAAAAGAAACTATTATCTGCTACAAGGCAGGTGTTTTAGCTGTACTGGGAGTTAAAAACGAGAGTCTGGCTAAAAACCAATTCAATTCAAAGAGAAGTTCTTTAATTTAACACACAAATTGATTTGTTTTGGCTGATCAGTAGTGATAAAAATAGAAAGATATGCTTTGAAATAATGAAGAAACATTTAACTGGAATAAAATGTTGACTACAAATGCCTTCTGAATGAGAATAGTTTTCACTTCAGTTTTCTGAGATTTGGAGCTGACAGTGATATGGACTAGTTTTCTAATACAAGGGTCCTTCGCTGCTTAGAGACTACAGAATTCATGTGCTCCATTTGAGAGTAACTATCTGACTTCAGAATGTGGCATTTAAAGTGATGCCATAATTTTTTTAATGCCCTTACTTGCACATTGTGTTCCAATCCTTTTTTGGTATGCACTTAAATACTCTAAAAACTTGAAAAATATATAGTAGGAAAAAAATTACAGCTCTTATTTTCTGAAGTTCTTCTTCATTTATTGCCTTCCTGAACTGCTCAGAAACTGTAAGGATCTTGATAAATCCAGAAGTATCCTCCTCTAAAAAGAGTTACATAGTGTTTGCACTACAATAAAGAACCTGTGACATTGTTGAGTGGTTCTTCATCTTTATAAAAAGTAAAGCATGACTTCTTTGATTAGTACTTCTTGCTCTAAACGGAGGGGTAACTGAGAGTGATTAGTACGAGATGGAAATGAGTGGATTTCCTAAGAAAAAGGGGGTTAGGCAAAATCTAGAAATCTGGTATCTGGCCTATCAGGGTGAAAAGTCTGCATCGGGAACAAAAGCAAAGCAGCTTTTGTTTTTTAAGTTCATGAACCAGGACACCTGGAGCACTCCTTGACAGGCATTTGCATAATTTCCACTGGAGAAGTTATCAGAAAATATTAATAAAAATAATTCAATAATATTTTCCAAGAATAAGCGTCAGTAATTTTCTTTGTTTTTTAGTAATTTTCTTTGCTTTTACACCCACAATGACAGCCCTGTAACAGATTCTTATGTTCAAGCAGGGTGTCGTGGGCTTTGCTGATGCATATGAACAGTCATAATAGGATCCATGGTATTATTTTATTATAGTGGTCTCTGTGATTTTGTGTACATTGAAATTACATCAAGAACTCTTTTCTTTATCAAATAGCTTGAAAATGCTGCACATAAGAAACAACTCAGACAATCCTCCAATATTTTTATTATGTCACAATTTCCAAGGGACACTGTTATATGGAGTAAATGTCTAAGCCATCAATATTGCAGCAGGAGAGTGAGCAACAGAGTTGGTGTATGGGCTGATCATGGAACTGGGAAGAAGGGCAGAACTCCAGGGCTGTCCTCCTGCTTGTGCCACCAGCCTGAAGGGTCATATTCTGACCAGCTTCCAGCAGGGATTTCCTTCCATTAACTATCTCAGGGTGGGTACTATCTTGCCTTATCAACAGTAACGTTTTACACACAGGTGTAAAACGGACCAGGTAAGTTCATTACACCAGGTAAGAACATTTTCTTTTTTTATTACCCAGTAAAGACAGTCTGAAAGTCACGAGTGTTTAACAAGTACCTTGGGAAACCCTGGGATTCCTATGCAGTGCAAGAGGAAAACATCATAACCACTGAGAGCACAGGGTATCATTCTTTGTCATCCCACCTATATTTTTCTAATTGTGCTCTCTATACATCTTTATAAATAGAACCATTGTGCAGTTTAATGTAGTCTATGAATGAAATGCAAGTTCATTCTAGACACCTATATTAACAAGGAATAGAGATAACATTGGTGAATCTTCTAATGAAAGAAGAAAAGCTACAGAAAGATCCTAGACTGTGCCAGGAAAGTCTCTGCCTGTATGAATGCAAGTGCTTTAATCTGCATGACAAAGGCCCCCCTCCCCTTCCGAGCTGCCACAGCATGGCACTGGCTATTCATTCCATGCAGTCTCCGTGCTAGAGTGTAGAAAAAGAGGCTGGATCCGTGCGAGCAGTGCAGCGAGTACGTCTTGCAAAACACAGAACATTAAATTCTCACCAGAATATGTGCATTCACTACCTTCCCCCATGCAGGGCAGGACTGCTCACAGTGTTCCCTTTGCACGGCAGTCAGACCCTTCACTACACCATAGATTTTGCAAGCTTGGCTCTAAAACACATTGCAGAGGTTCGATTAGTCATTCACTATAAAACTCTGCATGGTAATAAGATGTCCCTGAGACGCAACCACTGTGCTGCAGTTGACACAACAGAAATAAGGCAGAAACAAAGGAAAGAATGTGAATCACCAAAATCCCCAGTGAAGCAGACTCCAGTCTGAAACACAGGTTGCCCGTTGATACTGCTTTGTGTGGGGAGAACCAACGAGACCCCAGTGAGATCCGCAGGGAGGTGATCCCACCGAGAGGTCCACTGGCTGGTGCCAGCCCCTAGACACGAGGCCCTGCCCAGGAATGGTGCTGGAGCCAGGGCAGGGCAGGGCAGCTCCCCAGATGGACAAACACACGAGCCCGTCTGCCCCTCTGCCTCCCCAGACGGTGCCAGAGCTGTGGCAGGGCTCCCCGAACCAAGTGGATTTCTTTAATCAAGTGGTATGCGTCACTTTTGACTCACACTCACACTTCTGCTCCCCAGACACACTGATTCAGCTACTCTGTCTACTCAGTGTATACTCGAACCAGACTGCAAAAGCTCAGGCACTCCAGCGCCAAGCTCTGCTCTGAGCTGCATGGTGAAAGCTAAAGTAACTCCAGTGAAGACAAAGTCTGACACAGAGTAAATATGCAGACATTGGACTTTTTTCCCTTTACCACTGACTTCTCACATTTAGTTCTAGCCAAATCTCTCCCATGTTTTTGGCAGGATCTTCTCTCTGATCAGACAGAGCTTCTGATAAAGACAAGATGTATCTTGCTTAAAGCAGGATCCTTCAGACAGAACAGTTTTTGTTTGTATTTTTGGGTTTTTTTTGTTTGTTTGTTTTTGGTTTTTTTTAATTTATTTTGATCAAGTAGCAACTGGTAGGGAAAGAAGACAACAGATTCAAAATTTTAAAATTTTTAATTTTTTAAAAACTTGCCCTGCAAATCTGTGCCTAAAATTTATGTGAGATATTGAACTATAATTACACACCTACTTCCTCGCTGTTACTGATAGTTCAGTAGGTCAGGACTGCAGAAATTTCTTATCATGGTGCACAGAGACTCTGTGCCAGATTCTGATCTCAACTGCACGTGCTGTAATTTACCTTATGTTCATACTGCACTAGAATAACTGAGATGGAAATGTGTTTCAGTCTTCCCATCCTTTTGCCTTTAGAGTTGAAGCACAGGGAAGCTTTACTTTGAAATGTAGGAGCAGGGAAATGATTAACAAAAGCTAAATAGGGCAGTTTCAGGCTGAAAAATGTATGATTCACAGCAACTTGTTCAGACATATTCCTAAGTCATATACATTATGGCAATTTAATTATGTAATAGAAGGGATCATGTACTGTTGCGTGCCCACAGTTCCCACTCATTTGACTAAATGCAGATGGGCTCACACTACACAGAAAGTAACACACAAAAGAGAGGGAGAGAGAGAAAAGTGGTGCTGGAATTTAAGAAAAAAACACGTTGCAAAAACAATACCCAAATGGCAAGTTCTGTACACCACAAAGTATTCATTTGTTCAACTGTAGCAAAAAGCCGGGCAGGAGAGCATCCCAGCAACAAGCTAAGGCAATCTCAGTGTAGGATTAATGCCATTAAATGGTGGGGAAATGTCACAGCATGCATAAGAAATCTGAAGACTTCAGACAAGCAAGTACCACTGGATGTGGGTATTTCTATTACACAGCTAGATGTAGAATTTCAAAGCCTTTCCAGTACTTTTCTTCACCTAAATCAGAGGTTTAAAGGCTAGTGAGTGTTGCCTCGGCTTATTTAGCCATTTGATAAAATCTAGCAGTGATTTCTGAATAGTATGAGAAGTGTGCAGGTATTTTGTAGATCACTCATGCCCTTATCACTGCATTGTCCCTGAGCCCAGGACACTTCCTACTTCATTCAGAGATGTACTGTCGTCAAAAAACTATTGGGTTGTTTATATGCTGGCAGACTTAGGTCTATGGGGACATGCATCCTCACAGATTGGTGTCATATCAATCTCTTTTGAAAGTAGTGGTGGCAAACAGCAGCTGAACATGAGGGATGCAATTTTGGCAGTGCTCACAAAGATAATTATTGTTCACAGTGATGGGAAATTTTTTAAGAGGAAATGGCTTCAAGTTGTGCCAGAGGAGGTTTAGATTGGATATTAATAAAAATTTCTTCATTGAAAGGGTGGCCAAGCATTGGAACAAGCTGTCCAGGGAAGTGGTTGAGTCACCATCCTGGAAGGGATTTAAAAGATGTGTAGATGTGACACTTGGGGACATGGTTTAGTGGTGGACTTGGCAGTGCTGTGCTAACATCTGATCTTAAAGGTCTTTTCCAAGCTAAACCATTCTATTATTGTGAAAAACTCACTCAGCCCCCCAAGGTGCCAAAAATGACATCCTTCTTTTGTTTACCTTCATATCACAGAACAGCATGGGCACCATCTCCTGTAACCATCAGTGCTGGGGGAGCTGTATGAGGACTCATGGCTGCAGTTCTGCCACCATCAGCACCAGATTTGTGCAGCAAGAGATAAAGCCCTGGTATGTACGAAATCCAGATCTGACACCAACACGTAATTGCTTTTATATAGAACTAATAGGATCTGGTAATGCCAAGTTTGCGCTCCTGTTATAGATTTATGCCTACTTTTGTCAGCTTTGCGAGAGCAGGTAAGAACTGATTAGCCACAAGGTCCCCAGTGTGCTCTGTGGTCCCTGGACAGGGACCCCTGTCCCACACTCCCATTGCTGGGGCCGCATCCTAGCAGGGAGGATGGCTCCCAGCAAGAGGGGAGGAGGGCTGGGAGTAATAAAAAAATATAAATATATTTTTTAAAATACATTATATGATATGATATAAAATATACATTTAAAAAACAAATAAAAATCAATGCTTTGATGGACTGTCCGACCACCTGGGCATGCCCCCAAATGCATCCTCTCCATGCCAGCGCTAGCAGGGCTGTAAATACACTGCTGCACTGGAGGAAAACCTGCCTGTTCCAGGTAAATGGCACTTGAGCCAGGAGCAACATAATTAAAAATACATATTAGAGCTCACAGTGTGAATGGCCTCTGAGCAAACAGAGCGGACACAGCCCTTGATCTGAGGGAACAAGCCTTGCTCCCTCAGATTTCACTGCTTCCCAAGGGGAGGAGCAGGTGGAGCAGGAGGCTGCTCTCTGGCCTGACACCTTGCTCTGGCCACCCAGATGTGCAGGGGGACACAGAGGGATGCAGAAAGATGCAGAGCAATCCAGAGTGATGCAGAGGGATGCAGCCATAGGCAGAAGGAGGCAAGTGCTCACAGGAAACAATGGCAGCATGGGCTGGCCCCCGAGAGAAAAGGGACATTCGGTGCAATGTGATACCTGCAGCTGCCAAAACTTGCACATAGTGCATGGTGGAAGCTTAAACCCTGGGAGAGGGCAGGGAGGAACTGTTGTGCTGGGGAGATGTTCACATGCAGTGCAAGAAGAAAACCTTGATTTACTAATCCACGCCCCCATTAACCAGCAGAGCTGGGCTGCAGCATTCGCCTGCAGGATGTACAGAGAAGAAAGAATAAGGAAAGCCTGAAGAAATGGGGTTAATCAATTTAAAGGAGAATAGGAAAGTATAATAGCCTCCTGCAGGAGTGAGGTCTGGGAGGAGGCACAGCCCCCATGCTCAGCTGCACCGTCTCTGGATCACCACTCCTATGGGGGAGTGCAGCCGCCGCCCCAGCGCGTGGGGAAGCCAGCAGGAGCATTACCTCATCCCACGGGAGTGACTCAGAGCAGCAGTATCACCTCTGCATGCCAAGCGTATCAGGTCAGTAAAATTAATTCAAAGTATTGAGGAAGCAGGTCTAGCAAGGAAGGGAAAAGTAATGGACACAAACTGTAGAGAAAGGCACATTATTGTACCTGCCTGTACATATCCATCCACATAGCAACGCACAGAGGTGATCGACTTCTGTCACCTGTGATGCTCTTCCATCTCTCCAGGAAGAGTGCAGCATATCCATGCTTCAGGTGTGCATCTTCCCCCTCCCTGCTGTGTGCTGTTATCAGTGAACACAGTAGCAAAGAAGTTCACCTGAGTTTGGAGCACAAAGGGACGCACTCCTAGGGACTTGTAGAGCTGGTTGCACAATGTTGAGCTAGTCCCTGAAAAATGGCAGCTAAATAAAGAGCCCATATTGCACCAAAAATATTCATCATCGAGTTTATAGATCAGCTGTCATGCAGCAAGACCTTTGGGCTCTATTTGCAGAGTTATGGGGTACTAAGCTAGCTGGAGGCTGAGAAAGAGGGGTAAGTCTGATCACTGTAACCATTCTAGTCTGGATGCAAGCTGGAATAGTGTCTGCTTGTATGAGAAATGACTCTGTAGCCATCACATAGAAATTTAGAGCTGTTCTTCGGGAGTGATGCAAGGAATACGCTTCAGCTTGACTCACCTTCTACAGCTTCAGGTGAAAGAAGCTGTGTCAGGACAGAGACAAAACCCAAGCCTCATCCCACCCTGACTTCGTATGTCAGCACCCAACTGAGCTGAGATCCACTGTTCCTAAGCTGGGATCATCCCTGCACAGGTACCATGTGTTGTCCTTCACCAAAGCAAGCAGAAGGGGATTTTGGTGCACTTTCTTACGGAGAAAGCAGGATTCCGATTTTAACACTTTTTTAACACACAGTAAGGCACTGGTCAAAATGGGCTTAGTGACAGGATAATTTAACACACTTTTCCTTAAAAAATAATTACAGGTAAAAAATACAGCTCTTCTGACCAGTGATGGGCATCATCTTATCCATGATCTAAACCTATCAGAACCCTAGGATGCAGGAGGCAGATTTCTGACCTCAGGTTTTAGCTGTGGAATCTTCATATAATCAAGTTGCAAGGCAGAAACTATTTCTTGGTCCATCTTTACTCACAGTGTTTTCAGTGTCTCTAAGAGACATTTTGCACTTCTTTGTAACCTAGGTTTTCAAAGGTTCGCATACACTAAAGCAAAACCACAGGATTTAATCTTCTTGATGGAATAAAAAGAGGAACGTGTGTATTTAATAATCACATAAGGAGTACCCATTTTATTTCCGTTTGCCTTTAAACAGAGTAAAAAGGCATCAACTTACCTGATATCCAAGCAACAGCCAACAGTAGGCTCTGTCCCCAGGGCAGGTCACCACCAATGGCACAGTGCACAGCACGCTGCCAGCCAAGGGGAATTTGCTTAAGAAAAGCCCTTCTGGCACCGAAACTGCTGACTATAATATTTGACAATATTGCAACTTTTTTCCAGTCTGATTGAGAAATGGAAGGGGGATCATTCTGGTTTCTGAGGTGTAGCAGGTCATGACAAACAACCAGGAGAAATGTCCCCAGGGCTAAAAGTCAGTCCTTATTACCAGCCCAAGCTCAACCTTCATGCAGAGACTTGAGCAAGTTTCCGTGCACATGGTTGCATCCTGTTGGAGATGACAAAACTAACCAGTCTCATGGGGGAAGAGTTACAGGATTCACTCATTCTTTTAGAAGAAAACCATTGCTTGATGCAGTGAACACAGGGCCGGGAACCAGACAAAGATAACTCCTGGAGAAATGCTCTGTGCTCTCTACGCAAAAACCTGTCCCACTCCAACCTCTCCAGTTTCTGCCATTAGCATCAGTGGGGCCAAGATCTCATTTTTTTAATCAAGCACAAATAAACAAGGATGTAAAAGTGAGAACAATAACGTTTAGTGGACACACTCCACTGCTTTGCGGTCTCATTCATGGTCAGGATTACACCACTGACTTCTGGCTTTGCCCAGCCCCAGTGCAGCAGCAGAAAGCACCTTCCTGTTAAAATGTCAGAAATCAGGTTTTCTGTTTGGGCAGCTCATTAGCAGCAGGCTCTAAACAGAAGTTTAGAAAGGCTCAAAGAGGTATTAACACTGCCTTGAACCTGACATTAACCACAGAAAAGGGGAATTACACCAGTGTAAAGGAAGGTGTGAACTTAATTAATCATGCTGGCAACTTAATTCCCCATGTGAGTATTTCTCTTCCAATATGAACCATGGCCATTTTCAACACAGTTGATGTTTCTTAACATCAGAAGAGGTAGTTTAAACCAAGCTGAAATAAGTCACTCTTTATCCTGTAATAAAAGGACACACAAGAGATTCTGTGGCATAAATGAAGTAATACAGCTATAATTACACCACTCTAACTTCCCATGCAGATGAGTCCTGATTCTGGTGGAATTACTGATTTGTGTTGCTGCCTTTAGGAGGGAAAGAAGCCCATTGTGTCTGAATTATCCTCTCTGTACAGGTCAAGAAGGAGGACAACAATTTTTGGTAAAGAAGAAAGAACAAAAATTTCCTTTCTGCACTTTTCACTTCACAACTTGCAACAAAATTATTTTATGTCAAACCACTTAATCTGTAGGACTGTAATCCTCCCAAAATACCATTTGATTTATGGAGGAGAAGGAATACAGAAACAGAATGCTTTTTATTTCTCATTTTTTCAGGTGCTAATGCAGTCATTTTAGATACCAAACCATGGGAGAAGAGAGAACATGTTCCACCCTTTTCCCCCTGCAGCCAAAGGTTAGATGAGGTGGCACTGGAGGCTGAGCCTGCTTTCATGACATCTTCCCTGACAGCTCATTTTCAATCCCTGATTCAGCTGTCCCTGATCACAGGTACATTGCATCACACCTACAAGCTCACTAGCATTTTATCAGACTACAAAGAGCAGACTGTATTCCTATGTACCGTGCTTTGTATGTAAATAGCATAACATTAAGTCGTATGCAAATGTCTAAATACAGCCCACCATTAACTGCCATAAAAATCTATCAAATAGAGGCATAATGAGATGAGGGTATCAAACACAGATTACTCCAAATGAGGATCTAACCCCAAATGCTTGTGAAGTTCAGCACTGCCTTTGTTTGGACCAGGTGTCATTCCACATGCAGGGGACAGATCATATGACAACTTTTAATTAGTTGCATACAAAAATGACCATGATATTAACAACACTACTTCTGAAAAATAGTGTCATGTTCAATATTTAAAGCCTGTGGGCTCTAGTCTTTCATCAGGCTGCTGATATAAACATCAATTGATGAACTAGTGTCACTACTCTTCTGATCAGGGTCATGGAGAAATGTAATGACTTGGGCTGAGAAACATTTTGTCTTGGCATAAGAAGATCACATTTTCCCTCAAGAAACACTTTTCACCTAAGCTATCAAAAGTAAACAGCACATGATACCCGAGGTGCCTGTTAAAACACTTTCCTTGATGAAATATTTAATACATTTGTTCATTAACAACACACATACTCCTTATCTTCTTAAAAAATAAATGTTCTTTTCTGACAATGAACAAAAACGTGAAAGAGCAAGTGGTAAAGAATCTCAGAAAGTTTTATGAATTGAAAACTTCTCACTCAAGGTATTTAAGAACAGAACTCCCACTTTCTGTGTAAGGTGGAAATGCCTGGCCAAGAATTGTAGCCTGGCATTCCAAGATGCTGTCCTTAGAGATCTTTTCACTCTGCCCAGCCTCAGCATTATTTGGGGCACACAGAACATCTGTGGCTGGCAAGGGGCAGCAGGACAAAACCTAGGCTAGCTGGGATGCCAGTGAATCCTACTTCCACAGGCATTGTAGGTTGTCTACAACATGGATGGAGAGCTGAGCACCAGATGACCATGATGAAGCCCTGCCCTTAAGTAGAAGCCACTATTTAGGAGAGGTGAGATAGTAAGCCAAAAGCTCAGGAGACTCTTGAGAGGTGTCGTGGTTTGACACTGGCCCAACACCAGGCACCCATGAGAGCCACTCGCTCACCCTCCCCTGCCACACCTGGGCAGAGGAGGGAAAAGGAAAAAAAA
>VZTD01003112.1:215703-226664 GCA_013397725.1 Rhagologus leucostigma
TGTCCATCTTCAGAGCCATCAGCCATTGGCTCTGCAGGACATGGTGGGAAGCTCCCAGCAGCTTCTCACAGGAGCCGTCTTTGTGGCCCCCCTGCTACCTAAGACCAGGCCATGTGAAACCAATACAAGAGATTTCCTTCTCCTAATTTGATCCTCTTAGGTGTCTCCTGGACAGGTTATTCCTCCCTTTCTTGTTTGAGGTGGGCACATTCCTGAAAGGAAAGGGCTAGCTGCACCTGGGATGGTGGTGGGAAGGAGCATCAGGCCTGCAAACAGCTCTCTGTTGCACAGAACACACGGTGTGCACTTTGGAGAAGCTTTGGGGTCAGACCGGGGCACAGACCTCTGGGTGTACTTGTTTTGCACGCACCGTTGTGTCAGTGACACAAAGCAGGTCTGCAGCTTCAGCTGCCCTCCAGGTACCTCCCTCTGGTGCCTCCTCCAAGTGGAGAATCCACAGCAGAGGCAAGGATGACTCTGATGTGTTTGTATGATTTTTGAACTGAAGATTAACAACAGTAAACAACAAATGAGAATTTTGTCCTGTCATGACTGCTGTGCCACAGACAGTGTCCTCCTTCCTGGAGTAGTAGGGGTGCTCAGTGAGCAGAGGGACTTGTGTCCCTCTCCTGCGGGGGTTGCCAAGGCTCACATTAAGCTGTGATCAACTACAGCTACTGAAGCTCTTGGAAAAAGGTTTGCTTTCCACCAGCCGAATGCTATGAATCTGCAACTTCCCCCCTAGAAACCCCTTTTATTCATCCCCAATAAAAACCAAAGTGACACATGGCCAAGGTATAATGCCTCAGGCACACACACGTCTCCCAGCATATTCCCTTACCTACATGCCTCCTCTCTGTTCCCCAGCCAAGCAAGTTGCATTTGCTCATCCTCGGGGATGTAAGAGCTTGCACCCAGCTCCCCCTGTCTCCAGCTCCCCGCTGACAAACCCCTGCAGCCCTCAGCTCCCTCCCTTCCTACAGGGCTTCTACGCTCACAGTTCGGCTTGCCCCTCTCTCCCCAGCCTTCCAAAGTAGCCTCCCAAAGACAGGGGCTGGAGTTCAGGGATCCCTCTTCATCCCTCTCAGTCTGGTTACCCATTTCTGTCGAGGAGAATGATTTTTATCCAAGCCATTGTTTTCTCTTTCCTGCCTGGTTTCTTTAGTTTCAGTACTGCCTCCTTTAAGTCTGCATTTCCAGTTAGCAACACAGAACTGAGCTGAGAAAGCAAGTTGTAAGGGATAATCATTAAAAAAAAAACCCAAACAAACCCAAACATTTTGCCTGCTTTTCCCCCACCTTAAAAGCTATGCAGAAATTGATGTGCATAAAAACACAGGACTCTCCTGTCGGGATGCTGGAGCCTAGCAGGGAGAGCAGCAGAGGCTCCAGCACTGAGTCAGTCAGGCAGCCAGGGTGCTGGGGAAGTGCCTCCCCCGAGGTCTGGACTTCCCTATGTTTTCCAAATAATTGGACATGTTGAATGTTGAATCCCACAAAACGGTTAAGTCCAAAGCCTTAAGTCAGCTGCAGTGGGAATGAGTCGCAGGGTGTTTCACCATGCTTCTGCTCCTCCCTCCCAGCAAACTGGCACACTGCTCAGGTTTTTCTCTGCAAACTGCCAAACCACTATTAAACCTTAGACTCATGCCACTGGAGAGAGGAAACTATTTATAGAATAAAAAATTGAACGAGTTTGCTGGCCCAGGTTCATATTTGGTGACTTCAACAAGTTATATAAGGGCAGATTTCAAACCACCACCTTTGGAGAATCCTTCTCAGGCTTTTCCTGTTGTTTTGCTCTCCTCTGCTGATTAGAGCTGTGCATCATTCTGCAAGAATACTTTAATTAGTACATTTTTAATATTTTCTTTAGGTGAGAGTTCTGTAGCCTGGCCTGGCCTGAGGATCCTGCTCAGAGCCTTGCTGCAAGCAGTGGGATCCTGCAGCCTCCAAAAGTCAAGGTGTAGAATTCCCCTGTAGTCTACTCATAAGCCTGATAGTGTGGTGATGATCATGGAAGGGATGGAAGATGTCCTCTTCCTTCCCATTGTTTAGCATTTATCAAAAGTTCTTAATAAAATATATGTTGTAAAAAGCACTGCAACTTAACTTGACCTATTGTTAACAGAAGAGCTCTCTTAAAAAGTATTTCATGGCTTGCATAACAAATGCTAGATATTATAGTTAAATATATAATTGAAACTCAGAACTGAGCTGCCAGAAGCCTAGGAATCATGAGTGCTCAGTACTTCTGAGGACATTAGTTGTCCTCAAAATTGAGATGCATACAGCTACCTGATAAAATATTGACTTTTTCAGGAACACAACTCTGAATATGAAGATCAACCTAAAGACACAGTTTATAATCCAGAGGACCAGAGATCTGCTGTCCCACTGAAAATTGTTCCTGCAGACTTCTGAGAACCTCTCACAGGATGATATCAGCCCTGGCTGCCAGCGAGAGCCAAAGTGCTTTAAGTGCTTGTGCAGCATTTCCACGAAGCAGAGCTCTAGTTTGCAAGTGGTGGGAAACAATCCACAATATAAACAGGGAAGTGTATCCCTATCAGCATGCAGTGCTGCTTTCCACTCATTAAGAAGAAGGATTGCTTTTCTTATTTCAAGACACATCATAGCAGTACATGACCTTTGGATTAGACAAGGGTTCTGGTGGAATCTTCTAAAGCATTGCAATGCATTTTACATCTCCATGTCCCAGAGCTGACATGCATTAACTGCTGCAGTTTTTTAAGATAGAGCAGCAGCCTAGGAATGGTTTTGGCATCCCTGCCTACCTCAGGTCTATATGGCACGGTAGAAAGCAGTTTCTCAGGTCACATGGAAGGTGTGTCTTGTTTCCTCCGGTTAAGGGAGACAGGGAAGTGCCCCCTGGGGACTGTGTTTTAGTTGTAATATTTCCTTTGTTGTAAACAACAAGTTATGCCCTAGGAAAGGACCTGCTAAAAGGATCTGGAGGGTGAAATGTGCTTTGCTTGTAGCTTGGCTGGGCTTGGCTTGGCTTGCCTTTGCTTCCAGGCATCAGCCAGTGCACCTGAGTAAGTGTCCAGCTCCCACAGCATTTAATGATGCTTTTGAGGTAATTCACAGAGCATTAAGACTCTAAACTGCAAGAAATCTGCTAATACGATCTCCTTTTTTTCATAACGAAGGCAGTTGTAACATTTAGGAACCTTAGATCTGTGAGTGAAAGCTGAACTTCTAAACAGATCTGAGCAGTGTTTCAGTCCTAGGGCTCAAGGAGTACTTCAGGTTTTTTTATGATTTCAACTAAAATGATGAGTTATACACCAGTCCTTGGCTTGCAATTTAAATATTTAAAATATCTGTCACACAGAAATCTTAATCATTTAAATATTGTGTGGGCATACACCAAAAAAAAACAGGCAAGGAAGTGGCATTAAACAAAAGCAAGATGTTGCATTAAGTGCAAAAGGAATGAAATTATATGGAGTGTTGGAATATTACTTAGATGTTAATGTTCAGTTTTAACAAGCTCTTAAATATTGCTTGATTAGATTAGGGATTAGCAGGGATTAGATCTAATTCATGAATCAGACAAAGCCTGAAAAACTCCATGAGAGAAATGTGGGCTGGAGGTTTTAGCAGCACATAAGTGACATCCAGGCAGTGGAAGATGATGGGAGCAGGGGCTGTGTCCAACAGCCTCCCTCCTGTATCTGCAGCTACTACGGGTGAGCAAAGCTTTCCTGGCTGCACAAGTGAAGTGCTGCATTATGCTCCAAACGCTTCTTCCTTAGAAAGATCCTAATGTCCTCTGCAGCTTCTGTACCTCTGGAAAGGGCTGAGATGGAGACACAGAAAGGGCTCAATACAGCAGTAACATCATACCTACAGGGGTACTGCCCCTGATACACCAAGTACAGGCATGATGACAAAGTGATAGGAGCTTCACAAAGATACTGTATGCAGGGCATCACTGCCTGTTGCCCAGGCATTGCTTGGAAACACGCTGGACTCCAGGTTATCGCCTTTAAATTGTTTACATCCTCTTAACAACTCACTGACACACCTGGGTGAGGCAGGCACACTTCCACCACCAGACTTCAAGTTTTAACGGAGGCTCAGCATCTCTCAGGGTGCAGAATGACGACAGGAGAATTGTCAGGGTACTTTGTGGCAAGGGCAGCACAAATTAGCGTGCAAGTTCTGTTGCCATAATTATAATGCCTTTTACAGGCATGATGCACATCTTTGAAATGCTTTGACAGAGATCCGATTTCAGCTATATAGTCCAGATTACTTTACGGCCTTAATTTTTCTATTTAATTAGGTTGATACCAAAAGCTGTGAGGCGCCTGTTTCACTTCACTTTCTTTGAGCAGGAAAAAAGCAACACTTCCACCTTTATTTTCTCTAACAATGGGATGCACTGTTGTGGCCATATTCCTCCTTTCAGCTCAGAAGCTGGCTTGAAGCAGGTTGGAGTGCTTTTTCAAGCCATCTTTTGCCAGGCATTACAGAGGAAGTGTCTGCTTTGGACAATGCTTCAAAGGACAAATGCTTGAAGAAAGCAAACATCACTCACAGCAGATCCATCCTGGCAGATGTATACCAGCAATATCATAGGAACTAAGTTTCTCCCAAATATTTGGCAGTGAAAGCTTGCAATCAAAATGGGGATGAGCTAATCACTGTACAAACAAGGCACACTGTCTTTAGTGTACCTTATCATGTGTCACATCCTTCTGGAAGTGTGCTAGGAAGTGTCTGTCCAGATTTGGGGGAACATGAATGGTAAAATTCACACAGGAAAGGAGACAATATGATATCCTGAGTCCAGGGACCAAATCTACTGCTGGTCCTGACTTTTTCACCAGGGAAAGGGAACCTTTCCTCTCCCCATCCCTGAAAGAGAATAGAGTTGAACAGAGGGTATTTGTCCCCAGTGTTCCCTTTCCTTGTAGAAACAGATTCCTGATCCTTCAGTGGAAAGAGCAAGATGCTCCACAAGGCACATTCCCCATTCTCCTGCAGTTTAACATTCACTAACATTTATCCCTGTGCCTCAAGCCGGTGGCTTTGCAGTAGGCTGGTGATCTGGCTGGTTCTCCTCCAGACCCAACCCTGACTGTGAAAGAATGTAAAGAATGTGGTGAAATGGAAAAAGAGTGATCTCCTATTGTAAGGGATGACCCAGGAGAGTGATGTTCTCCTTTCCATGCCTAACTCCAGCTAGATGAGTGTCAGAGGGACAGGAGTTACGTATAGTGCATTTCACAAACTTGCATTGAGTTTAACAGCATTGAGATGAACACATTAAACAGTAATAGCCATGTCCAGGTGGGAATGGCAATTCCTTCTCCAGTGCACTCAGAGATCTGCTTCAGATCTAAGGACTGGTACAACAGTGGAACTACAGCTTAAACACTAATACAGGAATGGAAAGGACAACACTGCGCAGTCAGGTGTACCTCAAGTCAAGGAGTCATGAGTTTTTCCACCTCCCTTTTGGCCTTCTGAAACAAGAGAGAGACCAATGCCATTGAAGGAAGAATGTCATCCTTGCCTTCCCCAGGGATCCTTCTTGGAGAGCTTGTAGAATAGTGTTAACTAGGCTTGCTCCTGCAGTTAATGTTATTTACTGCAAACTGACAAAGATTTAAACCCAGTTTGCAGGCAGATTGAGTAACCTGTTGGAGGATGCAACCTTTCAGGATAACAGGAAGTATATTCTTCTTCTGAAAATATCCCTTATTCTCCTACTGACATGTCAACACATTTTGCCAGATACCCGTTATTTGCTGCAGCCATTACCTGCTTTCTTGCACTTTGGCAAAGAGCACAGTGCTGGTCTTCAGTATTCTATCTGGTGGCAAGCTGATTTACCACCACAATCCCATACTGAAGTCTGGAACTGATGACCTTTTGAGAAGCCTGCCTCTTGGCCACATCCCTAGCAACTGCTTAGTGCAGGAAGAAAAGAGGATGAGGGATACAAAGGGATAGTTAGGACCCTGACTGTGACAAAACTAAATAAATAGAGCAAGACTTCAAGAATGGTACCAGGGCCTACTACAGTACACTGTTACCAAGACCTGACTGCTCTCTGGTTTCTGAGTCCCAGCTGGAGCATCTCTCTACACTGTAGACTGGGGAAGGTACCATTCCAAAGGATAGGGCACTGGAACAGGTTGTTCAGAGAAGCTGTGGATGCCTCATACCTGAAAGTGTTCAACGCCAGGCTGGACAGGGCTGTGAGTAACCTGGCCTAGTGGAAGGTGTCCCATGGCACTATTCCTGATACAGGCCAGGATGTCATTGGCCCTCTTGGCCACCTGGGCACACTCTGGCTCATGTTCAGCTGCTCCCAACCAACATCCTCAGGTCCTTTTCCACTAGAGAAGCTTTCCAGCCACTCTGCCTCCAGCCTGTAGCCCTGCATAGAGTTGTTGGGACCCAAGTGCAGGACCCAGAACTTCTTGTTGACCCTCATACCATTGGCCTCAGCCCACTGATCCAGCCTGTCTAGATCCCTCTGCAGACCCTTCCTGCCCTCCAGCAGATCCACACTCCCACCCAACCAGGTATCATCTTTGAACTGTCTGAGGGTGCACGCAATCCCCTTGTCCAGATTGTTGATGAAGCTTGTTGCCTCCTCCTCCACTGAGCTGACTGCCCAGATGATAGGGCATTATTACATCAGTCAAAAAAATTCACAGCTAAAGGAAAACCACATCAGTAGGAAGGTAAAGTTCTTTTATTCTAAAAGTGCTTACTGTACACAGGGGAAGAAAACTTCTAGAGATGTGTTGCTGGCTTACAGTTTAATTGGTGCCCTCAGTTTTAAGCCAACGTAAATCATTATTATGAGAGAAATCGCTGAGGTCAGGCTATGCAGACACTTGCTAAAGGAAAGCAATTCTGAGAGTTGCTATAGGGAATTCTCTGGAGCTTTCCTACAGTTTTGCAGTGTACTTCAAGCTGCTGGAATTAAATTAACTTATACCAAAGGTAGTGCTGTCCCTTAGCATGAAGACTGTGCATGGACACAGCTCTCTGGTGGTGCTCAAACTGTGAGGGAGTGTGCTTCTGTCTAGTCTGGGCCCACTGTTCTGGAGGAACAGGATGTCTTTTTCCTTCTCTGTCCTTATCCTCATTTTTAAAAATCCAGTTTTGCCTGCTTGCAACAAGTTTGACAGTGACATCCTTCAAACTGAGGGCAGCCCTAAACATGCCCACTTACTAATTTGCCTCTCATGCACTTTGCTACCCCATACCCAAAGCAGCATCAACCCTCTTAATGGAGACACACACAGCCCCTGAAGCCTCTCTCTAGTTAATAGCCTTTTACCCTCCTGCTCCTTCTTCCCTGGATATCTAGGAATCTATGCCATGTTTAAGAAATTTCTCCTTGAGTTACCAGAGAAGCACTGCTTTTAGACAACAGGCCCAGGGGACAAGGAAAAATTTGGAAAGATGAAATCCTTGTAACTTCAGATTTGTTTAGGTCTGGAAAGAGTCTGTGAGAAAGACAACCTAAACCTGAGGAAAAGGCTAAAGGACACCTGCACTGGGTTAATGTCTGTAAATTGGAAAGTAATTTCTTGGTTTTCTTCTCTGTGTTTCCCCAGATCATCAGCGTAAGAAAGAGAAGAGAGAGAGAAAAGTGCAGGAAAAGGGCTGATACCCTACAGCACAACAGCTTTCAGGGATCATGGAGGGGCAGATAACTCTCCTGAAGCCTGTGGTCTTTAATACTCCTAACTGCTTTTCAGATGCTTAGTAACGTAGTTTTGCTTAGTGTTTACCTCTATGTGCTCCTGTGTGCCGGTTTGGCCAAAATCTAGTAATATAGCCCCTGAGAGAAAACCAGGTTACAACCACCCTTCCCCCCACAGGGTTCAGGAAAAAAGGAAATTTTTGCTTTGGAAAGTATTTGGAAAGTTTGTCTGGTTTGTTTTTTTTTTTTCTCAAGCTCAGTTTAAAGGCACAGAAAAGGCACAATATTACTTTTTGGGCATAGAGCATGATAGGGGATACACATGATAGAGTCACCCCAAGACATCCTGGCTATTTAATTTTAAAAAAAACCACTGAAAATATCTTTCCACAGAAAGTGCAGTTAATTCTGCACATAAAATAAAGTAAAAGGTTTACTGCTTATCTGTTTATGCATAGATATGCAATATGCTTGACTGGTGGTTTATATAAAGACATATCTGTAGTTCACAAGTGGCTGCTTGAGCCATGCCAGGAGCACAATGCATTTCTGACTTGATGGCTCCAAGAACGAACAGCATTTCTGTGAGGTTCCTTATCTGTCTATTTGGGGCATTTAGCTTGTGTATCCTCTACCTCTTCCCCCACCTGCACAATACCCTCTTGCTTGTTTTTCCCTTACAAAGTTGCTGCAAAAGTATTTCTGTCCTACTTCCACCTCAATATCAGTGCTGTCCATTCAATCATGTCCATCCATGTCCATGCTTCATCCAAATCATATTTCCTAGTCCTTATAAAGGTACCCAGGCCATAGGACAAGGGACTGTTTTGCTATCTGTGTGCAGGACAAAAGACTGAAATGAAGCAGCATCCTGTGAATAAGTAGAATAACCCAACAGAAGACATCAGGATTAGGCTGATTTGCTCCCAGGAGGATCTGTGCTGTGTCCATTGTTTATCTACAAAATGTAGCCTGCACATCCAATTACGGCTTCTTCAAGCTTGGGACCTTGGAACTGATCTTATTTAATACTTTCATTAACAACCTTGGCACAAGAAAATGAAAACACGCTAATGAAACAAGAGCATATCACAAGATTCAAAGGCTGTGTCAGTGCAGAGGAAGATCAGAGTGTTGCACAGGTAGGCTAAGAGTAAAACAGACAGATTAAAACTGAAGATCATGGAGTATAAAGTCATGTATTTAGGGATTAACACCAGAATTTCTGCTATAAACTTTGAAGCCCGTAATTTAGCAGCAAACTAAGCACCTTTAGGAGCAAACTAAGGTGCTTTAGGAGCACCTTGCATTTCTAACTAAGCACAATCATCCCTTGCTAATGTGATGCAGTGCTGAAAAACCAAAGTTTTATGCCAAGACGTACGAGTTATTTTCACCAGTAAAAAAGTTAATGTGCTAGTACCAAAAGTCCTATTGCAATCTTGCTGGGATATTCTAAGGAACTGGTTTTTTGTGTTGAACAAAGACAAATTCAGGCTCAAGAGGTACCGAGACTGTTTTCATAGAGGGAAGGAAGGAGATACAAAGGGACTAGCATTTAGGAGGTTTAGGCTGCACTTGCACAGTGAGTGAGTGAATTGTAAGGTAGGACTGCAGGACTTGAGGCAGATGCAGGCAACCAGATGCAACGCTCCTGCCTTGAAACGTGCACAGAATTTGTTCTCGTGCTTCAGTGAACAAGCACAGAGCCTTCCAACATCCCCTGTACTGCCTTCCCCCAGCATACTTCCGCTGTTCATAATTAAAGGCAAACCTGAGAGGGGAGACAGGCCTGCAGGAACAATTCCCTTAGAAGCTGCCTTAGCAAAATGTGGAAAACTAACGTGGATCTTCCTGGCCAAACTGGACTAGACATAGCCGCCTCCTTCCAACTAATGAAACACTTCTTTTTGTTCCAATTTCTCAGCCGGGGCTCCTATCCTGGTGTTTTGATATTTGATCCCATTTTTCCCCAACTGCTCACACATTTTCTCCTCCCTCACCCCAACCCATTCCCTCCACAAGTTGCCTATGTGTGTCTGAGGGATGAGATGAACTACAGAAGGGAACATCTCACATCTGGCTCTTGTACTTCAACATGGGCATTAAGGAGCTCTTTTGCAATGAAGCAGCATCAATAATTCAGCAACATGAGAAGAGTGGAAAGCCCATGGCTGAGTTGGAGCCAGGCAATCATTTGGGAATGTAAAAGATGCCAGGACTTAGTATTCCTATGTTGAAGCTTTGGGAATATAACATAGCAAAGAAAGCAGAGTTTCCAGGGATTGTGGACTTCCGCACTACCTCCGGCATGTTGACTGACAAGCTATGTACAGAGATACATCTCTCCAGTAAGGACTAGAAAGGCTGATGGAAGGAAAAGGAAAAAACGTACAGAGTGCCTTACATTGCCCAGTGCAATGGAGTCTGCGGTGCACAGTCTCCAGCACTCCAGCCAGGCTTAAGCACCTGGCAGAGGGCCCAACATACCCATTTCCTCTGCCCACTCTTCACTGCCACCCATGGGGTCAGCTGCCACCCACGGGGGCAGTCTAGGGTGGTTTGACCCCAGATAACAAGTGCTGGGCTCTGAGGCTTTAGGAAACACTCACCTGTGGGCTCCACTCTTTCAATTCCTACAGGTTTCTTGGAACCACTCTGATGCCACCACAGGTGCTCACAGCATATTTTTTTATCCAAACTGGTTCAAACTTCAAACAATGCTAAAGTCTACAGGGATAAGATTTGTTTGGCCATCTTCTCAGATGCATCAAGTTCTGCCATAGTCACTGATGCAAGGAAAAAGGTGGGAATACAGGTTTTACTTTTCACTCAAGCCAAAGATAAACTGCAAGGTGCCTAAAGATGCAGGCTACTGCTCACTGTCTTGACTAATGACCTGGAAAAGAGTGTGAACAGGGCAAGTTTACAAGTGACACAATGGTATCTGACAGTCAAAACAGAACTCTGAGATAAGGTTGTGAAAAACCTTCATACAGATCTTAACAAATGCTGGTTGAATGGACAACATGAAACAGAGGAAATGCCATGTTATCAAGTACAGTCTAGGACAAAATTGTCATGATCCGGGGGGTGTTCTGGTGGGGTGCTACGACCTCTGACTTTAAGAGAAAGTCGCTCGGCAGCCACTGCATTCACACAGACACACACACACGCACCGGACAGCTTCTTCGACAAGCCGACGGCAAGGAGGCAGGAAGGGTCTTTGTGTGGAATTCCACGGCACAGGTTTATT
>VZTD01003112.1:236657-323534 GCA_013397725.1 Rhagologus leucostigma
GGAGCCGCCGCGCTCCCCTCCGGCAGCGCGGGGCCCCCGCCGCGCCGAGGGCTGGGGCCGGATTTACGGCCGCCGGGGCAGACGGGAGGCCCGGGTCCGCCGCGCCCCGCCGGGGGAGGAGAAGCGCCCAGGGCCCCCGCACCGGCCTCGCGGCCCCGGCCTCACTCGCCCCCAGGGAGGCGGGTCCTGGAGGGGTTTAACCCCTGCCGTGTTCCCCGGGGCCGAGCTCGTCTGGCTGCTTTTATTATGTACTTTTTTTCGCGCCAGTCCCGGCATTCATGCCCACCTGCCTCTGGCGCTCGCCCGCAGGGCTCGTAGCACACGGGGGCAGGGATTTGGGCGAGGGCCCCAGGCTGGGTGGTGACCAGGAATCCTTCCACGAGTCCCTCTTAGAGCGCATGTTAATATGCTCACGTAGGCCACGGAGGAAAAGAGGAGTGATGACTTTTTTCTGACGGAAAAACAGCTATTTACACTGCTTGGGTGCCGTCCCTTGGATAGCACCGAGTGTGCCTTCCCCGGCTGGGTTTCTAGGTCGTGGTTTCCCTAGGGGTGGACCCTTGGGACGAGTTCCCGTAGCCTTGCATTGAAGGGCAGGATGTTGCAGTCCGTCTCTCCAGGAGAAGCGCCTGAGGATGGGGAAGGGGAGGCAAGGCTCACAGTGATCCTTGTTTTTTGCTGTGTTGCAGTAGGTGCCATAGGATCGTGTTCGGTGGTGTTTATCCCGGCATCATGGTTACTGTCTTCTTTCTGTCAGGTCTTGAGGCTCATTTTCGTGTTGATAGTGTGACATCCCCAGCTTCTCCTGCTTCTGCTACTACACTGCTCTTGTCCCACTGCCAGCCACCATGGATAAGACCGAGTTGATCCAGAAGGCCAAGCTGGCTGAGCAAGCCGAGCGCTACGATGACATGGCCACCTGCATGAAGGCAGTAACGGAGCAGGGTGCCGAGCTGTCCAACGAGGAGCGCAACCTCCTCTCGGTCGCCTACAAGAACGTGGTGGGCTGCCAGCGCTCGGCCTGGAGGGTCATCTCCAGCATCGAGCAGAAGACAGACACCAGTGACAAGAAGATGCAGCTTATCAAGGACTATCGGGAGAAGGTGGAGTCTGAGCTCAGGTCCATCTGCACCACGGTGCTGGTAAGTGGGGAGTTTCTTTTTTTTTTTCTATTTTATTTAAGGTAAAGAAATGCAGTATTTTAGTGTGCTGCTGTATTGGGGGAAGGACTGGGAACTTGGCTGGGGCATACCATGCAAAGAGTTGTGCTGGGGGAGGGGAAGTCAGTGCAGTAACTTCTACAAGCGTTACGTGGGTCACTGTGGTGAGGAAGATGCACTATGCTATGGGCCCTATATGTGTAGAGGTATTTGAAATACTCGATTTTGAGTGTCTGTGAGGTACATATTTGGGTGGAGTGATCCATATGCAATATTTCACGAAGTAGTTGCAGAGATACAGGGAATTTAGCCTCTGTGCTGTGGTNCTGAGGATGGGGAAGGGGAGGCAAGGCTCACAGTGATCCTTGTTTTTTGCTGTGTTGCAGTAGGTGCCATAGGATCGTGTTCGGTGGTGTTTATCCCGGCATCATGGTTACTGTCTTCTTTCTGTCCGGTCTTGAGGCTCATTTTTGTGTTGATAGTGTGACATCCCCAGCTTCTCCTGCTTCTGCTACTACACTGCTCTTGTCCCACTGCCAGCCACCATGGATAAGACCGAGTTGATCCAGAAGGCCAAGCTGGCTGAGCAAGCCGAGCGCTACGATGACATGGCCACCTGCATGAAGGCAGTAACGGAGCAGGGTGCCGAGCTGTCCAACGAGGAGCGCAACCTGCTCTCCGTGGCCTACAAGAACGTGGTGGGGGGACGGCGCTCGGCCTGGAGGGTCATCTCCAGCATCGAGCAGAAGACAGACACCAGTGACAAGAAGATGCAGCTTATCAAGGACTATCGGGAGAAGGTGGAGTCTGAGCTCAGGTCCATCTGCACCACGGTGCTGGTAAGTGGGGAGTTTCTTTTTTTTTTTCTATTTTATTTAAGGTAAAGAAATGCAGTATTTTAGTGTGCTGCTGTATTGGGGGAAGGACTGGGAACTTGGCTGGGGCATACCATGCAAAGAGTTGTGCTGGGGGAGGGGAAGTCAGTGCAGTAACTTCTACAAGCGTTACGTGGGTCACTGTGGTGAGGAAGATGCACTATGCTATGGGCCCTATATGTGTAGAGGTATTTGAAATACTCGATTTTGAGTGTCTGTGAGGTACATATTTGGGTGGAGTGATCCATATGCAATATTTCACCAAGTAGTTGCAGAGATACAGGGAATTTAGCCTCTGTGCTGTGGTAAGTAAACTTACCTATTCGTAAAATAAGCTGGAAACATGAAAACTCCTTTATTCAGATCAACTAATAACTTGCTGAAAGCATTTAAACCATATGTGCATTTTGTTTACTTCCTCATGAAGAAAAATACTCTCAAGGGGTCTTGGAGACATTTTGAGTAATGTTTTGACATAAATTTGACTTTATAAGCTGAGACATCTGTACTGAAGGTGGGAAAGAGACATGTAGAAATTGGCTTTGTTAGACACAAGCTGACTTCTCAGGGTATCTTCGAGATGAATTTGCAGTAATTATGAAACAATGAAAAGCTGAGGTGTAAAGACTGGAATGACACCCTAAGCATGCATCAAAGCCCAGAAGTTAATTTCTGTGGAAGCAGCAGAGTTCCAGATGCTATTGATAGGAAAACTGTAGTGGGAGCTCAAGAGGTGTGTCAGCAGTGTGGAGGCTGCTGGACGGTGTTCTACATGACCAGGGAGTCGTAGCTGCGAGAAACTGCATGTGCATAATGGAATAGTAATTGTGTGGCAGATCATCTTCAGTGATTTATTTGCTCCTCTTAGTTACCTTTGTTTTTTTGGTGTCTAGTATTGCTAATGTGAGCATAGGAGGAAGCAAGTCTATAGGGAAATAAACAATTTTGAGGTAAATTTATTCTAGATTGGTTTAGGAGACATGAATGTAAAGGTGATTGGTTTGGAAGTAACTGAATTTTCTTCTTGATTAAGTGTTCTGGCTCATGTACAAGGGAATGCTTCTTTGGATTGTGCTGAAAATACCTATGTGCTTTCTTGTGTGCTGCCACCTAGGTTTGTTTGTTGTTTCTAAATCTGTCAAAGTGAGTAACCTTTTCTTGAAAATAATTTTCGTATTTATTAGCTTTATGAATCAGTTGAGTTAATTCCTTAACACATTTAAGAGCCCATGCCTTCCACAAGAGCAAAACTGTTTCTGCAGTTACAGGTGTATTGAAATTGTGAAACTTTCACCTTTTTGAGAATGATGGGACTTACTTTGGGTTCCTACTTCCTGTGACAAGAGTTTCACTAGAAGCCAGTGTGATGCAGTGCCAGCATTTGTGTCACTCTTCTTTTCTCTACTCAGTGCCCCCCTTCAGAACTAACTACTTGGGACCTCCACATAAAGCTCATTCTTCAGACTTCCTAATCTCCCTCTGTCCTTTTACCAAATCTAGTGCCTTAGAAAAGGTGATGCATAAAATCTCATACTGCTTGTACCATTTTGACAAGGAGCTTGTGTTTCCATAGGGAGCGGCAGTGAACCACTTCTCAGTGTCTGTACTGAAGTTATTCCACCCCATCTGATGGTGGCCAGCAGGTATTCTGGTAGCCGTGCTAGTGCAGACCTCTGATGTAGGGAAAGCAAGCTTTTCCTGTGGTAGGTGAATTTTTCAATGCACTCTAGTCTTTCTCTGTTCTCAGCAGTGGCCTGTTGGCAACTCTCCCCTTCCGGCCTGGAAGGCTGCAGGAAGTAGTGAAGACTGAAACGTACAGCTGAGCATGCTTTTCCTGTCCTGCAGAGCTGTGCCTTCCTTTGGTAGGAGGAGATGTTGGCTATCTACTGCAAGCCTTCCTTTTTTTTATTCTTCCTTTGAGGGCCCTGTGCAGTTATGTTCTGTTCCAATTCCCTCCCTTTTCCTCCTCCATCTACCCCTCCTGTGATCCATGAGTCAGCATCTGAAAGGTTGGAATTCACGTCGAGCAGGCGTTACAAAGGATGGGTTTCCTAAGGTGAGCCACACAATGGTTTCGGCTCCTCCTTTGAATGATAATTTCTTTTGTACTAATACTATGGTAATGGCTTGTAGCTTTTTCAGATCTCTTCAGCTGAATCTCAGAGATGCTTTTGTAATTCTAGGAAAGCACCTAAACTGTAACAACTGCTGGCAAGTGGTACGGAAAGGTTGCTTGTCCTCTGGAGTATTTGGATTTAGCAAGGGTGGGTGTGTTTGGTGGAGTGTGACTGCTGTTAGTCATACTACTAACAGTTTTTTCAAAAGTTTTTTTTTATCTACTGGTATAGCATATTTCTAAAGCTTCATTTAGAAATACTTGTGCTAGCATTAAAAATACTGCTAATGTTTTTAATTAAAATATCAGCAACACTGAATCTGTACTTAGTTTTTTCCTGCAAAAAATGCCCCAAGCCAGATAAGTAAGGTATTGTTTCAGGGCATGGTTTGATAAAGAACTTAAATTTAATCACCACTAGAATACAAACATTCAGAATTACATTGAGATATCTGTATATAGGTATATACATAAAAGTAAAACTTTTACTGATTATTTAACTGTCATTCTTTAACTGCCTATCTTGCAAGTAGGCGTGATCTGAATGCTTTTTAACTTAATTTTATGACTGGCCTTTCGGATGATAGTGGCTCTTTAATGGAGAAATGGTGTGGCTGTCAAACAACTTGCACGAATGTTTTATTTGAAAGGTACACCAGGAGGTTTTGCTGAGCTCCCTGTATTGATTGACTAATTCTTTGGTAATGCGGAGAATTAATGTTGAATCATCCCTTATGACTCATAGTTAAAACTGTTCTTGAAACTTTCTTCTCCTTGAATAAAGAAACAGGTTGTCAACTTAATTTTTTTCAAGATAAAGTTGAACTATGTTTCATATACTCTCTGAGCACAAAGTTCCTGTTGCTTTCTCTAGACAAGTGATTTCCAGGCATGGGGTACTAGATAATGTAGAAAGGGTGGATGCAGCAGCAACTTTCATATAATTAGTGAAATGATGTGGGAAACTTTTAAGATGGAATGTACAATATAAGACCTGCTTGATTGTATGCACACTCCACTGTTCAGTGACATTAGGTTTTTTAAAAAGTTAACTTTTGAATTGGAACCTTTCTGGGGATTAAACTGGTGGGTTTTCTGAGAGCCTTGGTCTTTTTGCATGGCTATAACCTGTGTTGCATTCAAGCTCCTTTGTTCTTTAGAGAGCGGTAATGTAAAGGCAGGGAGGACAGCAGCCCGTGCCTGGCAGCACTCTCCACCTGCAGCTTGAGGGTTTTTGCGTGTTTGTTTGCATGTGTTCCGTTTCTAGGTCCTGATATGTTGGAGCTCTTCTTGGAGTAATAGAGATGAGATTCAATAACTACTTACCTAAAGTTTGAATCTTGATGAAGATGCAGTAGTTAAAATCATTAGGGCTTGAAAACAACTGTATCGTGATGTTTACTTCTTGTGTCTCTAGCTGAAACTTAAAGTGTTCTTCTAATAATTTTTTTAAATTTTGTGTAGAAAAGTTACATACCTGAGGCTTTTCAGTTGTTTCCAAACATCTGTTTTCAGTATCCTCTGTAAACATTTTTACATCATACTGTGTATGGCCCATGTTGGCCCGTTTCTCTAGAAATGAGCAAGGGCATTGTGAACTTCTAGAAATGAAGGAACAGTCACATTACTTGTGCTGTTGATTCTTTTTGGCACCCTGTGGCAGTGCCTGCAGTGAAATAGTTCTGAGCTATAAGGTGTGTTTTATCTGTATTTTTACTGTCTTAAGGTTGATAGGATGCTTTGATCTTCTGTGAGATTGCACTCTTAATTGTTGAAAGCATGGATTGGTGTGTTGCTCTTGCCAGCTCCCCTTTCCTTCCTCCCTCCCTCCCCCTCAAGGTTGCAATGTTGTTCCTACTGCTGCTTCACATAATTAAGAAGCAATAAAAGCTAATAAAAACGAGTAAAAAATCTGTCTACTTTTGATTATCTATCTTGTAGACCTAGTTCTAAGGTTAGTCACTTAAAATAAGTAGAACAAAACTCACCATGCTAGAAGGTAATGTTTAGAGCAGTTTGTTTCAACAGCACAAGTTCACAGCTCCGTTGAAAATGAATTTGGCATTTTCTTGCAGTAGCGAATAGATTCCTTGTGTCAGCTAAAATATCTGATGTCTAATGGAGGATAACTTTGACCATAGCCCTGTTTCTTCCCTACTGCTACCTTTGGCCTACAGAAAAGTGAGATCTTTATTTTTTTTTATTGCACATGCAGAAATTTGTCAGATTCAGTAGGTTTCAGCTTCATGCTGCTATGTAAACAATTCACCAGAGTTTCATATCTTGTGAATCCTTTGTCTCTGCGTTCCTATTTTCAGTGAACAGACGGAGTTTGTACAAAAATATTTGCGGTGCAGAGATGAAACCCAGTAAAAGGGTATTACATACAGTCTTTTGATACAGGGAACTATGTAGGATGCAGTTTCATTTTGAAGGTCAGGCATGCTAATCACTTAATACTGCATTTAGACTTGAGTTAGTTGTCCCAGTCGTGGTTGGGACAGTGTTTCAGTTATTACTTTTTAATCTTTTATAAGTTGAAGTAACTTAAAATTCTTAAGTGACTGACTAAAAGGAAAGGCTAGTTCTTGAAAGTCAGGTTGGGAACATTACTTCTTGACAAATCCAGAATTGTGGAGTGAATGTGAATTGAATTAATAGTTTGGAATAAGTCATCTTTTTTTATGAAAAGTAATTTGTGGAGAGAGAGATGATTTTTCCTTTGTGTTCTTAGCACATCTTCTAGCAACCGTCAACACATTTGTGGTAAGAACTGGGAAACTTAATGCTTTATTTTTTTTTACTTTAATATACTTGAAACTTAGATCTGAACTTGACTTATTCATAGGTTTACCTTCTCTTACCTTCTCTGTCATCCTTCAGTAGAATCTGCTGCTGGAATCCTCACTCTTGTGCAAAGAAAACGGAATCCTTTCTTAGAAGGGACTGATTCTGGCAGAAACAAAGCCTGGAATGCACTGAGGTTCTTGAACAGACTGTGAACTGTTAAGAGTCCAGCCTAAAATAGTTCAAGGAATTCTGATGTTAGCTGAAGCCTCCATCCCATGCAGTCATTGCTTGCTGCCCCTCCCCCTACAGCCATATGCTGTCTAGAATTATTAAATTTCTTGGAGGACATTTACTGGTTTGGTGGCCTTGAGAAAGTAGGATGTGCTCACTAGGTAGAACTGGACAACAAAACCACAAATTCTATTTTTCTGCTAATGCGGTGAAGCTTTTAACAGATTTCATAAATCACTATCACGCTTACCGTCTAGACAGTTGTCTCACAGGCATTTCTACTGCCTTAGATACTAATGTGATAGGTGCCTTTTTGAAGTAAAATACGGAAGACTGTGTATGAGAGAGAGAGAACTTGATTAGGAAAGAACACACTCGAGTTTGAAGGTTATTAGCATTTGATTTCTTTATGATGGCACAAATTGGGGTTGTGAAGCACAATATTAAAGCAGTAGACTGTACCCATTTCTGTACAGGCACTGCAGCGTGGTATTCTGGTTTCAGTAATGGGGGATGACCAATTTTCAGAGGAAGGAAGGTAATGAGGAAAACAGCAGAGGAAGGGCTGGTAAAAGTGCATGGATATACTTGTAAGTTTGGTAGGTGAAGGTGCACACTTGATTAATCGATGTTTTCATATTTAGCTTTACACTCTTGGTCTTTGAGGGGCCAGGTGCCCCTCGATGTTACTTGTGGTTGTGCTTTCCTGCTGGCAACAAACTTGAAGCCAGTTTTGTCACAGACAGGTAAGGTAAGTAATAACTATTCTCAAGCACTGCACTTGTGGCGCTTACTCAGTGTCGCTCCACCAAGTTCATTGGAGGAGTGTTTACAGGTACCTCCTCATCCTCTCTATATCCCAGGAAGCTGGAACCAACATCAGAACACTTCAGCTGAGCATACTGCTGATTTGTAAGCTTGTCGTTTGCTAGTCTATCCTGTATATCTGAATGTACAACAGTGCCCAGTTTCTGTGAGCTGGGCACTTACGAGAGGCAGCAAACCAGTTTAAATGCTGAGTTTCACATCCTGTGGTCTGTGTACCCACCAAAACATCAGATGTCAAGATCTAAGAACTGGAAGTCCTGAATTAGCTATGATTTTGCTTGTACCTTTCTCTAAATTTGTTAAAGTAATCAAGGGTTTGATTTACCAGTTTCTAATATCGGTAAAGGTTTATTACTTGCTCTATTACTCTTTATTCTCTCCTTTAATTTATATGATCCATTCACTGAAGTAGCTGGATATACGAGTAGTGTTTGGCTCTGAAAACAGAAAAATTTCCATTTGCTTTAATAATAACTTTTCCAAGTACATTATATACACTGTTACCTGACAGCCACATCCTTCCTGGATAAAACTTCATCAGGAAGTTTTGTTCTGAAGTTGAATACATTTTGCAAAATTCTTATAAGCAGAAATTGTTTTTAATAAAGGGAGGTAACAGGGCCTTAGCAAAAAGGCTCACTTTCTGTGAGATAGTGTTGTAGCCAAATTATCTGAAATGTTGACTTTAGTTTTTCTGACCTAGGGTTGTCTTGTTGTTGTCTTGTTTGGGGAATAACAAATCACTGGCACACTCCTAATAGACTGAGTGAAATGATGTATTGCTGGGTTTCCTTCAAGATGAAGTTGGATGATGGAAAAGGCTCTTCCAAGCTACACTAAGCAATGGGAAGAAAGGGATGTTGTGTTATCATTTTGAATTTCAGTGATCCCAAGCCTCCGATCAAGGGCTCCCAAAAAGAGAAAAAGGAAGTCAAAATGAGTTCTTTGCATAAGGGCAGTGTACCTTAAGACCATGTAGCTCCTGTGTACTGGTGTTCCTTTTGAGTGCTGTTAATCTAGGTATACCTCCATCAGTTGTTTAATCTTACCTTTGGGCTTCTGTAACTGCACAGCATAGAAGTATTTTTAAATGAAAATTTAGACTTTTTTGTTTGATTCTGTCATATTATGCAAGGTCACAAATGGATTCTGAAAGGAGCTTTTAGATAGCCAGGATTCTGAAGGGAAGAATTTGGTGTCTAAAATGCATGTTTGCTAAGAGGAGAAGAGCACTTGGAAGTATTTTAAGGAATTAGAAATACGTAAAATGCAGTCATGGAAGGATGTTAGAATCAATTTTAGATAAATCTGTCAGATACCAAAGAAATTTTCCTGAAAACTTTTGGCTGTGTTGTATAGCCATTAATTAATCAAAAATTTATGATTGTTGAAAAGATGACTTTTTTGTAAAGACTCATTTCTACATTTGATGGGGGAAACTGGAAAACTTTAGGTTCTTCCATAAAAACTTAAATAATTCTCTGACTTTCACTGGATTGTTCATTTTGTCTGAAAGTCTACAGAAAGGAGAACTTGCATTTCCATACACTTCTAGTTCCTGGCTTACATAGTTCTCTGAGGACCACAGAACTTTTTAACTTGTGTGAGGAGAAGTATAAACAGTGAGTGTAAATTCTAGATTAATTTAATCTCAGCACCGGGTGGGAATAGTGTGGGCAGATGTGCTGCAGGTCAGGCTTCCAGTGCATTTGTTAAGTGGGATTCCAGATACTTCATTCAGGGCCAATCCTAAGTATTGACTGCCAGTTTTTAGAACTATGTAGACAAAGACATGGAACCAAATGGAAAAGACGAATTAGGTCACCCTCTCCGTTTTCACGTCAGGTACATTTGTCTCTGCTCTCAACAGGGCTTTGTCAGGTCTTCTTAAGGCCGTGCCATTACTGGAAAGGTACACACATATTTTCCTCAATACATAAACAGAAACACTGTTAGTCTGAAGAGGTCTGTATGAAAATCACTTAATGTTCTCTCAAAAGGAGTTGATGCATAGAGCTTGAATCCTGAAGGATGAAGAACTTAGTTCCGCTGAATTACACTGTTGCAAGTAAAGTGATCTTACTGTTGCAGCAGGGGACTCTCCCTTTCCTGTCAAGAAAACAACTGCTGAGCGTTAAAACACACCTAGGTTGTAGTGAGTCATACTGTGGACTTTGGAACGACTGATTATACTTGAAATAGTCAAGAAGTCTTAAATACCACTTCACTAGATGATTAAAACAGGCAGTCATTTATGAGTAGAAGCCTTATTGAAAGGTCTGAGCCCACACCAATCATCTGTGCTGTCAGAGACTTTGGAATATTTGATGTGTTTAAGTTCACATTTAAGTTATATTAGGTGATGTTGGTTTGAGCTGCCTCATCAACTTTTAGCTTTGCTTTTTGACTGCACTTAGGGTGGAAACCATTTCTCTGTATGCTCTTTCTAGGTCTTTTGTTCTTAGATTGGGTCTGCATGGACCCTCAGAAATACTTGAGACTGAATAATTTTTCCAAATATTTTTCATACTGAAGCCCTGGCTGAATTTATGTAGCCTCACACACTTTAGACTGTTCCTGTGGGATGCAAGCTGCTCATCTAGATGGGGTTTTGATGTTGAATCCATGTTTCAGAGTGGTGAGTTTACTTGCTAAAAGAAGTGTTGACATGCACTCTGTGGTTATGCATTATTTTTAAGGAACCTTGTCTCAAAATAGGTTTATTTTGAAACAGTTTCTTCACTTGCATGTGACTTTTTGGTTCTGTGGGGTTTGGCCAGTTAGTGTGGTGTATTACATTAAGAAATCAGTTACTTGCTGTTACCCAGGTAACATCTGTTCTGGTGGTGAGCTTCAGGGCTCCTTAATAAACGAAACAAAAAAACCAAAAAGCACTTGAAAGCTCGAAATAGGGAACATTCAGTGTTGGTTCAGAACAGGAAGAAACATCTAGGAAACAACAACAAAACTCAGTCTAGTTACTGTAAAACCTGTGAAAAATCAGTACCCTGTGGAATGATGGCACCTCCTCTGCTGGCAGGTCTGAGAACACTTGGACAGCTAAGAGCTGTTGAGCAGAAGTTCAACTTGGTTTCTTTTTTCTTTCTTTTTTCCATATAATTGAACTTCTTCCATTATGCGGTGAGGAGGAATATAAATTTTTTTAGTATTATATGCATTGATATTTATCAATGTTTGTTCTTCTGTCAAAAAAAATTACTACTGTGGGATTTTGTTTTTTCTCTAGATGCTTTTTGTGTCCTATGAGTTCAAGTCAGGTGAAGGACATTGTTTTGAATTACTAAAACCTACAAATACCAATTACTTCCCACAAACGGTTGGGAAGGTCACTTCTAAAAATAGCCTTTAAAATTACATTCCCAGAAAATGGAGATGGTGCTGAAATAAGGTATTTCAAACAACTTGAAGTAAGATATATGGGCTTTAGGCTCAAGGGTATTGCTGAAGCAGTCTGACTTGAAAAATCAAACTTTACCTAACAGATTTCATTGAGAAAATTCTGTGCCAGCCATTTAGAACATTGACACTCCTCCTTGCTGAATACCATGCAGCAGCTTAACTACAGGACAAACTTTTGGAGAGCATTGCTGTTTCTGATGGTTGCTTTTACATTGACTTTTTTCCTTCTGGTGGAGCAAGATTAATGATAAACTGCGCTCAGTGAGAAATGCAAATGACAATGTAGATCAGTCTTTTAATAGCATAACGTTAAATAACTTGGTGCTGGTGATGTGACCCGAACATATCATAGGTGTTGGCATCTGAGTGATGGCGACATTGTAAATATTTTGAGTTACTTGAGTTTACCACATTGAGAACTTCTGTCAATACCCAGGCACATGGTGTCTTTAGATTGTTTTGAAAATTGGCCTCAAACCACTTGTGATGAGTAGATAATCTCTGGAGCTGATTGGTTCATGTTCATCCTGTGGTATTGCATGGTTAAGTGTGAAGAATATATCCACTGGCTAGTGGTATTGGAATGTATGAGGAGACTTACACTCGTGTATTTGCTACTCTTACTGAAGTCCAATTCTAAATGGCACAACTGCTGAAGGAAGCTAAAAGGTCATTTTGGTATTCAAGATTTTTTTTTTTCCAAATTCATCTTTGCTGTTGAGATTTTTTTATAGCTGGATATGTGGGAAGAGAGAAGAGCACAGATCAGATAGCAGTGGAATTTTTCTGCCACTTGAACCTACCCTGTAGTTAAATTGCACAGAAAGTATTTAGTGTACACTGTAGTTGAACTTAGTGCTTCAATCAGTCCTGCCTTTTAAAATAGGCTTAGATGGGGAGACAGTGGTGGACTTTCTGTTTTGACGTCAGGTTTTTAGAGGAGGTGTTGCTTTTGAAAACAGGTAACAGAAAGCATATGTGGAGTGGGACTGGAACATGAATTGCAGGGGAGGTATGCTAGTGTACTGTAAGGAGAGGTTGGCTGGATGCACACACCACAAATAATATTTAAGGAGCTCTGTCTTCAGGGAGCTGCCTTGTCTGTGTCAGACACTTCAAGTAAAGGTATGGCTGACATTCCTTCAGGGCTTGCTTTTCATAAAGCTGAAATAATGGGGAAGTGATGAGAGCAGATGTATTGACTTAGTATTTCTGGCTCAGATTAATTGCAGTGGTCAGTGGGTAACACGTGTTCAACCCTTGAGCCTACTTAAACAGAGGGGAAAAGGGACCGAGAGGATAGTTACGTAGCTGGGAAAGAACAAGAGTAGAATGGAGAAGGATCCAAATAGGCAATTGAAATGTAACTTTCATTTGGCATGTAGAGGAATAAGTGTGCCAATGGAGAGAGAAAAAAAAAAAATTCAACTTTCAGGGGGAAGAAGTATCGTGCTGCCAGGCTCCCAGCCTGCTCTCCATGGCTTCTTCAGGCAGCTGCAGACCTGTTCCAGGGAGTGGTAGCCCTTTGTTGCTGGCATCTCTGTTATAGGTAAATAAGCCTTCCTTCTATAGGAGGGGAAAAGAATATCATATATGAGAGTATGACGGTGTTAGGGTGACAGGAGTGTTAGCACTCTGTGAAGGTAGAAATAAATTGAAATGGATGAGCAACACTTTGAGAAGTGGGGTGGGAAATCTCCTCACGCTCTAGGAGGACCAGCAGGCCACTTGAGCATAATATGTCAGTGTGGGGGAAGCAGCAGCTACCAACCACAGACTGTCACACTGCAAACCTATTGTAATGCAACTGCAGTGGAACACAAAGGGTCTGGTCTAAGGATTGAGCTTTGATTCTTGCATCTTCATGGTGTTCCTGGTTCTGAGAGTCACCCCCCATCAGGGCAGGCCAGCGGCTCGGACATGGCGTGGCTTTCATGCAGCTTCTGAGGCATGTTTCGTGTTGCAGAGCACGTAATTGATGGTTGTTCAAGGCTTGGTTTAGAAGGTGATGGGAAGAGCTGCAGTTCTTAAGTGATGGTGGCAGCTGTATTTTAATATATAAAAGGGATGGGCATGTTCACTGTATGTGAGCATGGATGGCAGTCTACTGTATTGCCTTATACTTCATCCCAGAATTGTACCTCTGGCAATGCTTGTCTCTTCCTAGGTAAAATTATCACAAAAACTTTTGAGGCTCTCTGTGGTCTGCTTCATTGCTTTGCCTGCCTGTAGTCATTTTACTTAATATCAGGTGATGTTTAAAATAAGGGTTCCTAGCTGATTGCTGTCTGATGGAAAGGTAAAAAAGTCGAAGTGGGGAAAGATGAGAGAACAGATGCAGGAAATCATGAGTTTTCCTGGCTATTACTGACTCACAGCAGTGTAAAGTAAATAATTTGGCTTACTGTGCTGTGTGCTCTCACTACCCCACCAACATTTTGTCTGTGAGAGGGAGAGTAAGATGCCTTCCAAGAAGTTATGATATCCTGAGATGAATGGCTCACGAAGTACACCAAATACATTATTGATTTGAAAGATGAACATCTGTCCTGATAAATAATTAGCTTCACTCAAAGTCTGTTTGGATTCAGTTTTAACCTACATGATTCATAAATGAGATCTTGTTCCATTTAAGACTATTAAAAAACCAAAACTGAATATGTAAAGTCCAGAATGAGGATATTCCACCCTAGCTGAAGCAAAAGGCACAGGTCTCTTCCTTACTTGTATTATGTAAGGATTAGGAGGCCCTCAAGATGAACTGGTAGTGGGAGCTGCTGGGCTACTCAGCTCCTCCACCTGAGAAGTGCCTAGGAAATAACCCACTCTTTGCTGTCTGAAAAACTGCAGTTCATTCTCAGCATCCACTTTTTTTGTCGTAAGTTTCTCAGAAGTTTGGACAGAGCCACTGGTTTTCAGATCTGCATAACGAAGGCAGCATTTTAAGCATGCACTGACACACAGGCCGCAGTGCTGCTTGCTTGTGGTAGGGCTGGCACCATGGCAAAATCCTTTCATATTCCTTGAAAAAGTCTGTGGCCTACCACATCTGGGGGGAGGAAAAAGTGGATGCTAATGCTCCAGGGAATGTAGCTTTCAGATGCAGCTTAAAGTGGACGTGCTAAAGCTTTCCTGTTAACATGCTTTAGTGTACACTAGATTCCAGGCGTTAAGTATTTTTCAGTCATAACCAAGCCAGATCAGCTCTAGTGCTCGAGCTACCTCCAAAGACAGAATTTTGTAATAAAATGGGTAATACTTTTTGTGTGCTAAGTATACAGTAAATTTCTGTATTTTGGAAAGCATAAAAGAAAAATGCCTGTTTGTTCCCTAGTTGATGTAGTTATAACATCTTGAAAAGTTCTATTTCAGTATTTAAAAGATGAATCAAAGGTACAGTTTTGTGAAATACCTGGTTTAAAATGCTGTATAGTATCTTCACTGCTTGTCTGGTCAGTGCTCCTTAGACTGTGGCACAGTTAATCTGAGCACGTGGATAAATCACAGCTCTGCTACTTGATGCAGTCTCAGCCATAGGATGGCTTTTAGAGGCTGGTGGTTACTCTTCAAATGTGTCGGATTTATGGAGCTTTTCTAAACCATAGGTGTATTGTGTGTCACATTTCACCATTCTGGGCAGTTTCTTGTAAAATCAAACTTAAATGTTAGACTTGAGGTTACCTTCTTGTTGTCTCTGAGACTCTGAAACTGGTTTGTGTAGTGTTGTGCTTTTATGGCTGACATGGACATTTGTTATAGGAGAAAAGCAGCAGGAAAACATCAAGCCAAAATGTGAAGTTTTTTTCTTTGCAGAAATCTGCAGAGTGGGAATAACTCATTCTAATATGGAATGATTCATGCACAATAGCAGTATTAATATGGGGTTGTATTACTCATTTGCCTACTACCTCTTAACTCTTGTTGTGAAACGGACCTAAGGTTTTGCTGCTTTTTCCATAACACCAGTGAGCTGTACTGTTCTATATGTTTGCTCAAGCCCTTGCATACTTGACTGTGTTAAACTGTTACACAGATTCCTCACCCCTGGGCCAAATAGCCAGTGTCTAGGCTCTGGCAGTGGTTTTATAGCCTTACAGAAACTCCTAAAAATGTCTGTCTCTGATTTGGTAGGTGCCAAGGGTATGTCAGGCTTGGTATCATCTTACCTTCCTGCTGTTTTCTGTAGGGTGACATCAAGGGCAGGTATGACTTTGTGCTTTCCTTACTGCCTTGGTGAGGATCTCTGCAGGAGCTTGCCTGGGCACTGCAGTGTTATATCCATGGGACGCACACTGTTTGGATGCAGAAATGCTTTTTTAACCCAATTGGAGGTACCCTACTACAAGTGTCAGTTTAAAATAGTTGCCAAAACCTCAAATGGACTTGGAGTGAGTAAATGCTTTGAACTGGACTGCTCTGTTTCCATTGATCATTAAAGGAAGTAATAATGGTATGGTAGTGTGCATAGGGAGTAGATTTGTGTCTGACATTAGCTCATTTTGATTATAGTGCTCTAGTAGCCAGTTAAAGTGCTAAGGATTTTTGTGCAGAAAGCTTACAGTTCCTTGAATATTTCCTTTGTAGCTGCTTCATGAATTTGGGTACATGTTCCTGTTAAGAAAAATCTTAACTAGCCAGCTGCAAGCTTTGTGGAAACTTCCTGCTCCTTTTATGACCTGTTTACTTTCCAAATAAGTAAATGCAAATCTTTATCACTTACATTCCTACTGTGAAGTTGCTCTGAGTATTGCAGGGTTTCCTTGAGTTTGTCAGAACTTATTTGCATCTTTTGTCAACTCTGAAGAATATGGGTGGTTGTAGTAATGAGTTGGGTAAAATCTCTGACGTTCAGGGACAAGGTCAGCCAGAAGCTGCTCTCCTGCTTGTCAGTTCTCTGAACTACCTTGTTCTCTGGGGGAAAGTCCTGTACCTCTTCTCTCCTTTCTTCGCTCCTGTCTTAGGATGACTTGCAGCCTTGGAGAGAGACTTACCTTCTCTTGCTGGAGGCTTGCAAAACTTTCCTTGTCCTTCTGGTTATCAGATAGGGAAGCTGTGAACAAGGGGAGTGATGTTTGCAGCAGCTCGGGGTGTGCTGGAGAGCACTGTATAACTCTTTCCATTCTGGGAATGGCAAGGTGGATATGAAGGATGCCTCCCTGCTGTGCTAGAGCAGATGTTCCTTTAGAGTCTTGCAAAGAGCTGGTGCAGCTTGGTGAGGTTGGCTGCCAACTAGATGGGTTTGAATCCTTGGCTCCCTGTGGTAGGATGGCTGGAGATTCCTTATCATAAGTCTAATAAACACAATTGATGCAAAAAAAAGTAGCTTTGAGACTTTATGCATAGTGTTTTGCTTTTCCAGTAAAAGCTTACTCATTTGCAGTGTTTTTGAAATGAGAAGTGCATGTCCTGAAACTAAACTTGGTCCTGAAACTGTACACCAGTTAACCTGTCCTTGTTCCTTGCAGTCTGATTGGCCAGTTGTCTTTTCATCCTACTGTAGTCTCTAGTTTTGTGCCTTTACACAGTTTGTTGAAGTAAGTGTGCATCTATCTAAAATGCCTTAAAACTCCGTTTAGCCTTGTAGCAAACATTTGAGTCCATCCAAACCTCTGGGAGAGAAGTAAATTGAACCTAGTTGCAGTGGTGTTTGCAGTATGTCAATGTGTGTTTTGTTGTTGTTTCAGGAGCTCTTGGACAAATATTTAATAGCTAATGCAACTAATCCAGAGAGCAAGGTATTCTACCTGAAGATGAAGGGAGATTACTTCCGATACCTTGCTGAAGTTGCCTGTGGTGATGACAGAAAACGTAAGTACCTTGTGGCCTTGGGTCTTTCACAGCTCTGGTCTGTGGGTGAGGGGCCAGGAAATAAAATACACAGACTCCAAATTCACGTGAGTTAGCTGGGTGTCATTTGGAAATATCCAGTTTTCATACAGACAGAGAGGAAAACTCTGAATAGACCTTAAGTATGCCAGGGAATTTTAGCTGGTGTTCCTGCCAGCTACCCTAAATTTCTGAAAGGTTCCTCCATAATGCTTATTAAAAGCTTCTGGAAAACAATGTAGGTGAAGGTATGGTAATATATTTAATGTTGTTTGTTTGTAATTCTTTACTAAAATAAAGTTGGTGGGGGAGAGTAAACAAATCTCTGTAACATTTTGTACTCCATGGTAGAGTCTTGTTGAGCTATAAATTTTAAGCATTTCTCTGTGAAGCAGATGTCTTTGTAGTCCCCTGAGTTTATAAAGAAACAACAAAATTATGAGGTTGATACTCTAGCGAAAAACCGTGAGCTGTACTCTAAAATAATTGATTTTCATGGAAATAATACTGTTCCTGAAATTTTAGTTTGCCCTTTTGGATTCAGCACAAAAGGCCCGGAAACTGACACTTGATACTGAGACTGTAGACCTTTCCTAGGAGTTAGAACATGTGCATAGGTAGTTGTAAGTACCTCAGGAACCTCTTCTGGGGAAGATTTTAACTGTGTATTGAGAAGATGTATTGAATTAATTACTAAAACTGTCTTGCAAGGTGCCCAGATAGTGTTGTGATGTTAAAAACTCTTGGTATGGCATAAGCTAGTGTTCTATTTCTACATAACAAACTAAAATTAGTTTTGCAGTAATGCTGTTACACAAAGGAGAGGCACTGTTGGAGCATGTGGATGCTGCAGTGACTGTCCCCTGGGGTTGGGCATGGCAGGATCTGACAGTGTTGGCCTCCTAAAACTGCATTGCGTAGTGGGAGGACGGGGCTGGTTGTCGCTTCAGTAAAGGCTTCATTAGCCTCCTTGTACTGTAGGAGCATTCAAGTTGAAAGATGAAGACACACAGAATGGAGTAAAAGTCGTGGCATTCAGAAATTCTGAAGCCTTAACCTGATTCAAATAGCAACAGCAAGTCCAAGGGTAGCAGAGAAAACTTGCCTTTGGCTTTCACAAAGATCTTCTGATTTATACTGGGTCTCAAGCAACAGCTACAAATCTGGGCTTGTCTGAGCACAGAACTACCAGCTCCTCTTGGCTAAAATGACTGCAGTTAAATGCCACACATGCTGATAGGGGATACAGTGCAAGGGAGATTGATCGATGTAACTTTGTTAACACATCCTGCTGGGGTTTAGCTGTGAAGTTACCGCTTATGTGTATCCCCAGCGGACATTTTCTGCTTAACTTCTTGCAAACTTCAAGACTTTAAGCTTTTCTTCCACCCCCAAGCATCTGTTTTATTTTCTCAGCTTCAAATATATTTTATGTACTTACAAGCTAATTTATCTCCTGGATTTGCTAGTTTTTTGCCTTCTTTCACCTGTCCTCAATAAATGGGTAGTCCTTTAGCACTTATTACAGTGTAAATACTGGAAAATCCAAATCTGTCTTGACTCTTTTGAATACTTAGTAGATTTTACTTACCAAGCTCTTTTACCAGCATTTGCTAGAGCAGTTCCAGTACTAGCTCCCTCAGAGAGCTGTATTTTGAGCTCTGACAATGACCTTTTTTTTTCCTGCAGTCTCCTTCCATTCTGCAGCATGTATAGGGCAGCTGTTTGCCCTTTGGTTGTCTATCAGAGGTGAATCTGGAATAGACTGTAGGTAGCACTCCTGAAGTACTTTTGGGCCTGGTAACCTCTTTTCTTTGTGGTGTTTATCCCAGTTATTTTGGGCACAACATTTTATCTTGACCTGTCTACCTGCAGTTCGTGGAGGCAAACTTTCAGTTTTTCAGGAACATGCTGTACATGCCTTCCAGACTTCCTCAAGAAGCTGGGTCTTCTTTGCTCTGCACACGTAACTCACATGAATGTGTCCGTCCTGTGCAAGGAATGAAGTAGGAGTTCTGTAGAAAAAGTAATGCACAAATGCTTCCCCCCCCCACCTAAAGTATCAAAGGCCACTGAAGCAATACAGTAATCTTGGATGCTGGTGTTTACCAAGTTCTGTGTGTTTATCTTTCTTGAAATACCTTTGCTCTGTAGTAGCTTAGTTTGCTCGCTGTGTTTTGTCAGTGTGGCAGCTGTACTTACGATGGGTGTAAAATCATTACTTCGGTTAAAGTAAGTGCAGTGTTTTCCTAAGAACAGGCTTACGTACAGCATTGTTCAGTCTCCCACTAATGGAGTGATTTAAGCAGTAATATCTTTTAAAAAATTTAAACAAAACCAAAACCAACCCATTGTTTGTCATTCTTTTACAGAAACAATAGAAAACTCACAGGGAGCTTATCAGGAGGCATTTGATATCAGCAAGAAGGAGATGCAGCCAACACATCCAATTCGCTTGGGTCTAGCTCTTAACTTCTCTGTTTTTTATTATGAGATTCTCAACAATCCTGAGCTTGCCTGCACACTGGCAAAGACAGTAAGTCACTTTTTTTTTTTCCGGTATGCCTGCAGGGAAAGTAGAAGAGGGTTTATGCTTAAAACCGTACGAATTATTACTTCTAGAGTTTGTAAAGGAAATGATCCTATTTAAAGTTTTTGGTTTCCATGTTCATTATTGTTAGTGGGATTGAAGGGGTACAAGCAGGCTGTATTTACAGTGTGACTTAAATTTTCAGGAGCATGGCAAGCTTTTATTATGTCTTTATTATGGTTTTGTTTCAAATAGAGCAATTCAGGTCATTAACTTCAAATGGTGCTTTTTTCTTAAGCTGCCTTCACTGATAGGTTTAGCTTCTGCTTGCTTAATGATCAGTTAATAGAAAGGCTAAAGATGGTTTAATTATTCCAGGCATTTGATGAGGCAATTGCAGAACTTGATACACTGAACGAAGACTCATACAAAGACAGTACTCTCATCATGCAGTTGCTTAGAGACAACCTAACAGTAAGTTGCTTTTTTATGTATTACCTGATTCTGTAACCAGATGTTTGCTTAGACTGAATTTGTGATGGAAAAAAACCCCTTATTTTGCTCTAGTGCAAAGCTCAGCACTGACTTGGGCTGTTTACCTATGATACCTTTTCATAACTTAGTTTGAAGGTTGTCTAAGTTGATGTCCAGCTTCATGCTGTGTAATGTGGAATAACAGCCTGGTTAGCTCACATTCTTCCTGTTTGATGGCCTTGTGGTGGACAGGAGAAGAGGCATTCTGCCCAACCTCACGTGTAAGATATGACAAGGAGTTAAAACACAGTCATCTGTGATGTGTCAGGGAATCTTACTCAAACTGTTTTGATGAGTACCTCAAAACAAAGTTTCTCCTGGTGTATATCCAGTGTAGCTTACTTTATTTGTTGTCCTGATTTTAATTTAAAAGCTTTGAAATTTCAATGTACTAAGAATAAAATCAGTTTGTTTGAGTATGTTTTTATAATGATTAACCATTTAAGCAAAGTGCCTTATGGAACAACTAAGTTCTATTAAAATATGCAACTATGGCAGTTTTTCAGGGAATATCCTCTCTGAATATTCACTATATTTAAAATTACAGCAAGATCTATTATTTTGCAATACTCCTTCAGTAGAAATGTCTGTTGTTAGCAGTGCAAAGTGCTTAGCTTCGATAACCAAACTGGCAGTCCACACTTGCAGGATTCAGACTGCTGCGTTTGAAATGCAAGGTGCCCGTGCAGCTGTTGTCGAGGCCGTTGAATGGCCTGGGATCAATGGCACAGCTCACTGTTCCGCACAAGAGCTGGAGCGATTGAGAACACGCCTGCTCTGCCTGTTTGCTTGAGGGGCCAAGCTCATTGTGCCCTGTGCATGGGGAGCTCTGTCCGGTTACCTCTCTCCCAGCAAGTACTGGAAGCCAGGGTTGTGCAGCCGCAGTGCACTGGTACTTTGTGGGCACTCTTAAGTTTAATTTGTTATCATTTCCTTACAGTCAGTAGTTGTCCCTCTTTGGAGTTCAAGCTGGACTTCTGAAAGCTGACACTGTTTTTCTTTTCTTTCTAGTTATGGACATCAGACAGTGCAGGAGAAGAATGTGATGCTGCAGAAGGTGCAGAAAACTAAACTGCACGTGGGGCGTCATTCTCCCTTTCCTTCTCAAGAAACCTTTTTACACGTCTCCATTCCTTATAGCTCCACTTGGATTTCCTATAGCAAAGAAAACCCATCCATGTGTATGGAAATCAATTTATAGTCTTTTCACACTGCAGCTTTGGGAAAACTCCATTCCTTGATTTGTGTTTGTCCTGGCCTTCCTGGTGTGCGGTTACTGCTGTAGAAAAGTATTAATAGCTTCATTTCATATAAACATAAGTAACTTCCAAACACTTATGTAGCGGACTAAAGTGTACCTGGTATTTAAAAACAAATCTGAACCAGTTCCTGCCAGTTGACTGTGTTTTGTATTACAGTAAGATATGAAAATGTAGTTAAATGCAACTAAAGAGTGTTCCACATAGCATTTAATTCTCCACATTCCCTTCTTACTCTGCAGGGTTTCCTTTCCATAATTGACTTTCACATGCTACTGTGTATTCATTTCAGTAGGAATATGGAAGTTTTGGGCCAGATCAAGTTGAGCATTTAAAGTTTGGAAAACCACAAATTGAGTTGCTTCCCGTATCATGTAATACAGAAGCTTGTGTGTTTCAAAAACGGGCTTCTCTTAATCTTCGGTTGCTGCTGTTTAAGTTGATATCCCTTCCCAATAAAAGTTCACTTACACTCCTGCCTTTGTAGTTCTGGTATTCACTTTACTATGTATTAGAAGCAGCATGTTACTGCTGGAGTGCAGGCAGTGCTTTTTGGCAGACTGAAGTGCATGTCATTTCTTAATACACTGGAATGGGAAAACCAATTGAAGTTCACATGTCCAAGTATAAAATTTAGTACTTTTCCATGCAGGTTTGTGCACATGTGAGAAGGTGTCAAGTTTGTCCAGTGATTGTTAGAGAGTTTGGACCACTATTGTGTGTTGCTAATCATTGATTGTAGTCCCAAAAAAGCCTTGTGAAAATGTTATGCCCTCTGTAACAGCAAAGTAACATTAAATAAAATTACATTTTATAAACCACCTACTGTTGACTTGTAACAATTCCATATAATAACTTAAGGGCTGAACTTAAATGTAAGTGTCTTGTGCTGGAAATGTCTTTCTCAAATTTATTACATACTTCTTGAAAGTCTGCTTTTAAATGAACTTGTTTTAAAAAAATATCTTGGATTACTTTTCATAGTTACTCTGACATGTGGACTTCTTAATAACTGAATCTACTAGAGGAAATGGATTCATGTTAGTAATGACCTAAGAAAAGATAGCCAATTTCTTGATACTCTTTCATGTCTTGCAAATCATATCTTCTCATCTGAATTATGCTTTTTTTTTTGTAATCTATTGGAACTCTTTGTGTTCTCCTGTTGTGTTTTTCCTGATGGACCTCATTACAGTGTTCCAGCTACCTTTTTAGCAATGCAGAGGAATTTGTCCTGCTCTAGAATGTTAGTTTGTGTGCTGCCACATCATAATGTGCTTTCTCTTGTTTTTAGACTGTGTTCAGTGTTACTGTTTTCCCTCATTTCTGGACCTTTTTGTAACAATATGTTGCTCTGTTTTTTTTTTCTTTCCCCCTGTAGATCCCTTAAGAGTTTTTTCCTACATCTCTACCTCTTACTTTCCCATGTTGGTGGGTTTTTGAAAATATTTAACTCTTGTTAGTGTTGTGGCTGGACGAGAAATTACATTACGAAAAAGGATATATATTACTAGTCCATGAAGGCTTCTGGTGGTACATCTTCCACCTTCCACGTTTTTATTCATTCTTTGAGTGTGCAAAATGAGTGTTCCTACAATAAAACTTCAGATTCTGTGCTTCAATTGACATACATTACTCCAAAATAATATTGTATCAATCCCATTTTCTTCATGCAGTCACTTTGAATTGCTATCAAAGTATTGTGTGGCAGGACTCTATATAAACTCATATGCTTCTTTTAATTGGTGTTTTGGTTTCGTAATTTCCCCTCACCCACGCATTTCTTACTGATCCTTTATTTGTTTCATAAAGGTTTTAGTTCCTAAGTGCTGCCATTCTCTAGTATTGGGTACTGACATGTAGCAGTCAGCTTTATCTGCTCATTTAAGGGTTTGCTTTCTTTGCTGTCTTCTGGCTGCTGTCTCAGCTTGCACTACATTGTCAGCTAACACTGTTCTCTTGTTTCTTTCCTTTTGCACCTTGTGGAGAGGGTTGTCAGTTTTCCTTACAGGAACAGGAGCTGGGCCTTGTATCTAGATTATAGCTTAGTTTATTAAATGTGCTTTCTGATGTTTACCAAGCTGGGCGAATTCTAGCTGTCTCTTGTTCATTGCACCTACATTTTACATGAAAAAAAGTCTTGAAACTGCAGTATCAGCTTTTAAATTTTAATAATAATGAATACAGCAGCATCTCTCCTCATTGTTACTTCCAAAATTTGACCAAATATTTGCATTGTTTTGGAGGAGGGAGGGAGTGAAATGTGTAGGGGAATGGGATGATACCGCAAAAAAGGGATGGATTGTGATTCCCTAAATGACTTCGTGGAGTCTTTCCCTTCCAGGTAAACTTGGGCAATAAATGATTATATGTAGGAAAAGGGCAGACTTTGTAATTTATTCCAGACATTACTGTAGAGTAATGAAGAGTACAGACTTGAGATTCCCATTGTACAGCTGAAATCCCAGACTTGTGTAACAAAAACTAACTGCCCTCTTTTGTGTGAGTGTGGCTAGATGACACGGCTGCTGAAAGCTCCAGCAATTACAGTTTGGCCAGCTTTCAGCTGAATAAAACGCCAGAGTGGGAAGGGTGAAATGTTAGTACCAGCTTTGGATTACTGCCATGATATTTTCCACTATGCTGCAAGGACTCCAGCTTCCTAGAGGAATGCTTTGTTGTCTTCTGCCACATAGTCATGAGTACACCTGATAATAAAGTGTAGCCTGAAACTATGGCATCAAGGATTTTAAAACTTGTATTTCTGTATATGCCAACTAGTTTAGGGCAGTTTGTCTCTGGTGTAGGATCTGTGAGTTGACATCAGTATAAGAATCCCTGAGCAGAGATTCTGTAAATGCCATTAGAAGTGACTCATAAGCTTTTTTGTTGAAAATTACATTCTCTGTTGTCCAACCTCTTTGCTTAGTTAAACCTTCATTCCAGTTGATGTGGTCATTGTCATTGTAAAATCCCTCAACTTTGGAAACGAAAGGAGGACAGTTCCTAAAACCTGTTTGGAGGGAGAAGAGTGGGGCTTTTTTTGGGTCTCGGCTTCAAGTCACTCTGGCTGCTGAAGTTGTTATTGCTGAGCAGCTGCTGGGTATTTCCGATCTGTTGTAAATCTGTTGGAAACAATAAAAGGGACTCATTACAGTCCCGTAAAAAGGAGGAAAATGAGAGGGAGATGTTTGTTTCTATGCCATGAATTACTTAAATTGCATTCCCTAAGGAAATCTGGTGTGTGACAGCCAGAGAGTGATAGAGTTTGTCTCAGCAGTGACAGCAATAACAACGCTGTACATTAATAGCATTCTTCACATAACTCAAGGCTTCCAAAGAGATTTTGTGCATGTGTTAGAGATACTGAAGCCTCTGTAGTACAGAATGCATGAATCAGCCCAGTGAAGTTTAAAAAATACTTGTTTCTATTCATAGAACAAATTACACCAACATGAACCAGGAAGCAACAGAATATTTGGGCTATTTTATAAAATGGCAGAGCCAAGGTTTTGCCACTCTCATCCCTTCTGAAAAATCCAGGCTAACATAAAAGGCTGCCTTTGTTCTGTTAGCATAATTTCATTGGTTTCAGTATATAAGTGACTTAAACTTCATTCACAGAGCAATTTGATCAGACTAAATGGTCTGAACAAGATCTTGCTATATGATGTAAAAGGTTTCAGTAGTTGGTGAACTTTATTCATGACTTAATTCACCTTTAATGTTAGAATTAATCAGTTTAAATACAGGACCTTGAGAACATAATTTTCAATTTTCATATATCAGGTCTTCAGTAGGGTGTTATGCAAACATAGAATAAGCACCCACATAAAATATATTTTTATTTGGACACTTCAAAGTATAGATATTTGTTAATATGTAGCTATGCCAAAATGCTTCAAATAAATATTAGTGCTCAGTAAGCATTGTGTCAAGTGGAAACTCATGCCAGTTTATTGCTGTTAAGGTTTGTGGTTGAGAGATGGTTGACAGTTTCATCAGTGGGAGGAACAGAAGGAACTTCTCAAGGGCTACCAGAGCGTCACTGAAGAAGTTTGTGTACAGTGGAATTGCAGCTAGAGGCAATTTAACTGACTTAATTTTTGATATTCCATTTTGTCCCTCCCCTCAAGTTTTACACCATCTGGGACAGTTTCAATAATGCTAGTGTAAAACAAAATTAGGGCTCTTGCTAGGTCCCCTTGAATTATTTACCAGCCAAGTTCAAAACCACTCTGCTGTGGAACTTCCGTCCCTGCAAATCTGTTTCTAATGTTCTGGTCACTCTCCAGCTCTGCTCTACTCCAGCTGTCCTTGCTTCGCTCTTCCTCTCTACCCCGTCCTTCTAAGGCTCTGGAGCAAGGGCTGGGCACACTGGATGGTTGGTGGGGAGACGCTTGAAGGCACAAATTGCTCTCATCTCTTGCTCCTTGAAAATACTTGAGGGTATGGTCTGCACCCAGGTGCCAGGTGTGTAGGATCCCAGAGGGGAGAAGATACAACAAGATGATCACTCCTGAAAGTGTAAGGCAGGGGAATTAAAAAACCCAGAGCCTGTCTATCAGAATATTGAATGCAAACACTGCTGTCTTTGTTACTGCCTCCAGAGTGGAAAGGACTTAAGATACTTTGTCACTTAAAAGTGACACATGTGAAGGTCTGGTGTTTGGTCAAGGCTGAAAAGATGTTTGTATCTCTGCATGTGCTGCTCCATTCTACAAGCAATGAGATGGTTACGTGCTGTTCTGTACCAAGAGCACATGGTCACCTCTAGTGGAGCGGTGGAATGTGGTTCAAAACCAGCAGCTTTGATAAAAAATAAAAATATATAAATAGTAGAAATAAAATAAGTTTCTACAAATAAATTGTTGAAATAATAATATAAATAGTTCCTGTGGAGGATACACCCTTAAGTGTGCCAGCCTAACCAATTGAAGACTCTGCTTCAAAGTGGGACAACTTATGCTGTGGTTTATGTACTTAAAATTAAGTCTGGAGGAGACCCCCCAGATATCACATCCCACTCATTGCCATCACAGGCACTACACAGTATGTGTATTCAGGCTGGCATTAGATTCTTTTCCTCCTTTGGTACTGGAAGCCTGTTCCAGGTCCTCATCCTGCTGATAACTAGAAATCCAAATAAAAGCTTTCTCTTAGCTAGTTTCTACCCACCTGTTTTTGTGTCAGTGCTGCCGGTTGGCTAAATCTTGTAAGCATTCTGCTGTCAGCTGCTCTGCACAGAGAGGAATCTTAGATTAATAGAGTGCTCCAGGAACGTTTTGTGGTATGCAGGGATAGTACATAGTGCAGAACTTCAATACATCTGTAACAGTAATTGGTTTTCAGAGGTTGGTCCTAATGCTGCACATCCTTTTGCTCAAGGTTTTGCTGATGTTAGTGAGGATTCAGTTTATTGATGGTCTGCAATACTTAGATTTGTATTTTGTCAGTGATAATTTGGCTGGTAAAGGAGGCAATTTGTTTTGGAGCACATCTGCAAAGAATCTATTGCAAAGGGACAAAACAGCTGAGGAAGAAGAAATTGTTTTGGTTGTCTAATAGAATGATCTTTAACAGCATGGGCATTGACATTTGAAAGAAATAAACATATTTTCTTTTTCCAAATGGCTGCTCTTTATAAAAATGGCTCACTTGTTAGTTCACTGTCTTAAAGAGGAAATGTTGCTTATCTGTCTGTCTTGATTGATGGGTCAATTGCAAATATTTTTGTCCAATTAGAACCAGAGGAGAAAGGGCAAAACATTCTTGTCAAAGGTGCTTTAATTTTTAAAAGGTGCTCAAGCTTTCCAAATGTAGCTTTACTTTTCCAGCCCGGTACAAATATGAGATCGCTATCAGCATCCTGGAACTTCTTGTTTTATTCCTTGACTTTCTGAATTTCACTTGTTGAGACAACCAGGCAGGCCTTACTACTAATTAATAAATTACTAGGATTAAATGCAGTAAGAAAAGTAACAGGAAAGAAAACAAGTTGACTGTTGAGTGGATTTGTAATACTGGAATGTTTTGTTTTTCTCTAACAGTAGGAAATTGCTACACCCACAAAAGGTCTATAATTCAGTATGTTCTTCTGTTAGTAACCACATCTTTCCTCATCAAGCGGAATCTAGAAACCTGTTACTGCAACAAAGCCAGGGAAAATCGTCATGTCACCGTGGATCTAATCATTATTGTTATTACAGTAAAGCTTCACAGCCCTGCTGTGGAGAGCATGACATACACAAGCATCCAAACCCTAGGAACTCCCACCTGGCATGCTGACCCTTTCATGACATGATTTTTGCACAACCTTTGGTAACCTCAATGACTACCTAAAATCATGGGATAAAGCCCATTTAAATTAACACAAGGTCAAGCATTATTTATGTAAAGGAATGAAATACAGAGTGCTCTCATGTACTTTAAAAGACAAGTAGGATAATAAGAACTTGACAATGACTTTGGGGTTTATAGTAGAGATGGAATAACCCTGCAGTGTCTTTGTAGTTCTGCCGGGGACAAAAGGAAAAGCTATGTGGATTAATTTGAAGATTTAATAAGGCAACTGGAGAGAGTAACCTGTTTTATTCCTGAACTCTGGAGTACCTGAGAGCACTCTTCCTCTGTTGGAGAAGGAAAAAAGGCATCTTTTATCAAGAAAATCTTATGATTTTTCTAGTGAGACATAAAAAACAACCACATGCACTTGTACTTGAGGTTGCAGTGGTCCTGATCTTTTCAGAGATCTAGAGAACACATTACTCATTTTGTCATGATGAGCTTGTTTCTGAACTGCTGGGTTTCTGCTGAAGTTCCTTAAATGCTTTTGAGTCCTGTCTGGTGAGAATGTTGTGGCAGGGTAAAGTTCAAACAAAATTCTCTAGTGAATGACGATGGTCTAAAACCACCAAGAAATGATGTAGGTAAGTGTGAGAAGGCAAAGAAGGGTGGGAATTTGGTAGCCAAAGGAAGTGCTCCAGCAAGGCTGAGTAAAGTTTGGAGAATCCCTGCCTAACTTCAGAAAGTGAATCAATCCTTAAACCAAAGTACATGGTCACATCTCCAGGTAAAATGAAGCAAATGGGTCGTTTGGGAAAGGAGATCAACCTCAGGGAAATACTTGGACAGCCACTTACTGATTCAAATACTGGATTTACTAAATGAGCATGGTGATGAAGTGGTAAAAGATGGGGGTTGTTTGCACTTGCAGGCAGCATGGAAGTCATGCTAAAGCTGCTGAAAGGGAAGTAATTTGCCATTTCCTTATGTGTAAGTTCTATCACTGTTTTACCATTTGTGTTTATTAATTTTTTTTCCTTAATAACCAGTCCTGCTCTGTATAGTATGTTTATATGTTTATAGTATGAGTGTTTGCCCATTGAGATGTTCTGCTGAAGGATGGGGATCCAAGCACTTGGAGTAATTTATCAAGGCAACCTGGAATACCTACAGTCAGCTAGCACTAGTGCTGGGTCTCCCGATGACAGTCTGCTCAGAGTATTACAAGTACTGGTTGCTTCCTAAACTACTTACTGAATTACTTGCTTGATCTTTTTAGCAGGAAACCTATTGTTTAATTTGTAGAATTGAGTCACAGAAACTATTTCCTGTCAAATGAAAACAGTGTCCTCAGTTCTCCCAAATATTGCACAATTTTTCTATTAAAAAGTTTTTATTGAGAATGAAATTCTGAGATTTGCTTTTTTTTCTTTGAAATGTATTTAAAATTGTTAGATCTGATTCTCTCATTAAGGATTCTTTGCCAAATAAAAAGTCCTCAAAAGCTCTGGAATCCATAGCCAAATGGGACTCTGAATTGCATTTCCACCTTCTAAAAGACGGTTGGAAAGATAACTGTGTGGGAAGTGATCCACTGCAGGGAACAGTCATGTCCTGGCAGCGAGGATGGACCAGATGACCTAATTTCTCTTTTCCATTAGAGTTGTCTCTGATTCCCCAACTAGTCATGCAATCACATGACTGACAACAAGGATAAAAAAATATGGAAAATATCTCCCAGTGTAACAAATAAATCCTGTTATTCTTGATTCCATCACCTTGCAAACACTGATTAATTGAATGCCCTAGAGTCCTATATCATTATGTTGGTCTTTTAGACAAAACCCTTAAAACTGATGTGCCATCTGCTCTGCCTGGAATTCAGCACTGCTTCCTCAGCTGCATGAGACATCTGCTTGGTGCAGCTGATGTGTGAATAGAAGCAAGACTTGAGAAGAAGAGCTCAAAGAAGCAGCTGCAGGGATAATATAGTCTATTGCCCAGTTTTAATACTACCCCATACAACTCCTCTACACGATTTTGGAAGTGCAGCAGTGTGCTGACTACTTCTCCATTATCATACCTCGTATACATATGACATGGGCATGCTGTGCCAAAGTCTGCAGTTGGTTAGACTGGCCTTAAGAAGGCTTTGACCTAGCTGTCATGACCCAAAGGAGACTTTTTTTTCCCCATCACTTGGTGCTTCTTGCTGGCTGAACAGGCTACCTGTTCTCCCTCAGCTAGGTAGCTCGAGGTCTTCTATCGAGTTCTTCTGATCAAGTGTCAGATCTTATCTGCAACATGAAGAATTTTGGAATCAGCATTTAGATTACTATCAAGGGATAAGTCTTTGAAACACATTTTATTAACCTCATGCTGCAGAGTTTGTACATGGAATCTTATTCCCACTTGGTGTATCCCATCTGTAATCATTCTCTATTAACATTATTCACATCATACCTGCAAACAAAACCAAACACGAAGGCCAAAGAATCCTGACTGTAGCATTAAGATGATAATGGATTACAAGGATGCACTTAGAAACACCTGCATCTAGGCAGAGAAGTGAGGGTGTACAATATAAAGAACTTTAAAAAGCAGAATACAAAGACCAATGAAATACTTTGCTGTTTTGATGGAAACTACACAAAACCACTGTATTGTCTCAAAGTGGATGTTTACCCTTGAGATCCTTCACAACTGATTTGCAATTACTAGATGGATGCTCATCTAACCAACTCAGATCCAGGAGGAATTTGCCTCTCAGATCCAATTTGGAAGAACTGTGTTGATTTCCTCCTCGGTAGGAGAAAGTGGAGTAGAGTGCCTCTTGCTAGAACTGTATGTCATATACTTTCTGCTACTGCAGAAACCAAGGGCCTCTGCAATGCCCAATCTCTCCTGACCTCTTCTTCTATCTTACTTTTTTAATAGCTGTGGCTCTCAGTCTTTAGGTATTTTGGGTTAGAAGATGTTGAAAACCTGTTTTTTAGCTTAGATTTATTGACTACACATTTTATGGGGCCTTCTGAAGTAGATATCTATTACAGACTTACTTAGATGTATGAGACTGGACAAGTCCTGTGTTCCTTTGGCCCTGGTAATCAGTTCTTTCCTACTCATGTAGCCGAAGGAAGCACTCTCTCCACCCTGCCACCTGTGGGGCCACAGACAGGGCCAAGATACAGGGATGTAAATTGTTTTCCATGCCCTGCATTCTTCTTCTAAAGTATTTTCCTGTGCAAAGCAATCCCAGTTTCTAAAACAATGAGAAAAAATCTTCAAGCTCTTAAGAAATATAAATAAATAAATGTGTATTATAAAAATATCATTGGTTAATAAGAAAAATACTGTGATAATGAAGAAAGTTTAACATTTAGAGGTGAGGAGTATCTGACTACCAAGGGACCTTTTTGGAAGAAATGACCAAAAATTAAAAATCTTACATTTAACAGCGTATTTCCTGTCTGTTCCTGCTTGTTTTTTTCCCTTGACTTGTTAAGTTTTTCCATGTTTTCTTTTTCCAAATGGAATAGAGAGATTGCTGTTGTTCGGGGAAACTGCATCAGAGACCTGCTTCACTGAGATGAAAGTAACTGGTAGATGCAGTTTGATGTATTTTTGTATGTTTTTCTTCCTTGTCACTCAGCTTTCATATCCATTTGCACCCACCCACTCCCAAAACTCCTGTTTGCTATTAGTAATTTGTTTACTTTCTTTCTTAATTCAAGGATCCTTGGCTTAAAAACTCTACATATTGCTTCTAAACAGTGTTGTGGGATAAAATGTATCAGTCTGAGCCTTACAAATTACAGCAATCCAAAGGCTGTGCTGAATCATACTCCCTGCCAGTGATGTCTGAAGACTTTCATTAAATGAGAATTGCTGGGGTACAAAGCTCCAGTGGCATCCTGTGCTCCTGGGCCATGTCTCCTCTGCTGACAACCAGTTCCTGTACTGGATACATGCACTGGAGGATCCTACTGAGATCACAGTTTATGCCATCAATTTAGTTCAACCCAAATCCATACCGCTTTCAAAACCTTCTGCTGTCTCATCTCTGCTTGTTCCTAGTGCCCCTCTTAGGCTGGCATCAGACAGCCTGAATGCAAAACCACATGAAAGGATGGACACCTTTCCCTTCTCCCTCCCCCACCCACATGCTGACCCCCACAATGCATGGTTCCTCAGGAAGAGAAATGCATGGGAGGAGAGGCCAGGAGCACTCCTCCTCCCCATGGCAATGCAAATTATGACGGATGATGTGGCTACATAACAAAAACCCAAGTACTACGACTTTTTAACATCCCTACTTGTCAGACTCAAGGCAGGCTTATTTGTGTAGTTTGCACCAGATTCTGGGTCTGGTCTTGTAATGTTTATTGTTGGCTCAAAGTGAGTGACACCGGATTCTCACTCATTAGGCTGCATGCTCAAAGTCTCTTGAGGAGTAGTATCTTCCAGCAGTGAAAGCTCCTGAGTCTCAAACTGCACAAAAAGAAGAGTTGTAAATAAAAGACAAAAGTTAAGATCTTCACCAAGGAAAGAAGCTTGGTATCCTTAGCAGAAGCGTCAATCCAAATGACACCCTAGCAGAACACAGGGATGGTCAGCAAACCTGTTTTACTACAATTTCAGGTGTTCTGCATGATCCAATTTCTTTCTACCTTCACAAGTTGGGCTCAAGGGTAAAAAAAATTCAAGCATCAAAAGGCAAACCTTGTTTACAATCCTTCTGTGCTTTATTGTGTGGGAGGCTGTTTCTGTACTGTTCCAGAATGAAATGTCCTGGTAGTGATGCCTGTAATCAAGGAAACAGAATATGGGATTAATGCAAGAAACAAGAGGAGCTGATAATTAACCACAGAAAATTAGTTCACTAAAGTTTAACTCATTAAAATGAAACAATCTAGAGCAAGACTCCTATTACTTTCAACTGAGAAGTGGAATTGGAATCCTCTCTTTAAAATTATAACCTAAAAGATGCACCATATTCATGAGAAGTATAAGGTGGGAAAATAACAAGTAATACACCAAATAGTTTCAGTTGTGCTAGTGTGTGTGTATATTTTAATATATATTAATATAAATAAAATATATATTTTATTTATAAGTCTTTTGTTATATATATTTACATGTGTTTGTGTATATATGTGTATTTATTTATGAGATTTGACCATGTCTAGTTGCAGAGGACTGACTCATTTGATGTTGGAAATTAGTTATAATCAGATGCTAACAACTTTTGGTTACTAAGGACCTAGGCTGACCCCATGCCAGTAACCACACACCATTAGCTCTAACTTTGCAGTTCTGTGAGCCACTCCTGCCTTTGCATATCTCGGATTTTTGGACTCAAATGGGGATAGAAAAATGTTGTTAAAATTTTGTTCTAAATACATTATTTTAATTATGGTGTCTTGGGTGAAGACTATTTAGAAACCGTTGTTAACAGTAACTACTGGTCATGTTGTCTGGAAAAAGCATAAATAAAAGTCTAAATCCTTAGAGATAAACTCCTCTTTTCTGGCTGTTCTTGTATACAGGTAAGAACAGCCAGTTTACTCATTAATTGAATTTAACCTTTCAAATAGCTCATTTGAACATGGTTTAAGTTATGGTAGGAATTACTAGAAGTTTGCACAGTAAAGCAGCAATATAAAAGCAATAAACTCATACAAAATTAAAAAACTGCTCAGGATTACTTACTGCTATATATGCAGTATCTTTGCATTAATAGGAGCAAGACAAGTAACACACATTTAAAGATTTTACAAAATATCTCCTCCTACTTGAACTGTTTTTCTACGTTGCAAAAATTGCACACACACATTTATAAAGTACAGCTGTTTGTTTATGGCTTCATACTTTACTGATTATGACTTTTACAGCTTAACATCACACCTGCATTGCTCTTGTCATTACACAATGCTGTCAGCCACTAACAAGGCAAATATTTTAATAAAAGCAGCTTAGTTTCAATAATGCTTTAGAGTCATAAAACCATCGAGGCTGGAAGGGACCAATGGAAATTACACGGTTCACATCTCCTCTCAGAGCAGGTCCAACTTCAAAGTTACAGGTTCCCCAGGGCCATGTCTTTCAAACACACATAATGCTAAATCACCCCAATCCTCTACATAGCATTAAAAACGTTAGTTGTTAAAAACAGCCAGTTGTTCTCACTAATCCACTAACAAATACATTAAAGTTATTCTGCGTTAAAGCTACCCACTATACTTATTTCATCTTACATAAACAGCAGTGTTGCTGGGGTTTTTTTTGCTCAAGACCTTAATTTCTTTTATTTTTATAGTATTTTATTTTTATTTTAGGCCCCTTATTGCAAAAGTCATTAAATGCAAATATGTTTGTATAGTCAGCTTGGTGGTGTTTTTATTCTTGGGGAACTATCATTGCATTCTGGAGATTGGGGCTTGGTGAATTATGCTTTAGACTATTGCTTAGATACTCAGAAAAGCCAATACTCTTTATTCTCAAGGGGAAAAAACCGGGATTTGTATCAGCTGTGGTAAATGAGAAAACCTGTCCAACAGCAGCACACTAAAATTCAACTGGTTTAATTTTGTTCTAATCACTTTAGTGTTGTAAAAGGCCCTGAAAAGTGATGTTTTCTTTAAACTCACTATAATTGCTTCAGAAACAGCAGCAGAGCATCCTTGCTTACACTGGCTCCAGCAATGTTTCCTGTCAAAACACACAGAAGAACTGACTTTTGGCAAAAAGGATCGTTTAATTTGCAGTGGACAGTCTGCTGGTCTTACTGATTCCTGCTGGGAAACGACTCCTACAGCAAGGCCTCTGCCAGGACAGCTGGAAGATGCTGGTACAGACATCTGATCAGCCTGTAATCCTGACAAAGGCACCTAAGCAGGATGACCACTGTTACAAGAGTCCATAGGTCTTGTGCAGACACTGCTGCCCTTAAATGGAAAATGTAAGTCGAGGCCCATGGGATCCCACCACAAGTGTTCACCTGTGTCTCAGTTTTCTCAGTCAGCTGTCTTGGAGGAGTCTTCCAGATAATCCCGAAATCCAACCACTGTAGACCTCGATTCTGCTTAACTATTTACACCTTCCACTCCTTTTTTTACCTGTATTTGTGAACACAGATGAATTAAAAAACCCCAACCAGCCAACAAAATAAACTACGAGCATACTATGAGAATTCAGTGCAATTTAATTACAAACACAAACAAGGATAAACCATATTCAGCATCATTTAAGTGGCCAAACTGGAACAGTTTTTGTGAAGCTCAAAGGAAAAAGGAAAGCAGAAGAAGGTATCAAGGAGACAAGAGCAAGAGAAAAAGCTCTGATGACACTACAGAGTTCGGGGGTTTTTTTTCTTAAACTTTTTCTTGGTCACCTTATTGACCTCCTCATCTTTCATGGCCTTTTTTATGACCTGTTTCAGGCTCCTTTGTTGCCCTGATCCCACGGGTCACCTTTTCTCAGCATCCCAGATAAAGCAAGAAAAGTTACCCAGTGCTGATATCTGTCAGCAGAGTAAGTTTGATTCAGCTGAAGCCAGGTACCCAGGTAGCATAGGATCAGAATTAGGCTTTCCCTGTGTGTCTTAGAGATATGAACTGTATCCTTTGAACCACATTCTTGATGATATTTGTCACACATTTCCTCAGCAACTTCAAAAGTGTTTAAGTCCTTTAATTACAGTGCTGTTTACCTATTATCTTAACTAACAGGCATTTGCTCAGAACAGACATTTTCTCAAACACTCCCTTTATTATCTTTTCCCCCAAGTGTAAAAATAATTTACAAAGAGCCATATTAACATCCCTGGTCATATATAAAGCAGTATTCTTTCGAGAACAAAAATATTAAAAGAGTGATAACCAAGTATGAGTTTCTGTCCTAGATTTGCAGTAAACTCTGTGCTTGTGCTTTCTGCTTTAGGGACCTTAGAAACTTCTGCCTACCAGTTCTTCACCAATAACAGTTTGCAGTCATGTGTGAGAAACACAAGCTTGGTGTCACTTTTCATAAAGAAAATTACCTAAGATAATCACTTAAAAATGGGTCTAGTACTGTGCTTGTTTTCAGGTTATTTCCCAGTCCTTTTAAATTGGTGCTTTAAGTCAGCAGCTGTACAATAACTATGAACACTTGGCTCTTGCATTGCACGCCTAATATATATCAATATCCATGCTCTACCACTGGAAAACTGATTCACACACAGAAAGGTGAGGAGACTTAGATGGAGTCTCTTTAATGGTATCTTAAGTTAGTTACAGTTGAAGAATTTTGGCCAGTAGTTTCCTTACTGTAGCCCATGAGCCACTGGTATGGACTCTGCAGAATCATATGAAAACATGGTTTTAAGCAGAATTTTAATAACAGGGTACAATAAGTTTTCAGAGTTGACTACACTCCAGTGGTCCAAAGTGTTTGGAGATTCCCGTCCTAGTCTGACATTTGTGATTAGAGAATTACCAAAGTGCTCCCAGCTGCCTTATGATGGCAGAGCTGTGTTACCAGGGCGATCTAAGCTACAGCTCAGTGAATAACACAGTTGGTGGCAATATTTGCTGAACCAGAGGGTAGGTCTCTCGAGGCTCTTTACTACCACTACACAGAATATACTTCCAACCAAACCACTGCAGGTAGGCCAGGAGAAGGATGAAGAGCCTGCACAGGTGTCGAAGGGAACATGCCTTCTAGCAGCACTGTCCTGCAGCAGACTTGTCCCTTGGAAGTGCCCTTCTCTCTGTCTTCCTGCTGTGTGTCCTATATCAGATCTGGCTGGTGAGCACATCCTAGAGCAGTGTAATGGGGCAGGGCTGGGGAGTGGCAATTCTATGAGTCACACTTCAAGCACACGGAACTGAAAGCCCTGCAGTGGAGAGAAATGAGGCACCATGAAAATGAGACATCAAAGGCATATAAATAAGAAGACATATTAAAAAAATGTTGAAATCTCAGCTGACGGACAGGTGACTCTTGAATCACACACAGGTCTTAAGCAGTTAAAATGTAGCTCCTTCACCAAAGCTCCATCATGAGGATGGCCAGTCTGGGTCACCTGAACCCTGACTGTTAGACGAAGGGAGCCAGTGGTGCTCCTGAGTCTGGTATCAGTAGGCTGTCTACAAGTCCAACACATATGCAGGCCCATTTTGCAGTGCTGTCCCAGATGCAGGCTGCTCATAGAGATTTCGTTTTCTTCTTGGAAACAGGTGGCATGTGTGAATTCTGGTCACATGAAGATTTTGACATAGTGTTCATAGACCCAAGACATTTGGTGAACTTTTCTTTACAAAGAAATGATTTTAAAATAAATCCTCTTGGTCTCACTCACATACTCAGGAGAACTATTTTGTCTGAGAAAGAACTGTGAGGACTTGGATCCAGATTTCCCACTCAGTGCAGGCACTTACACCTATTAAGAGTGTGAAGTACTTGCTGGCCTGGAGCAGCAATGCTTCACACTTATGTTGCTCAGATACGAGTGAGCTGACAGGGTCAAAAATAAGTGAGGAGAATGAAACTTCTGAACAGGTTGATAGCTTGTAGACACTAAGGACTGCAGCAGCTCAGCAAAAAACTGCCTGCATTCCTCCAGTTCTGGGGCGAATGGGTTCATTCAGTCAGTGCTGCAATTTAGGGTAACTCTGCCCTGTCCTTCTGCTGCAAAGTCACCAGCTCACTGCACGAGATCCTCTTGTCCTGGCCTTTCCCCTCTGCTGAGGCTTTAAGATGGTGCCCAGAGGAGCATTTAGACCGAAGCACAACTTCTCATCGTACAGAAGGAGAATCACTGCAACATCCCATCACAGCAATTTTTTCAAGAGCATCTGATTCTGCAAGAGGCTCAGGACTCCAGTTCTCACCGTGGAACTCAAGGAAAATGCAAGGTCTTATTTGGTTGGCTCAGGCATTTGTCTCTTTTCAAGCAACTCTTGATGATGCCACATTCACAAGTGTGGTCTACTACAGCTCTAATTAGGAACAGCAAGAAAAGTCTAATGCTACATTCCATGTATTCCATGAATTGCTCTGTATTTCAGAGATTGCCAAAGAAACCCTAGAAGGCACAAATCCATTCCAGCACAGCCTTTTTCTAGCCCTCTCTTTTTCTGTTTCTTTGTAATGCAGATGGTAGAGAATTCAATACATTCATTTTCCATAGCATGTTGACGTCTCCACTTACACTTAAGTCCCATATTGCCAACTTAGCTAGCAAGGGAAAAAAACCCAGGAGTACCACCTTTCAACTCCCATGCATGAGAATAAGTCGCACTTGTGAAGGCACCGAACACTGATTTCAGTTTGCCCAAAAGAGTTTCATTTGTCTCTTATAAAGCTTTCCGTACAATTCTAAGCCTAAACAGGGACTGTTCATATGTATATACAGACATAGTACATATACACACACAAATGTAGAACCAGAGCAGTCTGCATAAGGTAGAATGCCAGCAGATCTTTCCAAACCCAAATGTGTGCAAATTTAACCAGTTAAATGTTTTGGGGGGTTGGTTGTTTGTTTGTTTGTTTTACTATAGTAGGCGTCCAGTTGTCCAGCTGACAGGTTTTGCTGAGGCTGCTGGAGTATACTGGCAGTCAGTTCCCTGTGTCTCATACACCAAAATGGTACAGCTGGAGAATGGCCCACATTTCATTACCTTCCACAGGGTCCACATTAGCTGCCTTTACATTAACAATACTCCTGGAATAATAACTGGTCCTAATGTCTGATCAAAAATACTGCCCAGAAGAAATACATTCTACCTTGTACTTAGATTCTTTTTTATTCTATTAAACTTCACATCAAAGAAGCTTTTTCTCAGGAGAGATAAGAGAATCAATAAAAATACCTTATGTCCTCTGAAGAGCAGGAATTGATACCAGAGATGTTAATTTCCACCAGTGTCTGTGATAGCTGTTGTGTGGGTAAGAGAAATCACCAGGATATATGTTAAATCATCAGGATGTATTTTAGAACCAGAACATAACAAAACCTGGGAATTTGAAATTAGGTTCAGTTCTTTTTTTGGGGGGTTGTGTTTTTTTTTTTTTACTGTAGCCATGAATGTTACCAAATAACTGCACTGATGAAAAGAAAGTCTGATACCAAATAAAAAAAGCCAAAAAATTGATCCTTTGAGCTTAAAAGGAAGTATGTTGCTCTGTGGAATTCACACGTATTTATACATGTGATCAAGCAGAAGAGAATGTGTCTCTCCATTATACATTGCAAGGTCTTTTCAGGCCAAATTTCGTGAAGTGTGCTCAGTGGAACCTGAAGCCACATGACCTGTTAACATTGCTGCTAACAGAACTGTCTAAATTAGAAAAAGTGATTTAGGATGAGTTTTAAAACTGCATCTTGCTTCCATTTAAAGCAGTGTCACAGCTCTTGTTCTCTGAAAAGGGCTGTGATGCCTGTGAAAGTATGAACCATCTTGCCGGAGTGTATCCACAGATGTCTGTAAAGGTGAGAAAGGCATGTGTGAAACTACCCAGGAAATCGTAAAGTTAAGTCGTTTATATTCATCATCCTGCTGTGGAACGCTAAAAAACTCTGGAAAGTTCCTGAATGGCTTTGCCACTGACATCTGGAGAATCTTAAATATGTATGTCCAGCTGTAAGATAGTAGTAAGCTTTAAATACGGAAAGGTGTTTTCTGTTTCCCTTAAGATCCCTATTAGGACAAAAGCATGCCAGTCAGATGGCAGAAGTATCTTCATTATTTATGCATAAACATGTGCCACCTTTCCTAAAAACTGGAAAGGAAGCGATGGAAGACTGGCAGCACCATCTCCTGGCAGATAAAAGAAATAGGGACCACTTTGTGTCAGAGTGCAGTGCCAAGTAATTTCTTTGTGGATTTTAAAAAGACTGTAGCAGGAAGTAACTTCACAAGTGTATACTGCCTCCCTAGGATGATTAACTTTGATATGCTTCAGGGAAGAAAAGCATTATGTGTTATTATAATTACAGAGAACATATGCTCACAATAATGAAGAACAAATTCAGGTTGCTTCTGCCTTTAACAAACTCTCTCATGTTGGTCTCTGCTTTCCTTTGTGATGCAGTAATAGCAGATTTCAAAACTAGCACAGCAGGTAAGTCAGTCCAGTTGCAGCATATTTGTGTAGTCCTGGAAGACCACAAGAGACCACAGAAGTTCCTCGAAGTCAGAAAATATTGGAATATATATATTTCAAGAGTTGTAGCCAAATTTCTGTCTTGCTCAGTAGGTAGGGGAAATGTTGGGAAATGTACTATAAACTTGTGGAACACTAATGTGGAGTGCTATTTTACATATTTTGAAAGTGACAATAGGCCAAACAGTGCTAAGTAAGGGTGAGGCCTTTGAAGTAATGAAGTGCTGTATGGGAAAGAAAAACATCTATGGAGATAAAAGAGGAGACTAAGTCAGATGACTTGGTGAAAGACAGACATGGAAGACAACAGAGGAGAAAAAAGAGGTAAGGAAGAGAGGAATTACAGAATCTTCAGAACTCGTATGCCACAGGAGTCCAGATCTCATTTACCAGCAAGAGGGAGACAATAACCTCAGCAATCAGGCCAAAGTATACCAGTCTTCTGCCTGTTAACTCTTGCAGACCTGTTCTTCCCACTAGGTCTGTGTTCTATGGTATGAAACAAACAACGAAGCCCTCCTTGTGCTACATAAACATGGATGATGTTTTGCTGTTGGGTTTTTTCCATGTGTTGGAGGTTATTTCACGTTGAGGAACTCCCAAGTGCTTTTAAATAATTTTTTTGTCTTTTTTTTTTTTTTTTTTACAGAGGATCATGAAAGTGGAAGAGTCTTGTGAACCCATTCATTCCATCCTTCTCCCAAAGTATGAACACTTCTTATAAGTCACCACACTTCCCAGGACTTCACCCAACATAGATTCAAAAGCCACATGTAATACAGGTTTCAATAATTCCCATGGGAAAATATGCAGCTTTATGAAGCCTACATCTCCCACATGGGTGGGGAGGAGCTCTGCTTATCTCTTTAGCTCAGAACCAAGATCAGGACTTTTTCCTCGGGGGATCATTTACTCTTCAAACATTCACAAAACAAATGTAATCCACCATCTTCCTCCAGGGCGTGCCACAGAATCCACCTTCCCTTCCAAGCAAATTACTAAACTGTATATTTTATTAATCACTCTGAGTAGTGGGTTTACCTCTTTTACCAAACAGTTGTTCTTAAAGGAACCCTTCTTCTGAACAGGGTCAGTTACCCAGCTAGCTGTTACTCCACATCTCCAGCTTTTATTATTAACACAGGGAAACACATTCACTGCCTATATATATTAAATTATTTTGTTTATTTTTTTATTCAATGTGCTGTACTTGTGCTATTCCTCACCAAAACACACTATGTGCTGTTTCCCATTAATTCCTAATCATATCCTATGTATTTATATCCTTGTTTAGTCCCTACTCATGGTAATAAATGGCTCAAATTCCTTACTGGGGGAAGGAAAGAACACATTTCTATTAATACTGAGTAATTAATACTTTCTATTAATACAACACACTCCGAAAGTGGTCTTGTACTGGACACAAGACGACATATTTGTAAAACAAATTAAGATTTTTTAAAAAATCACACTCAGACATGCCATTAAACTAACCAACTGATACCAAATAAATTATTGTTATCAATGTGGAATAAACAATATTGCTGAATCAATGACAATTTCCATAATTACTGTATACCATTATGCTATTATTAAATAGCAATATTCTAAACACTTTAATCTAACAACTCCATTGTGATTGGCTCTGTCAAAGCCCAAATCACAGTTCTATAACCCTAAAAATATTTACCGGCAATCAACTTCTATTATTAAAGTGTCCTGGAAGAAACAAGTCAGTGCAAAAATTCAAGTGATAAGAGAAAAAGAAACTTTTTACCTGGCTTTCTGTATCTTCCTTCACAAGTTACAAAATAATGAGAGATAGGATAGTCCATCCATTGATAAAAAATTGGATCTGTAAAAAAATGGGACCTCTGAAGTCCAATATTTGATCTGAAAATTGGGATAAATTGTTCACAGATAAAACAACACTATTCCAAAAAGTTCCACCTAAAGTTGATTCTAAGACTTGCAGAAAGATCCTGCAATATTAAATCACATCTGATAAAATGGCAAATGAAAATTGATGTCTATAAATGCTACATGTAACCTTCACCAAATACTCACAATTATGAGCACTTGTTTAGTTGTTATTAATCTGAAAAGAGATCTTAGAAAGCTGGTGAAGTATCATCTACCTGAAACTTCAACTCTGTACTCAGTGGAGGTCAAAAATTACAGAAAGTCACTAGAATCAAGACATGGGTAGAGGAAAATTATTTTTATATACTACAGAATGGCTGTACCATATCAAAAACCAAAAAAAAATCCCTCAAAAAACCCAAACCCCAAAAGCCAAAAGCCAGAAAGATGTTTAGATTAAGCACAAACATGGAATAATCACACACTAGGGAAGACTAACCAAAATAAGACATTTCATTTGGGGGAAAAAAACCAATCAAACCTATATATCAGAGGGTTATGGTAGATCTCAGGAATTACATCAAAGGAAAGAGACATAAAATGCATAAAACTCAACAATAAATAATTTTCAAGATGATCTGATATTATTTCAATAATCTTAATGTGCCACGTGCCAGAAGCTGAAACCCACCAACCGAACTGGCTACAAAAACTGTACTGAGAGATGATAAAGCCATGGTGGAAAACCCAAGAGAGCCTCCTGAGTCTGTGTTCCTCTGCTGGAATACTTCATCATTGGCCTTATCTCTGATCTGTTTCAAATGGAGATGTTGACTTAAAAAGAAGTTCATGACACAAACAGTGACAAATTCTCAACAGATACTGTTCACCCAGGAAACTCAAGGATGAAATAACTTTAACTGTGCAGTGAAATTCTAACTGTGATATAAATTCTTGCTTAAAACTTTCTCAGCATCTAAGAAGTGGATTGTATCAAATGTTACATTATTTTTTAAAAATTGTTTCTAAGGGAAAGCTGGAGAACTAGTGACCATTAAAAGTGACACCTATTCTGCACAGATTAGTACAACTACAATTAGTGCATACGTGAGGAGATGTCATTTACCAGGGAAAGGTCAAGAAGGGTTTTGTCAACATTGTTCTTGCCAAGAGAAGTCTTGCCTTATAAACTCAAATTGAAGTCTTTTGAATGTGTCAGCAAGCACTTGGATAAGAGGGATTGCAGAGGTACAGTTTGCTGAGATTTCTGAAAGACTTTCAAGACTTTCTGGCCAAAGGCTCTTAAGGAGACTAAACAACCACAGGATAAGAGAGAAGATCCCAGCATGGATTGAAATGCAGTTAAGTACATGGTCAGTTTTCAAAATGAAAGGAAGTCACTAATGCACCTTCACATCTCTGCGCTTATTCATAAATAATCTGAGTAAGGTGAGGAGTGACAAGACAAAGATTGCTGAAAATATCTTGTTATTCATGAAAGGAGAAAAAAGGTGTGGCTGAGAACTGCAGAAAGACCTTCCTCTATTCAGGGCTCATACACCCACAGTGATGCTCCACCATATATTAGACACATTGGCTCTGGCACAGGACTCAACAGGGACCTCCAGGCTCTTCTAAAGCCTCACTCAGACCTTCTGTGTCTTCTGGAATAGCACTGGACACCCACATGTGGGCAACTGAACAGAGCCCTCACTGCCTGGCAGGAAAACAACAGATGATCATGAAGACAGACAGATGTAAAGCCATGCACATGAGGAAAAGACAGTCTTACATCACATGTGGAATAATGCTGTCTGAACTGAACACTACACGTCAGGAGTGAGAGCTGGGAAGTTTAATGTTATTTGTAGGACAATGCCAGCTCAGTGGAGATCGACAGCACATTGAATATTAGAAATATTCAGAAGCAATATTGACAACAAGGCAGAGAATACTGATATGCCACTTTATAAATCTACTGTGTGCCTCTGTCATGAACACTATACACAGTTCCAGTCCCACCATCACAAACAGGAATAACATAAATGGTAAAGTTCATAGAATAGCAACAAACACTTCCTTGGAAAGAAGATTTCACTTGGACTTATCAGTGTGCAAGAGGAGCCTTACCAGACTGCAAGGGGATTTCATGGATGGTCTGAAGTGGTGACTGGCATAGAGAAGGCAAAATTGATGTACTGTCCTTTCCGAAGCAAGAAGCAGGGTTGGGTCATCACATGGTGTCACAAAATGTCAAGTTGAAAGCAAGGAAAGTGGCCGTTCATACATACAGTGATGTTGTGGAACTCCCTGCCACAGGATGATATGGATGCTACAAGTTTACAAGCAGTAGATCACAGGAATCACAGAAGTCACAGAAATCACAGAATCTATAAGGTTGGAAGGGACCAAAGTGGAGCATCTGGTCCAACCTCCCTACTCAAGCAGGGCCATTCCAGAGCACATGGCACAGGATTGTGTCCTGGTGGTTCTGGAGTATCTCCAGTGAGGGAGACGTGACTGCTTCTCTGGACAATCTCTTCCAGAGCTCAGTCACACAGTAAAGAAATTCTTCCTCATGTTCAGGTGGCACTTCCTGAGCATCAAGTCAACTGAACAAATGTATGGAGCAGTGAGCAGTCTTGCTAAGCAAGACACAACCTCTGATTTCAGGAGTCACTAGATGCAAATCATTGGAAGTTCAAAGCAGACCCACTGGAAGTTTCCCCAGTGGTTCCACTTCTTATAATCTTCTCATCTTTGGGGACAAGAACTGGGAGACACACTCTTGGTTTAAGCACTGTATCCACCTTTATGGTGTTACGAAAAATTGAAAAATGAGTAATTTTACTGATGTTATTTAAATATTTCAGGTTAACTAATGAGCAGCACGGCTTAAGCAGGATGGGCAATGGGGACACTTTTTCTCCATTTTTCCTGAGTACATCACTTGCAATCATCTTTGCTGAAGGCATCTGCAAAAAGGTAAGAGATCCAGCTAGTTCTGGAGAACATTAACTGCAGCACTACAGCACAGCTGTAACGCAAGTACATTTTCTGTGCTTTTCTCTCAACAAGGCATGCTCTTTGGGAATAGTTGAGTCATGGACCCATCACTTATTATTTGTACTAAGTGCCACAATCCTCAGTTGTGCTAAGGAAACTACGTAAAACCTTGTAAAGTCACCGAGTACAGTCACTCACATGTGCTGGGGAGAAGCTGCAAATGCAGCTGTGAGTGGCATTGCTGAGCATGCAAGATCTGAGAGCATCAGGGTCCTGCCCAGGCAGAACTACATCCCACGCTGTCCCAGGAGAGGGCTGCAGAACTCAGAGCCTTCTCCCTTCCCAGAGGTCTGTTCCCGTCTGGGAAAACCGTGAGGGGGCTGTGGTGAGGATGTCCCAAGAAAGCAAGTGCCCTCAGCAGGAAGAGCATTGCCAGCAGGTGGAAGGAGGTGATCCTGTTCCTCTATTCAGCCCTAGTGAGGCCACATCTGGAGTGCTGTGTCCAGGCCTGGGCTCCTCAGTGCAAGAGAGACGTGGAGCTCATGGAGAGGGTCCAGCAGAGACTACAAAGATGATTACGGGACTGGAGCAACTCTCTTACAAGGAAAGGCTGAGAAAGTTGGGTCTGTTCAGCCAGAAGAGATGACTGAGAGGGGACCTCATCAATGTATTTAAGTATCTTAAGGGAGGGTGTCAAGAGAATGGAGCCAGACTCCTCTTGGTGGTGCCAAGCAACAGGACAAGAGGCAATGGGCAGAAATGGATGCTCAGGAAGTTCCACCTGAACACGAGGAAGAACTTTATTGTGTGTGTGACCAAGCACTGGAACAGATTGTCCAGAGGCTGTGTTGTCTCCCTCCCGAAGTATATTCAAGAACCGTCTGGATGCAGTCCTGTGCCATGTGGTCCAGGATGACCCTGCAGGAGCAGGGAGGTTGGACCAGACGCCCCATCCCTCGCGCTCTGCCCCATCCCATGTCTCCATGAAGGCAGCACTCACCGCCTCACGCCCTCACAGTGCGGCCGGCGCCTCCCCTCCGCACCGCCCCCCCGCTCAAGATGGCGGCCCCTCCCGCCCCACAATGCCCCGCGCGCAGCTGCCGCGCTTCCGGGTGCGGGCCCAGGAGGGCGGCGGGCCCGGCACGGCGGGCGGAGGGCGAAGCTGCCCCGAGCGGATGCGAACGAGCGGGCGCGCAGTGCCGGAGGAAGTCGCGCCCGGACCATGAGGCTTCGACTGTGGCTGGTCCCGGCCCTGGTGCTGCTATGGGGGCCGGGCGGGCTGGAGGCGCTGGGGCACCCGCAGCGCTACGGTGAGGGCACGGCGCGACCACGGCAACCGCGGAGGGGAGGGGAGAGACGGGAGAAGGAGGGAGAGACCACTGCGACGGGGTGGGGGGGGAGGCACGGCACCCACGCCTCTGCCAGGGGTTAGTGATGGGTGATGTGTGGAGTGGGGCAGAGCACCCCTTTTCCTGAAGCCATCGCTGATGGGCAGTGTGTGGGGTTACTGCTCTGCGGAGAGGCAGGGAGACACATTGTCTTCACTCTCGAGGTCTGCTGGAGAGTTTTCCTCACAGGAGTTTGCGTTCTGTTAAGGCGGGATAATCACAGAATAGGTCGGGTAGGAAGGGACCGCAGTGGGTCATTGGTCCAGTCTCCATGCTCCTGCAGGGTCATCCATTCCACAGGATTGCATCCAGGCGGTTCTGGAGTATCTCCAGTGAGGCAGACTGCACAACCTCACTGGGCAAGATATGAATGGCTTCCCTTCGTAGCTCTGTTTGGAGAGTCACCGGAGAGCCTGAAGCCGCTGGAGCTGAAAGTGACCTCTAGAAAATCTTGACATGGAGGAGACCCGCTGCTTTATTTAACTTCTGTAAACAGTTTTGCATCTAAGCTTCTGCTTTGCAATGAAGAAGTTGCAGACTTTTGTTCGATAAGCAAAAGCTTATCACTGAAATGGCAGATGGGCTCTTGCAAGAGGCAGTGGCCATATATTGTCCTTAAGACCTATATCTTACATACTTCTTGGATCCTTGTCTTTACTCAATTTTTTCTCCTCTCTGTACCATAGTTCCTCATCACTGGAGCAGCAAAATTCATGTTTCCTTTAAAAGCTTTTTCTGGCCCCCACATGAAAACCCGTGTTTTGAAAATCGAAGGTACAAAACTGATTTTGTGATAAGTTCTGTTGCTTTCCTTGAGCCCATTGCTTCACAGGGTGGGGATTCACGTGTGATGATGCTGACATTCAGATTGACAACTGAACTGTCTAAAGACAGTGTCCAAACACTGTTCCAGTGATTAATCAGCTGTACATTCACAGAGAGATATTTGTCCTGCCACCAGTCAGTGAGGCCAGCAAAGACTGCTCCAAGTCTCCTTTCTTGGCTTAGATCTCTCAGCACATTTCCTGACAGGTGTCCAGGCTGCACCTCTGCCCTCCTCTCCTGCACCTCAGGTGGATTTGTGGTTCTGTGCAGACCTCAGCAGTTGGTGGCTGCAGGAACCTGGGAAGGATGGGGCTCAGTGGTGGATGCTCCAGGAAGTGTAATAGAAACAAAACAAACACAGTGTGTCCTTTCAACATCAGGCAGGTCGGTGAGGTGCTGAACAGAGGTTGCATCTTGGGCTGTCAGATCTTCATGCCTTCTAAAGGACCTGTCTCCTATGAGTTTGTGCAGTCTTTATCTGACGGCTTTTATTTTCTTGGCCCATGTACCACCATGCCTGGACTACGAGCTATTCAATTTTATGAAATACTGCGTGGAGGAAAACCTCCTTTCTTCTGTTTCTAAACGTTGACCATTTCTGCTGTCAGAAGTGGTCAGTATGGAAGAATTATTAATTTTCTTCACACCTTTAGTGACTTACATACCTATGTAATAGTTTGTCTCATTTGTACTATCTTTTTTAAGTGAGAAAATATTAATCTATATAATAATTCTTAGTATGAGGAAGGAATCATGACTTTATTGGTTACTTTTGTCTATATATTTTGTTTTGGATTTTTATTTATTTGAGATGTATGATCAAGGCTGCAGGACAGCATTTGTAATACAAAGGCAGCATAAATTTATAATGATGAATGCTTTTGATTTTGTTTCCTTTCTGAGTAGTTTTTGGTCTTCAATAGTCACTCCAAGCTCTCTTTTCTTTGTGGGTTTTGTTGGGGTTTTTTTTGTTGTTGTTTTGAGTGCTAATAATTATACTGAAATACTTTGCCGTGTAAATACAGTGAGGAATTATTTTTCTCGTGTGTTATTTCACACATTCATACCTTGAATTTCATCACACGTTTTGTTATGTTGTCCAGTGGACTAAATTTACGAAAGTATTTTGTGAGGGAGCTTGAAAAATCCATGTGTGCTACATTAGCCGTTGCTTTTATACACACACTACTCCCATATATATATATATGCTAATATATAGGAGGCACTACTTCCCTAGTATCTTATTTAGCCCCAGGTCTAGTAACTTACACTTTGTTGTTATTATTATCTGTTTGCCAGGTCAGGGCATTGAATGTATTTGTTGATTAGGCCCTTAGGTGGTACATGGAGTGGAAATTGGTCCTTTCAGACCCCCTGCACTACACCAGTGGCACTGTAGTCCCATAGCACAGTTAGTAGTTGACCAGTTCTCTTTTTGCAGTGCTTTGTAACTCTTGAGTTAATACATTCATATCCTGTTGATTTGTTGGCCATTTTCTAGACTTGTTGTAAAACCTCTTTTCCTGAGTCTCAAACACAGGTCTTTACATATATCCTATCATTATAAGCTTTTGGGGAACTTTTTAATCTCCTCTGCAGTGAATACTAAGGTCAATTATTGCCTTACTTTTTGGTATTGGCCTTTAGCATCCATTCTTGGGGCTGTATTTGCAGCTTACTTGTTTTACAAGCCCTTTTGATGATTTCGCAGTGTGGTTTCTTCTCATAAAATAAAAAATATTTCAAGTATTATCTTTATGCCTTTTACAAGCTGCTTTTCAAAATACCTTTGCCTATTTTATTGTGGTTTTATATTCATCTTTTGTTGGAGTTCTGTTGTCCTCATCTTACAGCTTGGTTTTCTAAATATCATCTTTTCCGTCTAATCATTTCAATGTTATTATTTTGAAAGCTCTGTTTAACCATGGCTTAATTTTTGGGAACTGCAATCAGATTTCTGATGAGCACTATCCTTAAGGGAGTTTCATGAATTAACATTTTGTGATTTCTGTTGAGAACTTCTTGCTTATTACTCTGAGTTCAGCTTTTCAAGGAAGAAAAAAAAATTATACAGTGAAAAACTAATTTGACAAAGAATAGAATAAGTAATAAAAAGATATGTGTCATTTTCCAGCTTTTTTCAGATGAAGTAATCTTAGGGTGTGGTGCTCCAGGAGTCTAAACTGATCTAAAATGGGACTGCCACAACCTGACCTCAGCTTTCCAATCCCTTCCCCATTCCTGTGAGCACATTCATTGAATGTGAGCTGTCTGGAAGCTAATCTCTTTTTTTGTTTGGGTCCTTTCCTTTCCTTTCCTTTCCTTTCCTTTCCTTTCCTTTCCTTTCCTTTCCTTTCCTTTCCTTTCCTTTCCTTTCCTTTCCTTTCCTTTCCTTTCCTTTCCTTTCCTTTCCTTTCCTTTCCTTTCCTTTCCTTTCCTTTCCTTTCCTTTCCTTTCCTTTCCTTTCCTTTCCTTTCCTTTCCTTTCCTTTCCTTTCCTTTCCTTTCCTTTCCTTTCCTTTCCTTTCCTTTCCTTTCCTTTCCTTTCCTTTCCTTTCCTTTCCTTTCCTTTCCTTTCCTTTCCTTTCCTTTCCTTTCCTTTCCTTTCCTTTCCTTTCCTTTCCTTTCCTTTCCTTTCCTTTCCTTTCCTTTCCTTTCCTTTCCTTTCCTTTCCTTTCCTTTCCTTTCCTTTCCTTTCCTTTCCTTTCCTTTCCTTTCCTTTCCTTTCCTTTCCTTTCCTTTCCTTTCCTTTCCTTTCCTTTCCTTTCCTTTCCTTTCCTTTCCTTTCCTTTCCTTTCCTTTCCTTTCCTTTCCTTTCCTTTCCTTTCCTTTCCTTTCCTTTCCTTTCCTTTCCTTTCCTTTCCTTTCCTTTCCTTTCCTTTCCTTTCCTTTCCGTTCCGTTCCGTTCCGTTCCGTTCCGTTCCGTTCCTTGTTTGGTTTGGTTTTCAGTAAAGGGTGTATTTTCTCTTTGTGAAGTCCATTATTTTGGAGCAGCTCACAGTGTGACTGTCCAAGCACCCACCCCTTTGTTTTTGGGGGGTGGAAGTGATTGTGTTCCAGGTAAGGGATGAAGGCAGGATGATATCTACCTCAGTTTGTCTTTAGGTATATTCTTTTTGATAATGTTGACATCAGGGATTAATATCTGGAGAAGTGGGACTCTACTAGTGAATACAGTGACTGATACTGTAGTTTGGCCCCTGAAAAAATTAATGGCAGGTCTTTCAAAATTTTTCCCTTTGTTGTCGTTTATCTCTGAAGAGAACCTTTTATAGCTATAAAATATTTATGCCGTTTGTCTTGGAGTTCAGACATATCTGAATGGTAACAGAGCTTAATGTACTCAATAAGAATAACGGTGCAAATATCCAGCTTGGGTGCTGAATAGGTGAACAGATCACTGAATATATCTAAAGAACTGCTTGAATCTGTGTTACAGTGCAGTAGTAGGAGTTGTGTGCTGCCACTAAGCAGTATGTATCCAGGATTACCCCCAAGAGAGTCTGGATGAAAAATGTGTCTTACTCTACTGTTACCTCTTTTGAATGAGAACTTTTTATCCTAAGCTAGGCAGGGAACTAAAATAAGATAGTTATTTCTATGCTTGGCAGATGTTCTTTGAATCACTCACTGGGCATCTTTTTCTACCTGCCAAATTGCACTAATAAAATCTGAGGCGAGTACCCTGATTTTCAGCAGTTTTTTCTCCATACTGCAGAAATACCACACAGAACTCAGAACAGCTGTGTGAGCTGGAGAAATGACAAATGCTTCAGTGCAAACCTACCTAAAGCACATCAGAAGACTAGGGTTTGGAAGTTGTTGAGTGAAAAAAACAAATGGTAGTGCTGTTGATGAATAAACCAGGGGAGCTAAGTGATACAGAGGGCAGCATAAACTGATTAGAATTCAGTTTTGAATTCAGAATTTGAAGTCAGTTTTGAATTCTTCACGCTTGATGTGACAAAATTCAGGAAGTCCAAAAGGCCAGGAACATAACTGGCTGGCAGAGAGTTAAGTGATTGGAAGTTTAGCTCAGTGTCAAGAATGTCCAATTGGTGACAAAAATCTTTATGCAAGATTAAATTTTATCCTGCTGAACTGAAGCTTCTATTGGAGACTAAGGCACGACCTACGTGAGAGTCCAATGATTCATTTCCCTACCATGATCTTCCTTTTTTGTTACTGTTTCTTACTCCATTTGGACACCCTTTGAAGCAAGACTACTGTTTTAGATGGGGCTGGTTTTGCAGTATGTCCCCAAAAGCTGAGGGTTGGGAGTGTTTCTCACCATGCATCACATGGTGGAGAATTCAAGGACACACAATTCCTCAGCATGTGATCCCTGCCCAGGATGTGGCAGGATTATTTCAAAATCATTGCAGGAATTTGTTGAGGCAGTGTCTTTGTCTCAGTATAAACAGCAAATGCTTGGTGTAGACATGGCCTTATTGAATGCAAATTATCAGTATTATTTTTGTATTGTGGATTAGCAATCTTTTCCATGAAGTTACTCAATACCAACATTTTCAAGTACTTTTCTCAGGTTTGTTTTCACTTGTTCATATGAATAGGTCAGTGTTTCCATTTCCAGCTGAAAAAAGTGATGGATGTGTAATTTCTGCGGGAAGTACTCAAGGTCAACAAAAAGAAGAATGTCAATGCTACATTAAATTCTTATTAATAAGAGTTACCTTTAACTGTTGCAAGATTTTTGTAATGGGAACATAATCCACTGCTCAGCATGAGTTTGGTTTTCAGTAGTGCCAATTTGTTCTGACCTTTAAGCAGACAAAAAGTAAAACTCCTGTTTGCATTTAAGATTCGGGGTGGTTTAATTTTCCCCCACTGTAAAAACTGACAACTTCACTGCTGCTGTACATTGCTGATAGCAGCAGTGACTCATCTCAGTTTCAGGCTTCTGCCACTCTGGAATTTTTGTGTGCATGTGCAGAAGCCCCAGCATGGGTTTCTGCTCCATGGCTGGAAGGGCCAAGTGAGGAAGCACAGCCAGCCGTACTCTAACACTCTGGCACTCTGACTGTACATTAGGATTTAATTGTGTGTTTAGTAGTCAGCAGAGATTTGTCTTTGAGATAGAAGTTTATGTTTAACTTCTGTTATAAACAGGTTGAATTTTCCCCCCAGCTTTTTTATAAACTGTGGGAGTCTGAGTTTGCCTGTTTGCCAGACTGATGATGGGAAGTGCTTTGCTGTGAAACCAAGAGCCAGGTTTTTTAATGAAGAGCAATTTATTCTGCTGTCTTTTTCTACGATTTTCATGTGCAACACATGAACTTGCCTGTTTTGGGGACGTCCCGCAACCCTCTCAGATGGGTCTGATGGTCTTCCTGATGTCTTTTATTCTTGCAGATACATGTGATAGTACTGCCCATCTTTGTCACTTGTGTACTGCATCTCTTCACAATATCCATCTGTTTTCCTGTACTGTCTTAATGTGCATTTTTTGTACTTTCTTCCCTCCTCGATATTTGCCTTTTTAACCTATGTAGGCGCATGGACTGGGAAGTGGGAAGGCAAGAGGGCTCTGTTATGAGGGGAGGCACCTGCAGGTGCCACCCAGTGGATGTTGATCCGTAATTACTGAGGTGTTGAACAAGAACATGACATCCCTTGGTTTCCTTTCTCACCTTTCCAGGTTGTTACTGAAATAGTAAAGTTCTACCCCTCAGTACCTGTGATGTGCCTTGAATTTTGGAAGATCATGTGTGAATGAGTCCGAATTTGTATCCACAAGGAGAAGAAATGCAGCCAGAAGTGAAGGGGTTGGTCTCATAAGTGTAGTCTAGACAGTAATTTGTGTCTACCTAGAATCAGCTCCACTCAAACTTATTTTGTGGCACAGCAGCATTTTGAATTGTGGTATCTTTGTACAGTAGTGAGGCTTGTAGTTTTTTGAGAGCCAGACAAATGATCTATTTCCAGAGAACACTGCATCCTGGGACTGGGCAGTTCCTCTCTGCAGGATGTATGAAAGCATGTGATTTGGGGGTGGGTTGCATTGGATTTTTTTGAGCATCGAGTCATATGATGCTGTTCTGGTGTAAGATGGAGTGGCTGTAGTGCCCTTGTTTCACTTAGATGATGTTGATTCAGTGGACTTCCTTATTTTCTATAATGTCAATATTTGGCAGGATATTGCTTTTTTTTTCCTTCAAGAAGTGGTCTGTTGTCATTAATAGGACAGACTGTTATTAAATCAAGTAGATCCAACAGTATAAGTTTTGTTCCTCACTTGTCCTTATTTAAGACATGATTCATGAAGGAGATCATTTGCAAGATTGGAAGTGTGTGTAGGAGCCATTGTGGGTATTCAGCTGTGTTCAAAAGCACCAGAAAATTATCTGTACAGCTTCTGCTAAACAGAATTTGCATCCTTAAGGAAATATTCCCACTGCCCAGAAACAGATGTTTATTTTACTGTGGGGAAGAAACTTTGGAGTAGTATAAAGGTGCAGCTACATGAACAAGTTTTTCCTGAGATGAGCTAAAGGGTATTTAGTAAGCCGTTAGCTTTTCCACGATATCCATCACTGGCGTGTCTGAATGTGTGATAAGGAGAGAGTAGTTGCCCAGTGTAACTGCAGGGGAAGTGCCCTGCGGAGTAGCTGGTGGACAATAAAGCACCAGCATCCCTGCCCTCCCAGCGTGAGGGCTGGGTAACCGTACCCCGAGGCTTCGTCTGCTGCTGACTGAGTGAGTTTGAGTACCTTGTTTTTTCACGTGGTTTAACAAGTTTGGTGCAGCTGGGATCAAGTCAAAAACATGCCTTCTAAAACATTCAGCAGTGCTGACGTGGCTGACCATACTAACAGGTTTGTCCAGAAATGTGCTCAAACAGAGTGTAAACCTTTATCTTGTTATGGTTTATTGGAACGCTGACATGTATTTGGTTCTTGCTTTGAACTTGTTTCTCACGCAAGTTCTTCTGTTTACATGTTCTTGACGAGCAAAACAGCAACCACTCTTCAGTGGAAACAAGTAAACATGATTTATCTAAACTGTTGAAAGCGTGGGCTGTTTTGTGTGGGGTAAGTGTTTCAATTCACTCTGTATTGTGTCTCTGGCAATCGCTCTGTACCAGATGTACTGAAGAAAGATGTAACAGCACGTGCAAGGAGCTGTTACAGAACAGCTTTCCCACGATGAACCTTCTCAGTGTGTCGTCTTCATCAACAGTCTCCTAAAAGCAGCATAAGCTGTTCAGAGAAGGTACCCACAAACATTTAGGCATGACTGCATCGCCTGCTGCCTGGCACAGACCATTTGCGTGCCCAGTTGAAATACGAATATATTTGCCTTCTCCATTAGCGCTCCCTGGACTGGTGCTGCAGCCAAACAATCTGGCCATATTGCAGCCAGTGAGCTGCTGTTACCACAAACACAGGGGCAGCTGTTTTATGTAGGGTGATAGAGACCTGCTTTAGCTCTTGTGGTTCAGGTTGGAAAGACTCCAATCTGTGTTTCCTGGTCTAAATTCTGAGACTCTGGATTATATTTCAAATTACTATATTTGGTTACTTTAATTAAAATATTTTAATGTACTAAGAAGGGCATATAAAACTAAGTAGTAACAATAAAGGATATGGAGCCCTTCAACTATTCAGTCACTCCTCAGCTGGATCAGAGAAATTGTTACTAGTCAACTGCTCATAAGCTTTTGATAGGTATTTGATAGTCATTGGAAATCAGCTTGAGATCAGAACCCAGATGTAGTCAATGAGTGCTGCATGAAATACAGCCTGGAGTCCTTTTTTCAGTCTTGGAGATGGCACTGATTTAACAGTCCCACCGCAAAATCCTTCCTGAGTGTGTTTGCAGTGCTTGTTCTAGGGCTGCTCCCTGTAGGTTTGTAGTCCCGTTCTGCCTTTGACAGAAAAATTATTTCTGCTTTTATTCCCTTTGTGATGATTGGAGAAATAACTGCAACCATTCCTGCAAACCCCACTGATTATCTAGTGGTCTTTTTTAAATCCCAGAGGTAATATTTTTTTTAATGTTGGATCTTGAGTTTTAGGTAGGGACATTTTCGATCATGGGGTAATTTTGAAGAGAGTTTTTAAAAATATTAATTATGTCTTGTGGGTTAAAACTTCATGCCTGTAGATAAGCTTAACCTTTCCATAAATAATGCAGTGCAAAAGAATGCTTATGAAATGGCTGATTTGCTACATTTACTTGTTGGTTTCCGGGCAATAGATGTGGCATGAGATCATGGGAATTTACTGTTGTACTTATGAAAGCGAAGCCGGTTGGAGAAGGGTGACATTGGTATTTGAATTGCTAGCTGAGCACTGAAAGAGAAACTTCTTCTTTTGAAATCCATGCAGTGGCCTCCAACTCAGGGAGTTAAGCTGTTGGCCAGTGCATTCTTGAGCTCTTTGGTGCTGGAGCACCAAAGAAAATACCTTTATTAAAAGATATTTTCCTGCGTTAAGTCTCCAAGTCTAGTGCCAGGAAGCTTTTAGCCCAGAAGCAAGGTGAAAAAGAGGGAAGAGTTGGTGAGTTCAAAGCTGGGGGTAGAGGAGGCTCACTGCTGTGGATTTCTTCTTGAGAGCTTTGGGATACCATCTTTGTCACTGATGTTCCTTCCCTGTCTCTCTTAGAAACTCGAGATCTGTATGTTCTTGGGAGGTTTCCCTCCAGGAAAGAAGGTACCATGACTTCATGAGGTGAAGGCTGATGACAATAAATAAATACTTGGCATATCAGGATGCAGTTAAGGTGTTTCTTAAAAAGACAGGAATGCAGAAATCTAGGAGGGTGTGGAAGGGAAGGAACTGCAAAAAAGTGATTTGAGAAAACTAAGTCAGCTCAGGTCTGTTGAAGCCCATGGGAAATGACTCTTGGACCATAAGGAAGATAATGAGGAAGGCATACCAGAAAGATTTTTAAACTTGAATAAAAAGTTAAGTATATGCTTTCTATGGCTCCCATCCATAGACTGCTCTACAGCTGGACTCTGTACAGTTCTGTGTTTTGTTTAAAATAATGACACTTCATCTTTTATTTTCAGTAAGCCATGAACATGGATTCATTTTCGCAGTATGAACATTTTACAGAAAAATTTTGGTTTGAGTGTATTACCAATATATTTTTTCCACATCTGTCTGATACCATGATTAGTTAACAGATTATGTCTGGGAGCAGCATGTCTTAAGCCTCTACTTATGTTGTAAGTAAAATTAAAAGCAAACAAATATAGGAAGGGTAAGAGGAAATACAAACAAGTGCACTCTTGTTTCAGGTTTACAGGAACTGGGCGTACCCTGTGTTTCATTTGTTACTTCAATAGAATCATCTTACTCATCTTCATGAACTTTTTAGGTCTTGTTCTTACTACCCTTCCTGTGTCTCTATGAGGCATTTCCAGAAGGGTGTTTGTGTATATTAAGGTGGAGCAGGACTTGCCTACCTAATAAAAAGCCTGATTTTTTTAGTAGACTTCTCAGTTCTCTTGCCATGAAACTGAGACATTTTGTCTGGCCGTAGTGGCAACTGCATCTTGCTCTTTGGCATGGCTTTCTCTTGGTTCTGGTCTGTACTTCACAGGCAGAGGTGCAAAAGGACAGTAGTATTTTACAGCTGGGGTTGTGCCTCTCGGGCAGACCTTGTGCTTGGCAAGTCCCTGAACAGAGCAGCAGTAGCACCACACCTCTTGTTTCCTGCCCCACGTAACACGTGCTTGGTCTGTATCATAAACCAATGTTGGATATCCTGTATATCAACATTCACTTTAACTGAGGGGTCAGCTCTAGCTGAGTGTGGTGAGAGAATCTCGAATTTGTTTAAAAGAATTCAGAACTAGGCAGTTTAATGAGGTGGGTTTTTTTCAGAATTAATTTCCCTGCCTGTTCCTACCCCCTTCCTAGGTGGTTCTGAATGACAGCAGATGCCAGACCAAAAGCAATTAATTAGAACAGACTTTTTAATGTAAAAAGGGCTGTTTGGAGGGGGAAGTTAGGCATTTTCTCACTGCATGGCTCTAGTGAACCAGGTCTGCAGCACATGGCAAGCTGAGGATGAAGGCCCTGCCTGGCATGCAGCAGTGGGGCACATATGGAGAAAACCTCCACAAAACAGAAAATATGGTAATAGAAACTTGTCTTTGCATATAACCCGAAACACATGGTAATGGATTGCAGGTGCTCTCGACCTGCGGGTTGTAAACAGAAATCAGGAAATTGCAACTGCACGGCCCTTCCTGTGTTGCTCAAGGGCTGGGGAGGAGCGGCTGGGGAGGGAGAAGCCTGGGAACCGCTGCTTGGTGGCTTGTGCTGCCCAAGAAAGCAGCCGTGTCGCCTGTCCCTCACTCTGTGAGTGGGTCTGTTGCAGGGCCAGGAGGGCTGTGAGGGTCATCTTTGCTTCTGTGCCTTCCTCACTTCAGTGTACACAAGGACACATGTGCCTGTACACTGCTGGTTAATTCTCTCCACCCACCCCCCTCGCAGAAGGAAAAGCAAAGTGCTTCCCTTGCCCTCATCAGTGCATACGTTCTTAAAGCTTTCCTGGGCTTTGAAGGCATGGATTTGGGGATAAATTACAGTACTGAGTGTCAAGTTTAAAAAACCCATATTATTTCAAGAGCTATACTCATCTAGATTTCAAGTTGGCAATCTTGGTTTGTTGCATAAGAGCCAGTAAAACAGGTTATTAGTGGTGCTGCTTTACTTAAAAGTCCAGTAAAACACATGAGGTGTTTGCTGAGTGGTGTAACTAGTGACCAGGGGCTCTGAAGGAATGCCATCTTCCTTAACAAAACCCTCTTTGGTAGCTATCAGGTCTGGTTTAGAAGCATAGCTGGAAATGGAGGGGAAAGAAACAGGGAATTTTTTAATAAAGAATGTCTTTATTAAAGCACTTCTGTCTCTTGTAAAACACATCTGAATCCTCATTTGGTGCAGTGAAGAGTGAACACCTCTGTCTGAGAAGGAGAACGGTGATGAATAAGAGCCTCTGGTCAAGGCTGTAAATAGCAACTGCATCTCTCAGTGATGGTGGAAGCCAAGGTGGTTGTTGAGTGTCTCACTGAGTGGTGGGTGCTCCAGAGAAGGAAGAGTGTGGATGGGTGCTATGGTGAAGGAATGCCTTATGAAGTAGCAGGAGGCTTTATCAGCAAGAGCCAAACACTGTTGGCAGCTGTCGTGCACTTGTTAATGGTGGAAACATCTGTAGAATACTGACCTGAATTTGTAATTTGTGTACTGCTCCCATAGGAATTCAAGCACTTGGTCTTGAAAAGAAAAAATACCTGTTTTCTAGCTACTGTTGGGCAGAAAGGCTCAATGCAATCCCAATCTGCAATTAATTTGGTATAAGTCTCCTAGGTTAAACTGTTTTCTTCCTCAGACTCATGTGCAGACCAGCAGATGAGGAGAGTAATTCACTCCAGAGAAATGGGGACATTCTCCCCTATTTAGTTTCTGGGGGGCAGCCAGGAAGGACATTAGTTCTGCATTGCTGTGGCAGTAAAAATGATGAGTTGGTTGCTTAGAAATTGTAGAAGAAGTGAAGCAAACTCTGTTTCTCTCTCTCAGATTGTGTCTTGTCACATTCTGTGATTTTTACTTGCCTATGCAAAATGGACCTTTACAGAAATGTACAATAGTTATCCTAAAATTAGAGCAAAGTGTGGTCTTGCTGTTGAAATGGGAGGCTCTGGCTTGCTCCTTTGTTATGTGTGCATTTGGAAAGAAAGTCTTTTGAAACTAAAACTTTCCTCGTTGGTCTTCCAGACACAGTTGAGTCCATGCTTTCAGACTACGACATCCTCTCTCTGTCTAGCATCCAGCAACACTCATTGAAGAAGAGGGACCTCCAGCCTGAGGCACACGTAGAGAGGCTCTTAAGTTTTTCAGCCCTGCAAAGGTAATTAAATCATCAGCAATGAAATAGCATAATATTTTCCTTCAGTTTGTGATGAATAATGTGCAGTTTCAAACCCAGAAATTGTTGTCTTGTTTTCTGTCATGACTGGCCAGTTCTTCTAGGTTAGTGATCTGCCTGGTTATACGACTTCAGAGAGGCTCAGAGGAAAGGGGAGAATAAGTTATATTTTATTGCTCTGATGGCTGAAGTGGCAGTAATTTAGGATTTCTTATTCTTAGGTTTAGTTTCATGTAGATTACTGCCACTGATTGGGTTGGATCCCACTTACACCTCATCTGGCAATGTTGTCAATACTTCTTGGCTGTCCTCTGGTTCTTGTAAATCTCAGCCTTCAGTTTGGGTAGTGTGTGTGGTGTGTTGCCCAAGAGATTTACTGTTTTTATTTTCATGGAGGTTTAATCCTTTTCCTACTGAGTAGAAATGTCCCATTAAATAAAATACGTATTTTAATATTTTGTTTGTTTGGTTTGGTTTTGTTTTTTGGTTTTTGTTATAAAATGGAAAATAAAAGCTCAGGTGAAAGGGGAAGGAGAAGTAGAAGGGAGCAGGCATGAAGATTGCAGGGATTTTATTTTGAGAGTCAGAAAAGTGCCTTGCAGGTATTTGAGTGCTGAATTATGAATCTGAAATGGGGATCAGGGTGAGAATAACACATTGTATTGACAAATGTAGATAGATTTTTGTTCATCTGGCATCATTTGTCTTCTGTGTTCTCATGTGCCTTCCTCTTTGTCATCTTCAACTGTCATGCAAGTTATGCATAATTTTTGAATCTCTGAATGTTTGGAAGGACAATTTTTAAGTTTGGAGAGTCAATTATGAAAGGTTAATGGGATCAGATGTCTGACTGTCCCTATTTTGCACTGCCTCATGCACCGTAGCTTTAGGGTGAGGTTGCAATACTGCCAGTGATGATTACAGAATAATTGCAGAGGAGCATGCCAAAAATCTTTGACCCGAAGTCCACATAAACCAAGAGCCCATGAGGCTTCTTCTAGAGAAAGTTATCAGCTTACTTGTTGGGATAGTGTTTAGTTTTTGTGACAATATATTGTAAAAAATGTACAGAGTTCAGATTTCTGTTTGTGATCTTTTGCCTGTATTATGTCAGAAAGTAAGAACTTTAAGATAATTTAATTTAAAATAGATGAAATTTCTTGGTCTGTTTTTTTTTTTAAATAGTTACCAGTAACTGGTTTTGCTTGACTGCAAATGAAGAAGGCACATAATGAGCAAACTCTGACTGTTTTGGATTTTGGAGTTAATTTTTTTTTTTACTTTTTTAAAAATTAAACATCTGTGACTCTTAAAATATTTACAGTTATCAGTTACACAGTATATGTTTTTGTAGCCTGCTTATCAGAATTAATGCTTTTTAACTTCTTTTGGACTCTCAGTAAAATGGAGATTGAATGTATCTGTTATGTGTATACTTTGCTTAAAAATAAATGTAAGTAAATTCTTTTACAGGCACTTTAAATTATACTTAACTGCAACTGCTGAACACTTTTCAGAAAAATTCCAAGCAATAATTGTGGATGGTGAAGGCAAGGAAAAGGAGTATCGTGTTCAATGGCAAGACTTTTTCACTGGACATGTCGTTGGTTAGTATGAAGTAGACTATGGGTCAATGCTGAGAAACCACAGCTTTGCTCAAGTCTCTTGGGCAGAGTAAATGATATATTTCCCTCATTTTCATCAGATATAGTTAGGATGAAGAAATAAACGTAATTCTTATCCCCTTGGGTTTTCTAGTTTTGTTTTTGTGGTGTGTTTGGGGATTTTTTTAGGTTTGGTGGGTGGTAGGGTTTATTGCATCAAGCTCCTAAGATAGGATTCTTGTGTTTAGTTTGGCAGAACACAAAGGTATAATTTACTTAAGCAGTGGCTTGCAAATTATTATTTTTTTTAAGTGCTGATGGTAGCTTTAATTCCAGCTGGAATGTAGGACTTGAATGTTCCTTGCCCCAGAACACAAAGCCGAGGTAGAGGTGATGCGCTGATGCCCAGACTGTTCAATTAAAAGACTTGAAGATAGTTCTTTGCAGATTACTTTCCTGTAAGAAAAGTAATGCTCCACTTTCAGGCAGTACTAATGCTTCTGCTAAGTTGTTTTGATTTCTGTGTTGCCTTTGTGATGTGGTGAGACTTTTCCACTGGAATGCAGGCTGACGCCGTGAAATTGCGTTAGTTAGATGCACGCTGCTTTTGTTGGCAGAAATATTGTCCCATTACTAATCCCTAGAGCCATCTCAACACTTTCTGCAAAATTATCTGTTAAACCTGAGTCTTGTTGACTGTGACTATTGGGAAATTAAGACTTAGGGGAAGTGCTGATTAATTTCTTTTTTTCTTTAAATTGAACAGTACAGAGACTGAGAAAGGTAATTTGTCATGAAGTTTAGAAACAGTTAAAAACCCCTAACAAACTGTGTGTGCAGGAGCACATGCAAACAGCTGAATTAATTTAATTCTTCCATGCTTATGTTAAAGGAGAGCATAATTCCAAGGTTGTGGCACATATTGGGGATGAAGATTTTACAGTGCGAATCAATACTGATGGAGAAGAATACAATATCGAGGTACGCTTTGCTGTGGAAAACTGTATCCAGACAATCACCTTCTTTTCCTCTGGGTGTTCCTCTTCCTAGTTAGTTGTGTTGACGTTTCTATAGCTCAGAGTAGATCTGGTGGTGGTGTTTGTTTTGGGGTGAGTGGGGAGGAGAGAGAGAAATACGAAACCAATTTGGCTTGCAAGTGTTGACTTTATTAGTGTGATATTGTAACTTTTATTAGAGTAACGTTCTCTGACATTCTCTGACGGTTGCATGTTTTAGATACAACAGGGAGAAGGTATATTTTAAACAGGAAAAGGTTTCAGAAACAGAAATGGATAATGTTAGTAATTAGTGGTGATCATGGCCTCTAACAAACTGTGGCAGTCTAAACAGAGTCGATGTCTGTGAAGCTTTTTAAAACTGGCTTTGTTATGTCTTGGAAGTTTTCCCATTCTTAGAGCTTCATTGAAAATCTGATCTTTTATCTGAAAATCTGGTTATTTTTCCCTACTCCCTTGTTTTTCACCATTTTCATTGCTTGTGTTATTTTGAACTCTTGATTAAAAAAAAACATATTCAACAAATATATAATTAGAGACTCTCATAATGAGTTGTTCAGTGCAGTATATTCCCAGACACAAGCAGTATTAGAATGACTGAATAACAGTAATTATGGCTGAGTGTTATATGGATATTGTAATTGTCTCCAAACCCAAGGATATGCAGAATTATGGGTAAAGCTGAGAAATCTAGTCATGTTAAAGTATAAAACTGTGATCAAAATGCCCAAATCACTGTACTTGTGTTTTACATTAAGAACATACAGTGGCTGTTTGATTGTGATGTGAAGCATTTTTGTGTATGTGGTGCAGAGCAGTGTGGGTATGCCTTGGCTCTCCGTGCAGCCAAGCCCCTGCTCCTGGCTGGCTGTGTCTGTGCAGCTGAGGGCAGGCAATAATGTGTAGCCTTTGGCTTGCCGACGCTGCCTCGCTGGTGGTGTCCCCAGGTCAGCTTTGGCCGCTAACCAGCCCCCGATGAGACGATTCCCGTGCGCAGTCAGACGGAGCATGCCTGAGTCTATTCCCCAAAGGCAGCGAGGACAAAGCTGCTCTGCCATTTCCTGCCTTTGTTTTCAAGGTAGTTGTGTACAGTTTGGAAAGGCTGTGGGCCTTTGTGTAAACCACTGTTGCTATCACACCTTGCCTTAGTGTGAGAAACCATCACTTGCGTGCTGCAGACATGTGGCTGCTGGCGTGGTACAGCCTTCTTGTTTCGGGACCTTTTTGCTGTGAAACGAAAGCACAATGTGCTAAATAATGGCTGGCTGAAGTTGCAAGAGCACTGCCTAAGGGCCAGAGGAGACCCAGAGCTAGGTGCTCTATGTTGTGGATGCAGGCAGTCTGTGCTGCTCGGCTTTGGCCAGAGAACTGGCCCTGTCTGTACTGTATTTAGTTGTATTTGCTGTAGCTTTAACATTCAGATAATAATAGGACTTGTCAGTAAAGTAAAAAGGTTATTTGTATGTGTCTGCTATGGGAATTGGTGTCTTTCCTTGAGATTTCATGGTCTTCTTCAGTTTTGGAGAAACTTTCATGGTTATAGGTGACTTGGGTAGCTATTGAACATCGAAGAGCCCACATTCTGCTGTGTGTTTAAAGGCTCTCTGTTACCTGCCACCTCCTGTGCTTCTGGTCAGTGCATTTGTTAGCACAGGTAAAGATCTCCTCCTGGCTCCGTGCTGTTACAGAGGGGAGGAGAGGAACGTGAGAAGCCTCTTCAGCTTGCTCAGGTTCTGAGGGGAAAAAAAGTTCTCTCCTGTGGCCTTATCAGGTAGCTCGCACTACTCTGTTAAGATGCTCTCAGACTTTTGGATTCCCATGTAGCATGAGAGAGTTGACTTCTATTGGCTTTCTTGGGGATGTCATTTTATCAGTAGATTTGTTGCTGTGGGTGAAGTGTATTTGTGCCTTTGTATGTGTACACAGAAAGCTGTGGAGATTTGATGGTACATACCTAAAGTTTTTTACTTACCTAGACTTTGCATTCACTGTGTTCCTAACTTCTCCTTGTGCTGTCAGCCACTGTGGAGATTTGTAGATGATGTTGAAGATGAAAGACTGCTGGTCTACAGATCTGAAGATATCAAAGATTTCTCAAGATTGCAGTCCCCCAAAGTGTGTGGTTATTTAAAGCTGAGTGAAGAGGAACTGTTGCCAAAGGGACTGGAAGACAGGGAGCAAAATGAAGGTGAGTGTCCATACCTTGGGAGAGCAGCATCTTTGAAAGAAGTTAACTTTCTCAATTCACTGTGGGGATGGAGGGAGGAAGCAGCACTCCTCCTGGCTGTTAAAACAAGTTTGTACTTCTATGCACTGTGCAGCAGGACCTGTTTGGCCTCTGTGGTCACTCAAGGAATCCATCTTGAGCTGTGATGGGGTTTTGGGAGTTTTTGGTCCCTCTTTTCTCTGTCCTTTGCTGTGTCACGAAAGTTGAGGCAATGACTAGGAACAGGAGAGGAGAGGTGTTAAGGTTGTGGTGATGACCATAAAAGTTCCATAGGTAAATCTGATTAATAACTCAGTTTCATTGCTAGGCATTCTTTTCCTTACAGTAAGTTTGAAGACTGTTAGGAAGACAAAATTTAAGAATAGCTATTAAAAAAAAAAAAAGCCTCAAGCTAAAACTAAACATCCCCATTCTCCTCCCAGGACCCCACCCACACTCACATTCAGGTCTTAAATACGGACAATAGACTCAGCAGTGGTAGTAGTTTTGAGTGTTTATTTGAAATATTAACTTTAGAAACCACGCATCGGAAGAAAAGAGCCATTCCAGAGAACTCCAAAAACACATGCAAGATGTTGGTAGTGGCAGACCATCGCTTCTTCAAGTACATGGGCCGTGGGGAAGAGAGCACCACTATAAACTATTTGGTAAGTAAATGTACCCTATTAGAATTTGCTGGAATAGATGCAGGAAAACACAGTGATCCAGTACTTAAAACAACATGCAGCTTACCCTACTTTTGTAGGCACAGTTTTTACCTGGGAAAGTGCTAAATCATGCCTTAAAAATATTTTACAGTGAAGCTAATGTAGTTCAATAGTCTTCAAATTTCACTTAAAAGCAAATACCTTCCTTTCATATACTTCTGTTGGCTATGCCATTTTCTTCCCAGGAACTTCTTTTTTCTCAGTCAGAGCTCTAGAGTCTCCTGGATTTTGAAATCCACGGCAAATGAGCATCTTTAAAGTTCTAGCATGTTTAATGAGGTTAAAGCAACTCATACAGATCTTCTTTTCCAAATTCTTTCAGGATTCTCTGTCCAGAACAATCACATTAGAAGCAGGCCCAGTAAACAACTTGTTCGGTTGTACATTGGTGTTGTGGATTAACCCCAGCAGGCAGCTCAGCATCAGGCAGCCACTTGCTTTCTCCTCACAGATGGGATGGGGAAAGAATCAGAAGGGTAAAGGTGAGATAATTTGTAGGTTGAGATAGAAACAGTTTAATAGCAAAAGCTGTTCACAGCAGCAAAGCAAAACAAGGGAATTAATTCACTGCTTCCCATCAGCAGGCAGGTGTTCAGCCATCCTCAGGAAAGCAGGGCTCCATCGTGTGTACCAATTGCTCAGTGGCCCAGCCAAAATGATGGGGTTGTCTGACAGGTTTTTGTGAATTAGAACAAGGCCTACCCACAGCCTTTCAGCAGAAGTGGAGAGTATGGGCATTTGGGGACTGGAGACAAAACCAAATGAAACGGGTTTGGAGGCCTGTTGTTTGTCAAAAGTCTCTTTCCGAGCTTGACTCTTTGAAATGCTAATCACTGTTCCACTTTTGCTGGCTTTTTGACCTTTCTGTCCCCAGAACTGCTTTTACATTCTTCAGGTAAGGGGGCCTCATTTGGTGTGTTTGCAGAGGTGCTCTTATCTCAGCATCTGACATGTGCTGGGGCTGACCTGTGTTGTGTTTCCTGGGTTGATGGGTACTGTTAATGACACAGTGATTGGAAAACTAAAGCATAAACTATTATTGAGTGGCTCTGAGTGTCACTTCTCATTCTCAGCAAGTTTGGTGGTTTATATTTAGTAGAAGGTGTTTTTTTAAGAGAACAGCTTGAAGAGGGAGGTTTTGTATTGATTGTAAGCACTGACAAGAGACTTTCTTAAACCTTGTGCTTGAACCATAATGAGGAAAATAATAGGTTTTTGGCTGAGTGAGGGAAGCAAGCCTGGGGCATCAGTTAAACTAGTTAAGCACCATGCTAAAACAAAGCAGTAAAAACAGCTCCCTCCTCTGCCCTTCCCCTCAAAGAAATTTGGAAAATTAGTGTTTGAACAAAGTGTTTCCCAAAATGTCTTGTTCTTAATATTATTGCTCTTCCACTACACAAACAAAAGTGATAAATGGAAAAGTTTGTGCTACTTTTTTATGATGGAAAATTTTCAAGTATGTTAGATAATACTGATCCAAAACCAACAGTACTTGGATCCAGGGAGTTTGTCTTGTTACCTTATATGAGGTTCAGTTTTAATTCAAGTGACTGTTTCTAGGTAAGTGTGTTGCAGTTTCTCTGAGTGTCTTTTGCTCCATGGAAGCTCGACTGGGTAACTTGTTTTTCTCTTCTGCACAGATTGAATTGATAGACAGAGTAGATGACATCTACCGAAACACTTCCTGGGATGATGGAACCTTCAATGGGTACGGCATACAGATAGAGCAGGTATTCACTGGACTCTGCAGAGGGCTTCCAAGTTAAAGGAATGTGGTTTAAATAGCAGAGTTTCTGATTATTTTGTCTGGGTTAGAGGTAAAATAATAAAATCCTACATTATTAACTGCAACCAGGAGCACTCAGAAATAGCATCTTGCCAGCATTAATGATCTGACACATGATGCCCATTTTCAGTTCCTTGCAGTATTTGAGATGTGAATTTTCAGGGAGAATCTTTCCATATTTACTCTTAATTCAAAAGTGCTTTTTTTTCCTGAATATGAGCACGTTTTGTTTTTGTCAGACATACTCTTATGTATTTACTTCATATTTCTGTCGCTAGTGCTTGGCTTACAAAGCCTGAGTGGGCCTCAAACACAGGTGAAAACACACAAATCTTGCCTGAAGAGCTTTAATGGCTCCCTTAGACATCATGCTAGTGTAGAGGCTTGTATATGGACACAGGGATGTAGTGACTTCAATTTTTATGATGGTGTCTCAAACTTAGTGCACAGAAATCTGGAAAACAGCATTAAAAACAGGAGGAATCCATCAGCTCAGCATACTGCAAGAGCTGTGATGTGGGACATGGAGACTAATTGTACAAGCCAGCTGCCCTTTTGCTGGGAAAAGATCTGCAGGAATAAAGAAAGAGCATTACTTGGCCAGGGAGGGGGTAGAGAACATGATGAACTAATTCTGGGTTACTGGGAAAGTAGCAGTCCTTTAACATACATTTTGGTTAGCTGGAACTCTGAAATGATTTGGTGTTATTTATACTGGTTGTATTTGTTTGGGGTTTTTCTAAAGGTAAAATGCATCTCAAAGCAGAATTTTACAGTGAAAACTTCTGATGTTATCCTGTAAAAGGGTTACTTACAATGTAGTTACTTATGATTTAGTTGGTGTATTTAACTAGCAGAGGCTGGAAAGTTACTACTAGAATCATGCTGAGTCTGAATTTTTCTCCTTACAGATCTATTGAGACATTTAAAATTACATCGAAACCTTTTCTGTAGCTATAAAATTGACCAAAATTCCTCTTCATTATTCTTGCCATTTTTGAAATGTAGATTATCATCCACAATGAACCAAATCCCGTAAAACCTGGAGAAAGGCATTACAATATGGCAAGAAGTTACCCAGATGATAAGAAGGATGCCTGGGATGTGAAAATGCTGCTAGAGGTAGGTTGTAAGCCTTGAAAAATCATGCCCCTTACAGAGAATTACTCGTTCCTACGGCTGCTCTGTAGTAACGGGTGAAAGTCCTCTGCTCCCTCCGCATGACGTGTAGATGTCACACAAGGTCAAACCAGCTGCTGTGCCCTGTAGCCCGTGGTAAAGGGCTCCCTTGCATAATTACAAAGCAGACATCAATTAGTCTTATTAATGTGGTCTGAGTCAGAAAGGCAGTCCTGATATGTCTGGCCCTGAGACTGGCTGCCTTGTGACCTTCATCAAGTTACTGTACTTGGCTTTGTCCTCCCCGTGAAAAGGGAAAATGAATAGACAGGTTATGTAAATGAATGTGTACAGTGTACTTGGGCATCAGTTTAATTTCCTGCAGCTCTCTAGGATGGCTAAACAGCTGCTGTTTTCTGACTTAACCAGATCTAGGAGGTACTTGTCTAGCACATTAGATAAATGTTATTGTCTATAGACTTCTAAAAAGCACTGTAAGCTAACAGAGATTTGATTTTTTTTTTTAAAGCAATTTAGCTTTGATATTGCTGAGAAAGCAGCTCATGTGTGCCTTGCTCATCTCTTCACGTATCAAGATTTTGACATGGGAACGCTTGGACTGGCTTACGTTGGCTCTCCCAGACCTAACAGCCATGGTGGCATTTGTCCTAAAGGCAAGGCTTCTTTTTCTTCTGTCTCACTTGTGGGTTAGAAGCTAGTTTTTGTTATTCATGTTTAATTCTTTTCTCCAACTTTCATGGAGTATGTTGCGTTACTTGCACAGAGTGTAGCAGTCTTTTTTGACATAGAAGGGATGGCCATTTTTTTGGCTGGAGCTGGAAAAAGTGGGAACGATAAAAGTCACTGAACAAAGTCACTAAGCTATCTGGTGTGAAGAGGATATATAGAAAAAACTCTGTTCTAAGGACTGCTTTGTGTGGGCACATCCTGCAGTGGTTCTGGAATGGCAGATGCTGTTGTCTTGCAAATTTCTGCTGTTTTCAGCTTTACTGCAATACATGAGCTGTTGGAGCTGTGCTTGAAAGATTCCCAGCTCCAAAAACTGGCAAGAGGCAGGGTCTCACTAGTGGGCCTGTGAGAACAATAAAGCTGTTCATTTCCCCAGACAAGTATCCCTCTCTCCCCAGAAGTACCCTGAAAGCAATGTTTCTCAATTTTAATTTGTTTATTTCTCACTTTTGTAGCTTATTACAGTCAAATTGCAAAGAAGGATATCTATCTGAACAGTGGCTTGACCAGCACCAAGAACTATGGGAAGACCATCCTCACAAAGGTAGGAGAGTATCCTCCTCATGTGTGTGTGCTGGTGATGTGTGCTGTGGGATTGTGACAGGTTTCTGTGCTCTCTCAGAAAAGAGCTGCTGGCTTTCCATTTGAGTCAGATCTCTGGGTACAAGCATATAGATCATAAAACAAAAATCATCTTTTTTGTTGTAGCTGACAAGGGGGTCAGGACTGAATGGAACTGAAAATTGAATTCACTGTGAAACAGAAATGAGGAAACAGCTAGTGTCTCATCGGAGCTGTAGTTTTCTAGATATGAAGAGGTTTTTGATGTCTGAAGATGAATTTAAATGTATTTTGCTTTAACAAAAAATTCCCAAACAAAACCAAAACTCTAACAAAACAAACCCTCAAACAGAACAAGCAGGCAAAGTAGGAGGTTTAGTTTGAGCCTTTTAATGAAATTCCTCCACCTGATTTTTTGTGTGTCCTGAGTAACTAGAGCAGAGAACAGTATAGTAAACAGGGCTTATTAGTGCTAATACTAAGCTTATTGTAAGTTGACGCTTTCTGGATTTTTTTCCATACTTTATGAGATAGTAAGTACACAAGTGAGCTTTGAAAGCCTGAATATGAGCTTTGTCTTACTTGTAAAGACACCAGAGCAGTGCCTATGTCTGCATCTATTAAATCTTTGCAGTTGGGCATATTTCTCTTTTGCTGACTTGTGCCGGCTTCTCAGCTGTGCTTTTCTGTAGCGTGATTATAATAGGAATTTATAATTGATGTGTGGGCTGAAACTTGGCACAGAAATTGTCAAGAAGATAGGGACAAAAGACAGTAAAGCTTTGTGTTAGAGGGGTGTTGACAGAGAGCTCTAGCTGTTGCCATGCTATTTGCATTTGTTGTTCAATCTCCAGACTGGAGTTCTGCCTTGGATTACAAAGAAAGTTGACTTTTCTGTCTTCCCAGTGGCAGGCTTAAGGCTTGGGACTATGGCTCACATGGGTTTCACAGGGAAAGTGCTGCATGGTGTCCACTTTGGTTTATAAAAAAAACCAAACCAGAACACCTTTCTTAAAACTCTTCTCCAAATGAAACACAGTGAAGCACAGGAGGAATGCCTGGGCAGCTCTCCTGTCTCTGGCTCCCACGTTAGCCGTGCTTAGACACGGACCAGGGCAGTTCATGGCAGCGCTTGGTCCTTCCCATCCCCACACAGCAGCTGCAGTGAGTTCCTCTGCAGAACTGCCTGGTCTCCTTGTGGTTACCTTTATTTCTGTGTGAGTTTAAGTTGTGGTGGTCACTTTGTGAGCTTGACACCACCTGCTGGGGAAGGCACCGTGGGAGGTGCTCAGCGAGCAGAGCTGGTTTGGGATCCTCAGCACAGGCAGCCCTGTCTTGCATAAATGAGGTTGGAAATCCATCCCTGTTGGGCCACAATTGTAGGTGTCTTTCCTAGAAATCATGCAGTAGCAGAGTTTATTCAGCACTCCTAATGTCATCATCCATTTAGAAGAAATTATTCTAATGGCAAGATATGTTAAATGAGATTGACTAGTCGTAGTAGCTGGTGTTTGTTTGGATTGTGTTTTGTTTTAGCTTTTTATGCCTTCCATAAAAGCAAAAAGCTACATAAGAGCAAATTTTCATACTTTAAGCATCTGCATTGCCTTGAAAACAAGTTCAAATTGGTATTCTAGGACAGCATTTTGCCTTTGAAAGTGGTTTAATGTTCAAATCTAGTCCTTGAACTTGACTTTGAAAAGGACCACAATTTTATTTACCTTCATTTCTCCACTTCTAAAACCAAAAAAATGTTCATAGGAAATTCCCAACCATCTTGGTCTATCTTAGTGTTGCTCGTGGCCTGGAAGTAGGTGGGATCTTCTGTCCTTTACTGCTTAGGCTAATTTTTTCAACATTGTTTTTTTCGTGTTCAAAAAAGGAGGCTGACCTGGTTACAACACATGAACTTGGACATAACTTTGGAGCAGAGCATGATCCTGACAGTCTGCCAGAGTGTGCCCCCACTGAAGACCAGGGTGGGAAATATGTCATGTATCCTATTGCTGTCAGTGGGGATCATGAAAACAACAAGGTATAGTTGTTTAGTTTTGCATCAACATAAAGGTTTTTGCTATGGTCAGTGATCCTTTCATGGCAAATCTATTGAGTTAATGATTCCTGTAGTTTGAAACCACCAGAATGTAATGGATTAGCCATTAGCAAAGAAAACTTTTGCATGCAGTTGGGTTCTCTGCAAGATAAGCTCATCTTTGGAATCTGGGTTTCACTGGAGTTCATAGTATGTCAAGGTGCATTTTAATTAGTTGTTTGTAATTAGCTGTGGCCATATGCTGCTACAAGCAAGTCACCAGCAAGAGTCCAGTCCAGGACCTTCAGTACCACACAGCATTGGGGTGGTCCACAGCTGCTGTTGGAGAGGGGCTGCCAAACACTGTGATGGAAGCTTGCCCTGGCAGTGTGGAGTTGGCATTATGCCTGTTCTACAGATGAGAAACCCAGATTACCAGGGGTGATCTGCACTCTGGTCTGACCTGTGGCTGTGCCCAGCCCTGCTGCCCGGAGGCAGTGCAGTCTGTGCCTGTTGCTGCAGCTTCACATCTTGTCCTGGGGCTGCTGAAGCCCTGAAGCCGTGGGAGAGCTGGAGTTGTCTCTGAGCCAGACTGTGTAGGGGAGTCCCTGCAGTGTGTAGCAGTGTCCATTACTGAGCCAACTGTTACTTTCCCATCTTAAAATTTTTCCAAGGTATCAAACTGAGAGTATAGAGGGAATAACTGCTTTCTGGAATGCCAGAACTCAGAGGCATAGGGAGGCTGGGGCTGCCTTAGATGCCAGTTGTTGGCAGAAAGGTACACTCAGTGCTGCTCTTTTCCCCTGTGACTCTCTAGATGTTCTCAAGCTGCAGCAAAAAATCCATCCATAGGACTATAGAGATCAAGGCCCAGGAGTGCTTCAAAGAGCGCAACAACAAAGTGTGTGGGAACTCCAGGGTGGATGAAGGGGAGGAATGTGATCCTGGCCTCTTGTACCAACTGGCTGATCCCTGCTGCTCTGCAGACTGTAAACTGAAAGATGGTGCCAAGTGCAGGTAAGGGGAAATAAGGTGCAGCTTCTCTTTACACAGGAGAGAATGATGGGCTGGGCTGAAAACTCCTAAAGCCACCTGCAGCATCACAGGCCTCTTTCCTGGCTTTAAGGCTAAATGTGTGAGCTCACAACAGTGAAAGATTTCATGAAAGGCTTCTGTGTGCATACATTAATTTTTATAGCATTCTCTTTTGCTGAGAAGTGTCAAGAGCCACAGGCTTGAAAATTATTACTGCATTGTCATTGTTATTATTACCATTATAATTAAGCGAACTTAGGCAATCAAAAAGCATTAAAAATTTCCTGTGCACGCTTTCTGTGAAAATACAGTTTTTGTTTGTATTGGCAGGTGGCTTTTTACACTGGTGCATACTGGTGTTTCTGGACTGCTGCAAAATGTGTTTGAGCAGACAACACAGTGACTGCACTAAATGGCTCCTCTTTCTGTTGTTGCTTTTTGGGATGTTCATGGTCTTGTTGCAATGCAGTGTCCAATCTTTTGTTTCATAGTTCAGCTCTACACCACGTAACATTAGACAGCTTGTACAACCCCTGTTGTTTAGCAAGAAAATCCATCCATTTTAATGAGTGTTTTTGTACTAAGGGCCTTCTTGCATTAGGTGAGAACAATGAAAGTAAAGACAATGCAGAATACAAAGTAAGAAACCTTCAGGACAAACAGAAGGGGGAGAAATGTTCGGGGAAGGAAAAGGCGAAAGATCTCGTCCTAAGTTGCACAGCAAGTTACAAGAGGATGATCCAAGTACCTTGAATAAATAGAAGGGTCCCTGTGTTGTCTCTCAATATGTTGTACTTTCTATGTGATTTTACCTTTAGTACGTGAAGAGTGAGTGGGTGTGTAGAAAGATGGTTGTGGGAGGGGGCAGAGAGAGCAAGGATTGAATCAATGAGTCAGTCTCCAAGAAGTAGCTTTTTTTTCCCTAAACATCTTTTTTCTCTGGCTTTGTCACACTTGTACTTATTTTTTTTAAATTGGTTAATATTGATTTCTTTTACTTTGATCTTTCCCCAGTGACCGGAACAGTCCTTGCTGTAAAGGCTGCCAGTTTGAAAGTGCACAAAAGAAATGCCAAGAAGCCATAAATGCCACTTGTAAAGGAGAGTCTTTTTGCACTGGTAGGATGTGGTTCTGTCCCCTGTATGTCAGCTAGCCAAGTGCTTCAGGCTCAGTGTCCTGTTCAACCCACTTTGATTCTAGTGCCCTTTAGTCATCCGGTACATGTAATTTTAGAGACCGGTTAAACATCACAATATGGTCCTATAATGAGTTTCATTGTAGTTCAGGAGCCACTCTGTGATTTATTGCCCAGAAGAACATAAAAAATATTGTTGGGGTTTTTTTTAAATTTTTTGTTTCTTTCCCTTAAAAGAAAAAAAGCAAAACAGAGTGTGTCACTGGGAGGGGACAAGAATGAATTTTGCCATAGAAAGGGTGGAATTACTGCAACTCTGCTTCATCTCCCCACTTGTTTACTTCCTCCTCATAATCTTTCTTGGAGGCAGGGAGTCAAGCTAGAGTGTGTGCTTTGCTGAGGGGGGCTCCAGGGTCTGCACCTACTGCTTGGTTGCCAGTGCCACAATGCCTGAGCTGTTGAAAGCCTCCAGAGCTTCTGCTGCCTCTCAGAGCAGCTGGCAGGGAGCCGGCAGATGAAAGCCAAGAACAAGCTATTGGGGTTTTCCTGGGACAAGTCTGTATTTCCATTATTTTCCTTTTTTCTTCTGCACACTTAGGTGCTTTGCCCTTTGCTCTAACACAGTCCTCCCACTCTGCTGACTTCCATCTGCAGGGAACAGCAGCGAGTGTCCCCCTCCAGGGAATGCTCCGGATGACACAGTGTGCGTGGACATGGGCAAGTGCAAGGATGGGGAGTGTGTCCCTTTCTGCGAGAGGGAGAAAAACCTGCGGTCCTGTGCGTGCAACGGTGGGTGACACAGACTGAACTGAAATGGGACTGGGACTGAAATTTGTATTTCATCTCTGCTTCTTGGAGAGTGCTGGCTTCACTGTGGGCTGGCCTGTTGGAGGGCTGAGTTCGTGGTTTCTGGAAAAGTTTAAATCGTTGGGTTTTGTCAGGTGTTTTCTGTTTAAAAAGGGAATGTGAATGTCCTCCTGTCTTCTGGTGGTCTGGGTTGAAGACAGAGGAGACTTGGGGTCTGACAGTCCAGCTAAAGGAGAGGACACACTCCTACCTTCCAGCTCTACCACAGATGGACAGAAGGGATTGTAAGGAGATTGCAACCAACCTCTGGCAGAGGAGTAGTGGCCTCCAATAAGGGATTAAAGAAAGATTTCAAAGAGAATTAAGTGCATTGAGAATATAGAATCCCCAAGTTCATTCCCCTGCTAACCTGCTTGCCATATACTTCTGCCAGTGCATTTTCCTGCTCCCTTGCTGTCCATATTATCCCTTAAATGTGTGAAAGCAGCTGGGAGTAGGATGAAAGCTTCACAGGGGCAACGCAATGAATTGCTGTGAGCCCCACTGTTTGAGATGGAGGGCATAGCCAAGGAGAAAGATGCCTAGAGATCTCAGAGCCCAAGAAATATTTAAATTCGTCTTTTTGGATGTGTTTGGAACCTCTTCACTGGCCTGTTGATTCATGCAGTGTTGGGGTATCAGCTTGGAGAACTTGGTCCCACTGTACCCCCTAATATGTTGCACAGGGCATGTGATTGAGTTTTAGGCTTGATCATCAGAGTGCCTGAAATTGGGTGGCTCGGTCCTACCTTCCCTGTGGGGAAGCTGGTCAGAACTATGCTCAGCCAGGGCACACGTGGGGTTGTGGGTTGATGGTGACTCTTTGTGCTTCCAAGGAATGAGTTTTCTGCTTCATTACAGAAACAGATAATTCCTGCAAGGTGTGCTGCCGGGACGAGCAGGACAGGTGCACGCCGTACGTGGATGCCAACGACCAGTTCCTGTTCCTGCGCAAGGGGAAGCCTTGCACTGTGGGGTTCTGTGACACAAATGTAAGTGTGCCCAGCTCTGCTCTGCTGGGGGGTCTGAGTCCTTGGGGAGGAGGACTGTGCTGGGGAAGAAGCCAAAGCTTGAGCAGGGTAACAGGTTTTAAGTATCTCTTCACAGGGTAAATATTAAAGGGTGTTGGAGGCTGAGGGTGTTGGAATTCTGCAGAGACCCATGCAAGGGGAAGTTGTTACCTTCTGCAGCTGCTCATTACCCCCTCTGCTGCTCCCCACAGCTCAGCTAGCTGGCACCCTGCACAAAGGAGGGGACTGAGCGCTGCCGTAAGCTCGGCTGGGTTTGCAGCGCTTGCCTTTCCAGTTGTTCCTGTTAGTGCAATTAATTTTTACTCCAATAATTCAGGGCAGGGAGCAATCACATGAAAATCCAGCCAGCAGTATCTGAAAGGGGCAGTGAGCCTGTGGCAGGGAGACTGGTGGGTTGCTGGCACTCAGTGGCCTTTTCCATGCAGCAGTGGTACAGCTGCATGGACACCTGCAGACCCCAGTGGCTGGAGCTAAACTGGGTGCCAGCAGAATTTAATTTGGGAGGGCATGCCCCAGTCCTTCGCTGGCAGAACTGGAAGATGAAGGTTCTCCCGTATTAAATTAGCACAGCCAAATCTGCAAGTGAGTTTGTCTGTAACCTTTGGCTCCTGATAGCTGCAGCCTTCTTTGTGGATAATGGGAACTGAGGCTTCTAGTGTTTAAATCTCTCCAGAAACATCAGTTTTATGTCCCCTAACATGGGCCAAAGGTGGAGTGGATTTTGCACATTTCGAACATTAAAACTTGATCCGATTCAGACAATTGACTTGAAACTGGTTTGATAAAAATAAAGGCAGTAAAAATGGACTGCTGCAATCGGGCATGAGCGTAAATCTGTATTCAGAATGTCAGTGAAGTTACGCTGTGTCTGTAGTTCTCATTTCATTACCATCATAGTATCTCCCTCTCCAAGAAGGCAGTACTTAATGCTTCGGTAGCATACGATTATTCTGTTACTTTTGCAGGGCAAATGCGAGAAGCAAGTACAGGATGTGATTGAACGATTTTGGGATTTCATAGACCAACTCAGCATCAATACTTTTGGTAAGATACATAACCATATCCGTTGGGGGTTTTTGAGTTCATGACATGAACCTCTAAAGCTTCGGAGGGAGTTAGCTGGCTGGATTTATTCACCCGTGTGCAAGGGTAGATGGTAGCTGTGCTTGTGATATATCTAAGTATATTTTTGCCTGAAGCTTGACACTACTGATCTCACCTTTTAAAGCTGAAAGGGTGGGGGATTGTTTTGCATTTTTGTACTCCATTTTTTTCTAGGCATCTTCCAAGCTTGTGAAAGGGACGATAGCTTCTTGTCTGAATACCAAGAACTAGGTCAATTAGAGAAAAGGAAATAACAGTCAGTCTCTTTAGAGGTCAGCTAGATCCAGCAGGGTATGAAGTGGGCCTCTCAGTGGGATTTAAATGTCAACAGACCGGGAGGGGAACACTTCCTTTTTCTGTCATTTAAGAAAACCAGAGGTCATGCATCTTAAGCTGTGCCTGTGCTGAGTCACTCCCTGAGACTGAGTGGGCCTCCTTGGTCTTGATCCCAACTGTGCAACCCAAGCAGGTGTCACCTCACCCCAGGTGTCATCCCCAGTGTCTTGCCCTGTGTTACTGGCACCAGACAGAACCAGTGGTTAAGCTGGTGCTGTGTCGTGAGCCCTTTGTGTGCTCATGGTACTGCTGTGGCTGCACAGTGCAGTTATCTGAGTTGCGGCTTTCAATCTCAAGTGTCAGGGACAAAACATTGTTTCTTAGGTAACTGATAAAGCTATTTAGCCTGCTTGGATAGAGGCAGTTTTTGAGTCTTTGACATTCAAATATTTTGTTTGTGGAGGCAGGTTGAGATCACATGACTGTTACATCAGAATTTGGTAATAGACTCACAGCGTAATCTTGTATAAGTGAGAGGAGCAGCTTGGCTGGCTCAGCTTAGCTGTTCCAAAACAACCCATATTAAATACTACAGCCTTACAGCATTTCTCCTCAGAGAACAACAGAGAAAAACCTGTTACTGTTAACATACTGGATAAAATTTTCTAAAATTGTATAATTTTATCTTTGCCTACTCCAAAGTAGGCAGCCTGTGCTTCTCTGAGCAGTTTTGAGGCTTCACTTGCCTGAGCAGTGGCTGCAGTAGGGGGGATAGATATGTGTGTTTGTGAAACAGTATTTGGTAGGTAACTGACAGATTTGAACTGGTTTCACAGGGAAGTTCCTAGCGGATAATATAGTGGGCTCTGTGCTGGTCTTCTCCTTACTGTTTTGGATTCCTCTCAGCATCCTTGTGCACTGTGTGGTGAGTAAGCTGTCTTTGAGATGACTGCTCTGTTGGAGTTTGCTGTGAGAACACCCTTCAAATGTGAAATGGCAGATGGCAGTGCGAGAAAATGATGGGAAGCTTTCAGCAAACCCTGGGGGGATCCAGCATGTGTAAGGCTTACTGCTCCTTCAGTAGGCAAAACTCCTGCTAAACTCTGCCAGACCCTGGCAGACCCACTGCTCCCATGACTATTCCCTGGAGCCTTTCCCATTCTTTCCCAGGCAGATTTTCTTTCTCTGCCTTCTGAATTCTACCCAAGTATAATTTTGGTATTTTTATCATTTAAAAAAAAGTCTTCTAAAGCCCTGTGAAAAAAATAAGACATCCACAGTTTGAAGGGAGACCCAGAGTGGGAAGTGATCTTGGTTTATCTTGGATGGATGGGTAAAGAGAGAGAGAGGGCTCATGGCAGCTGGGAGTGTGGACCTGTGGTGTGCTGCCGACAGCAGCGTGGGCTTAGAGCAAAGGGGTGCTGTGCCCACAAGCACTCCTGGGATGAATGGGAAGGTGTGGGAAGTAGGGGAAGGGAAAAGAGCCCCACAAAGTGCTGTGCCCGTGCAGGAAAAAGGAGACCTTGCCATAGGGAAATTGACTTTCTTATTTTGTGTGTGTGTTTTTCAATAGGACAAGAAATTGGACAAGCAGTACGAGGAGAACACAAAGTCCCTGTTTTGCCCCAGTGTAAGTTGCTGTCTGAATTGGCAGAATGCTGTCCCATGTGTATTGAAAAACCTGAACCTAAGGTGCCTGCAGAATATTTACCGAAAGAGTAATAACAGAGAGCCCTGGAGCCCCGTGCTGCCGAGGGGTGAATCTGTGTGAGGGGAAGCTGGTTTCTGAACAAGCCTCTGTTCACTCTCACCAAGCACTGCAGCGTGGCAGGGTCTGATTCTTCCTTCCTGTAAGAGCTGAGCCTTGTTGGCAGAGCCGCTCTGGTGCAGCAGAGAGGGGCAGGAAGCCCTCCGGGGCAGGAAGCCGCTCTGCTCTGCAGGGCATGGCTTCGCCCATGTCCGGCATCCCCTCGGCACAGCACACTCGGCAGCGCCAGCCACAGGCTGCTTCTTCCCAGCCAGGTGGTGTCACTGAAGCACGAGGCTCAAAAATCTCACTGCAAAATGCAGTGTCTTTGCTGCAGAATGGCTGTTTGCAGGAGTTGGCTTCTAACAGCCAGGTGTGCTACAGCCTTCCAGTTGCTCAAGGGGCCAAATCCGTGGCAATTCTCACCTTGCAGGTACTGAGCTGGGAGAGGGAAAGAGCAAAAATGTGCCAAGATAAATTTTAATTACAGTCCAGGACATGGCACTTTGTGACATAGTTTTGGGTATCCTTTCCTGTGCTTTGACAATCCAGTTCCTATTAAAAACTGAATGATTCAATTAAGGAAATGTTGTTCTGTAAGGGGAGGGGGGAAAAAAGCCTTGCAGAGGTCTTCTTTTCACAACCATTGGAGGAAGCATACTGAAGTCGGAGACCACTGAGGCAGACCGCCTCTGTCATCTACTGTGGCAGAACTGAGGCTGATCTTAGTTTGAGTGCCCCATAGCTGGTCTTGAATGCCATGAGAAAAGTTACTGCTTTTTACCTGCGTTCAACTGAGAAAATCCCAGAGGCGGGAGAGAAAGAGAGCACAGGTATAGCCGAGGGGCTCCTTGCACCAGCAACAGTTTAACAAACAGATTTGTGTCTTTTGAATCTGCTGAGGATGGAGCAGTTGGGAAATGGTAGCAGCTAAACACCTCATCCTTCCCAGTATTAGCATTTGCTGAGGTCCATGGGGATTTTTTTATGCCTAGAGATCTCTGGATATTTTCCAAACCATGCTCAAACAGAAGCAGACATCAATGGACTTGTACTTAATCTGGGTTGCAGAATTTGGGTGTGATGACACTGGTCCCTGCAATCTTAGACCTTGTGTTCAGTGCAGCATCTCGTACATGAAACCATGAACTCTCCAAGTTGGAGGACTGGAATAAGCTGTACCTTGGACTGTTTCCCTGCACTGAGCTCTGTGTCATGTGGCTTGACCCTGCGTTTCCAGTCCTAGGTTTTGCCAAAGCAATTTGGGCCCCAGGAATTTAGGGCCGAGTCATCAGCTCTGTCCCAGTGAGGCTGTCACCTGTGGTGCTTTATACAAAGGAGGAAGCAGAGATAGAACGGCCTTTCTGCCTTTAGGGAGTGGCAGGGAGGACGTGGTAGCCTTTCAGCTGTTCTAACAGGACCGCAGCTACTCCTCAGAATGTGCCTCCTCCCTCTGAAAAATGGTGCAAAAACCGAACCCTGGACTAGATGCTGGTTGCTTTTGCCACTGACGTGGCTGCTTGTGTCTTGCAGAATGTGGAGATGCTGAGCAGCCTGGACTCCGCCTCCGTTCGCATCATCAAGCCGTTCCCCGCGGCGCCGGCCACGAGCCGGCACCAGCCGCTGCAGCCCCTGACGGCCGCGCCCGCCGCGCCCGCGCCCCCCAAGCAGGACCACCAGAGGATGGACACCATCCAGGAGGACCCGAGCACCGACTCGCACATCGATGAGGACGCCTTTGAGAAGGACCCTTTCCCAAACAGCAGCTCGGCCGCCAAATCTTTTGAGGACTTGACAGACCATCCTGTCATTAGGAGTGAGAAAGCTTCATCCTTCAAACTACAGCGCCAGAACCGGGTGGACAGCAAAGAAACAGAGTGCTAGTGTCCTGCTGCCTTCTAAATGTATGACTCGTGTCTGCAAAATAAGGATCTGAAACCATTTCATTTCTATAAATATAAATATGTGTATATATATTTTTGTGAGGGAGTGGGAGAATAAGGAAGTGACCTACTGCAGATGCTGGTCATGTGTATGACCTTCCTTAAACTACATTTATTAGAGCATTATATCTTTTGAAAAGGAAAATCCAAACTAGAATTGGCTTGTTTTTGAAGCTTTTTGGATTTGTTTTTCTATTTCCTTGACCTTTAACATTTCCTTCAACCTGTGGTGCAAAACCAAATATCCTGATGGATATTGGATTGTGTATATCAGCCTTTTTTTATAATTTAATATTTTGTAGTTTGACAGCACTGATAGACAAAATTAAAGGGCTTTTAAAACCAAAATGAACACTGCAGTATGTTCCTTAATAGAGTAGATAATTTAGCAATTTAAGGTACATGTAATCAAAAGCCTAAGCACATGCCTTGAGAACAGAAAAGAGTAATAAAACAGATAAAAATACAGTCTCGCAGCATTCAATGAAATGCATAATCAGAATAAAGAAGCTTAGGACGCCCAGCTTCTGTATAAATAAAAGGATCACAAAGGCTGTTAAACTGTATACGGTGCATGAGAAATGCTCCTCTAGCATGAATCTTCTGCCTCAGTGGTGAGGCTGTCTTGTCTTTGTGGCTTTTGTTGGGAGCTTCCCACTCTGCACTAAGGTTTGTGCGTTGCAGGTGTCTGGTTGGAGAAGAAGTGTAAAGGAAGAAATCATTCATGTAGATGACATTTTTAACTGCTGTTTGCAGCAGTTTCGGTGCAGAAATGTTTCTCCAAATGTTATTTTAAAATAGACAACACTATTGTTGAAATGTTCAAATTGCTGAGCTCCGTTTTCCGTGGTCTCTGTGGCCTTTGGACGCTCCTACTGCATTAATGAGGGGAAAAAATTGCTCCATTGCAGGGGAGGCATTTGTTTAAAAACAATTGTGAATTTAGTAAAGAAATAAACCTTTGTTCAAACTTGCAGGGTAAGTATAAGGAGCAGATTTTGTGAATTCAGATTCTTACACAGGTAGTTAAAATGTGATGTTAAAAGTTGGTAATTGGATGGTGTCGCCGTACACCTGGAGATCTGTCCGGTGAGCTGGGACTGGCACAGGAGCGTTGTTTTAGCTTAGTAGCAGATGGACTGACACAGCGGAGTCACAGAGCAACTGTCCTGGTAGTACAGCAGCGCCTTCATTCTGAATCTTTCTCCCACAGCAATCTATTGATAAAACTGACAGAACATGGCCATGGGCAGAGCCATTTAACTGTTACAAGCCTGGACTCAGCCACAGGGAAGCGGGGCTGCGGCAAGCCCATGTTTTTAAACGTGAGGGAAAGGAACCAAACTTGTGCTGCAAAGTTGTGTGAGTACTCCCTCTCCTCCACACCCAAGGATCCTTGTTACACTAGTACTTGAATGTGTGCCTTATGGTATTCCTATCTGACTAGCAATTGTGTTTTATATACTGGTTTTGAACTTTGTTTGGGGTTGTTTGTTTTGTGTTCGGGTTTTCTTTTTTTGATTCAGTGCAAAGTACATGTGTGAGGAGTTAATTTAATTCCCAACAAAATAAAAGCTTTTTATATTAAAAAAAAAATCAGTTAAACAAGAGCTGTTTCTATGCAGTCCTTTTCTTGAACATCTCTATGCTTTGGTTTTCAAAGCCTGGGCTTAAAGTCTGGCATGCAGCCAGCCAGAAGCCAAGATTTCTGACTATTCCTTTCTGAGCCTGTGTGCTGCAGAGGCCAGATCCAGAGTATCCATGGTGCAGACCTGCACCCTGTGGGCTGCCTGCTTCCTGCCCAGGCTGAAGCTGGTTTTGCCGTATGTCCTGCAGGTTATCATAAGTTCAGATGGTGACATTAATGCCTAAGGGACAGGGGTGTGCTCAAATGCCTGTTCAGGTACCGAATCTGTAAGTACACATTCTCAGCACAGAGGTCTTGACGTGCCAGGTGAAAACCACACAGCGGCAGGCACTTGGCAACATGAAAACGGAGATTTGGAGCAGGCCTTGGAAATCACTGAGTCCATCCCCCAGCCTGAGCTATATTCCAGAAACTGAAAGCAGTATTTGCATGGTTTGTTCTTAACATCTAAGGCAGGAAGATCCACAGCTTCCCTTTTGCTTTACTGTACAGAACATTTATTACTGCACTGTACATTTATTACAGAAAGGATAGTCCAGTTTACTACTCAAATATTTATATATCAAACTCATAAATATATATCAAACTTGCTTCTGCTCTGGCTCCAGGCACATGAAAAATAACTACTTATGCTCCAGTTTATAACACTATTACACAGTAGATGACAGGTCTTTGCCAGCTTGTCTTAATTATTTAATGAAGCAAAGGCAGTCTAATGGCACTAACAGTGCAGGACAGCATGAGAGCCTCTCACTACTCTCTTTCTCACCCACTACATAATAAACACACCCGTTCCACGTCAACATAACTGTTTAATACAGCCCAGAATTACAGAGGGGTTATATTTGCACTGATATGCTACTGGATTTTTATGCACTACTGCTGCTATTGTTTTTGCTGCTGTCTGGCTTGCTAGACAATCATTTCCCAAGCCATTTTTTCCATACTTGTTGAAATTCATCTAGGTTTCAGGCAATTTTTTTTTCATTTGTAAACGCGGTTTTGTAGTTGTGTTCTCTTGGCCAAAATCTGCATAGTCTGCAGTATTTACATGAGTTGTTAAATTATGGCTGAATCCCAAAGCTCACTTGAAAGGTCTCCATAAGTTGATGGCAAATGACGTAGGGTGCAGCTTTGTCAGCAGAGATGCAGACCTTTTCTGGTAGATTCTCCAAGCTCATCTATCACCAGTTTTGTACTGCCCAAACACAGGCACTGGTCTGAAATCTGTGCCTATACACAAGAGCTGCTGCTGGTGCCAGAGTTAAGTTAAATTTTAAAACCCCTGCTCTAAACTACTCTCTATCACTACCTAAGCCAAAGTAAAACTTGGGAGAACTGCTTTTCCTGCTGTATTACATCCAAATAAATTAATCTGGACTGACATTAATGGCTCTTGACAAACTCCACCCACTGCCTCTTCTGAGCTCCTCTGTGTTTAAAGCAAGTAGATGGTATTAATCACAGTGCAGTCTCCAATGCTCAGCAACGCCAGAAACTGCTCAGGGCAGCTTCTATCCCTTGGCCACAGAGCAGCTGAGACTCATTTTCCTCTGAGTCTTCCAAGGAAAGAGCTACTCATCCCCACAGATATCCTGGCAACACCAGCATGAAGAAAAACCACCCCAGGACACACCCCAAGTGGTCTCACCTTTATTCTCCCACAGAGCAAGAGCAGTGGACAGAGAAGAGCATTGCTGGGGACGCCCCAGTGCCCTGTTCCCTGAGGACACAGTTTGCAGCAGTTGCTGGATAACGGCCTGGCTCTGTCTGGCGTGGCTGCCCCGGCTCCTCCCTGCAGGGATCTCACAGAAGACTGGCCTCGGGGTTCGTGTGGTCCACGTCACGCCAGTAAGGAAGCAGTGAAGGAAGAGCAGACAGTTTGTTTTCCAGGCGTGACCAAAGCTGAGCTGCTAGAAAGCTGTTGCCTTTTGTCGATAAATGAAGACCATCAGACAAATAGGAAGAGAAGTCCTACAAGGGAGGTTAAAACCATGTCTTAATGTATTTGCTAGCTGCAAAGAGAATGTCTTCAGTAATTCTTCAAAGCCAGCTAGTAAACTGGTTTTATTTTTCACTGTTTATGTTAAAATATTAAGAGAATGTTTTGATGGCCAAAATCACTGCTATTCATCAGGAAAAGATCATGGGAATAAGTGATGAAATCAAAATACTGCATCAGCTGCACTTCTAACAGTCTACTGCATTGGGGAGTGCGGGGGAGAGAAAAGGTTCAGTGTCCAAACTGGAGTTACCTGCTCACAGGGAAAGTCTGCAGTCTCCCATGGATGAGTTTGGGTATTTGGCCAGAAGCATCAGCAACACCCTTGTGCAGCTAGATCTGACCTTGAAGTTAGCCCAACACCGCACAGTGGGTTGGACAAGAAGCCTCCAGAGGCCCCTTCCAACCTAAACTATTCCATGACGCAAGTCCAAGGAAAAAGCTATTTAGATATAATGCACTCAGGGTACATTTGCTAACCAAGTATCACGGCCAGGCTGTATAAAGCTTTATTTCTCATTGCCAACTATGAAGCACTCTGGATTATTTTTTTCCTTCCCGAAGTGTTTGGATGTATTTCGTATCATTTCAGTGATAATGCAGCACCACCAGCTCCTCTATGCTAAATGATGCATTTCCCAATTCATGAGAGTTTCAAGTATTTCTGATTTCATCATACCTGATTCTTCTGCATCAGGGTCCAGAGGTCGAGCACATCCGTGCCACATTCCCTGGCGACCTGGACACAGGCCTGGGCATACTGGCCGGTGGTGGCATTGCAGCGGTTCAGTTTGTCACCTACCAACCAGAAACAAAGAAAACATCCAGCAACTGCCACTGATGCAGCGCGGTTTCAGTCTTCTGGGGCACACGCCATGTGTATCAGTTTGTTAAACCAGCACACATAACCCATCACAAACTAAATCCGAAGCACAGCAATGTAAGTGGCTGGAAGCTACAGCTTGTGTGGTCTTCTTCAGTGCACCCTTTGGTTCTGAGTCACTTGAAAACGTCTCTTTCTAACAAATACGCATCAGGTTGAGAGAGAAGCAACAGCAACAAGCACACAGCATAACTCTGCTGCTGACAGCTTTTACCTTCTGGCAAGCCTCAGGTGAAAGCAGTGCTTAGATTTACACTCTTCATACACCTGCTAAGGCAGGTAAAACAGAGTTAAGTAAACGGAAATCTATTTACAAGTTGCCTTCTGCTTTTTTGTCCGACTTCCAGATGCAACTGCTCCTTGCAGTAGCCCTCTTGCTACTTTTCACACCTGGATGAATGCTCCTGTGAACGTCACCATCCTCCTGCTTCCCGTCTCTTCTCAGCTCTGGTATCTATCTGACAAAACTAGAAATAGGCAGAACATTTCTCCCTGATACTGGAGGGCAGATGGTCTGATATTGCTGCTTATTGTGCCCACAATACTTCATTTGTGGTCCATGGTGTGAGATCACCCTGTCTTTTGTTCCATCCCTAGACAGTACTCTCTCTTAGACAGATGCTGGCAGATTCAATGCTGTAAATTCAAGTTTCCTCCATCCCTACCCCATAAAAAGGGCAGCTTTAAGAGGAAAATGGATTAACACTACAAGTGCTCCTTGACCCAGATAAGCAGCATTTGAGGTGTGCTCATGACTTCACATCAAAGCCTCCTAATGCAAAATCATACAATAATGTTGTCTAATTTAATGCAGTTTAAACTTAAGGTGATCTTCAAAGTTTTACTGTTTGATTGAAAACACAACTCAGAATATGCAACACCACCTAAATGATAGAAAACTGTGCCACTGAGGTACCAGCTCTGTATTTACCTGACCTAACTCAGAAGTTTTTTCTCTATGTGGAAGAACTGCACAAGGTGTCCCAATAGAAAAAAGAACATGCTCTCAGGAGGTGTAAACTGCCACTGCTGGAGTCAGTGGGATCATGGCAATTTCCACCAGCTCAGTAACACAACGTAAGTGGTGTTATTATGTCTCTAATTTTAGAGTTAGCTTAAACAACATAATGGGAAATCATTTAACTACCTTTTTCTTCTTTTTCAGGCACTTTTATTAGTATCCTTAGAATATGATATTCTCTGGTATTGTTTTTTTTAATTTTAAAGTAAACCTGGCTGGGATATTACTGCTTATCCAAACAGATATGAAATCTGCTGTACCTAGTATAAAATCTTCTAAGGCACACAATGCCAAAGTACCTTCCATTATTTGTATTATTTTGGAAACTGTTGGGACACAATGTAATCTACCTAGGATATGTTGACAAACCCCATGTTCTTAGAGGGCAGCCACTTCTGACAGTTCTATGCATTAACAGATCAATCAACACTCTGGAAATTATGTTAGTAATTAGTTAGTAGTTATTCCACGAGCTTATCCAGAAGTTGTTTAGTAAAACAGCAGCCCTTTTCCAACAAGTCAGAGAACATGACTGCAATATGGCGCACACACAGAGGAAATCACCTCACAGCCTGGGATCTGCCACTTACATTCTGCTGGTAACATGCAGAAATTCCACCCATCCTCATCATTCTTTTACCTTTGGCAAGACATGCCTTTTCCCAAGCTGATTCCTGAAGAGGTGGTGGTGTTATCAAAATAATCCTATCCGCAGTAATGTCTACTGACTTCAGGTACTGCACCATGCTCTTCAGGTTGGCGGCGTATTCCTCCAAAGGAACGTGTTGCTTAGGGTTCAGCTCTGAGAGGGGTGGAGAACACGCATCAGTGGGGCTGAGCTCCCTGCAGGTTTGTTACACAGCAGAATGGGGCTTTTACACTGTATGGCCATGGACACTCATTTCCAGTATGCAGCTCCCCTCAACCATGGATTCAGGAGGTGCGGTAGGAAAATTCTGTTCCTCGATACCCAAAGCAGACAAATCAAGAGTTTAAAGACGGCATTTCCAGCTAAGGCAAATAAGGCACAGGGGAAAAAAAAACCCAACAGTTGGGTTTTTTTAAGATGCTTTTTTTTACAACTTCGTATCTTAATATTAGAACACATAATCACCTCAAACCTCACCTGAATCAAACCTGAGATTTCTAATATTCTTGGATGCAGAGAAAATTTTGGAAAGTCCCATGAGCATGCAGTCAGTCCTTCATGCACTGATGTTATCACTTTGATTAGACTCTGCATCCTGCTATGCTTATCTGAAAGAGAATCCAAATGCTACCTTCCCTCCTTTCCTCAGTCCGTCTACCAAGAACTCACCAGACTCCTTTAAAGATAGAAAAACCAGCTGGATACCTGTTGGGGGTTTTTAGGAGTTTTTTGTTTGTTTGTTTGTTTGTTTGTTCCTTTC